>JALXJV020000036.1:334514-361571 GCA_024633595.2 Lepomis macrochirus | reverse complement strand
GGCGGCTGGGAACCCTATTGTTTTCGCTAAGATTTTTATTAGGGTCCAAGCTCGAGTGGGCTGGGAACCGCGAATGCAAGGCATCAGCGGTTCCCTGTACCAGCGGTGCAGGAACCCTATTGTAATCGTTCAGGTTTTATTATTCTTTTATTCTTCCGAGCATAAACGCATACTGCAGCATACCCGTGAAATGCTAGGGACGCGAAACTCGCAGGGTAGGTCACATCCACTGCACGTAACTCAGGCGCAAAAATTCGCACACTTCTACCGCTAGGGGGCGCTATAACAAAGGTTTTCGACGTTTTGCCCTCTAACTCCCACATACGAATGTGCATATTCACAAACCTTATATCCACGCGTTCGGGGATCAAGCTGAATCTCGTGGTATAGGCCACGCCCATTTCCGCCTAAACCTTTTTTCGAGCTACGTCGCGAAAACTGAAAAACCTATTTTAATTAACTCCTACTGAAGCCGCCAAGTCCGATCGACACCGAAACTTGGCACGGATAATCTCTGGACCGAGCTCTACAAAGTTTGTAGAGGGAATTTTGATATCACAAAAAATGTCGCAATTATACGCTAACAAACGTTTGCGAAAAACGCTAATAAAAGGATATGATGTCAGATCTCAGGTTAGGAGTGGCCGATCAACACCAAACTTGAGTAGCCTATGTAGGAGACCCCCCTGAAGGCCTCTGCAAAATTTCATGCAATTCGCCGCTAGTTGGCGCTACCCCAAAAAAATCCCATTGACTTTACATTCATTTTATATCTCCAGAACCACAAGTCCGAATCAAACCAAATTTAGGTCCATACTTCCCCATGGGCCCCTGATGACACCACAAAAATTTGGTGCACTTCGGTCTAAAGGTGGCGCTGTAATCTAAGCGCAAATGCCCCATTCATTTCAATGGGAATTTCAACCAAAGAACATTTAGCCTCATAACTACGGCAAACTACATCGCACTTTCATAAATCTTATGTCTACGTGTTTGGGGGATTCTGACGATTCCGACTGTATAGGACACGCCTCTGTGCGATGACGATTTCATTTTGCGATATCACAAAAACTGAAAAACCTATTTTAATTAACTCCTCCGAAGCCGCTAAGTCCGATAGACACGAAACTTTGCACAGACCATCTCTGGACCGAGTCGAAGAAAGTTTGTAGAGGGAATTTTGATCCGACAAAAACTGCCGAATTACAGGCTAACAAATATTTGCGAAAATGCTAAAAACACAAAGTATAAGATATCTCAGGCTTGGAAAGGCCGATCAACACCAAACTTGGAGACCTTATCCGACATGACCTCCCGAAGGTCTGTGCAAAATTTGGGGCAGTTAGCCGCTAGTTGGCGCTACCCCAAAAAATTCCCATTGACTTACATTCATTTCAGATCTCCATAACCGCAAGCCACTTTCATTTACAACTATGGTCTTTTCTGCTCCACAGGCCCCGTCTTTGCTCTGGGGCCCGTGGATTATGGCACAATTAATCATGGCGGGCTCGGGACGACTTCAGCTGCTCGGCTGAGCGAGGGGCAACTGGCGACAGGTGGCTTGGACCCCGCTTACAACTGCTCGCGAGTTCTAGTTAGGGGTCCAAGCCCGAAGTGGGCAGGGAACCCGCGATTGCAAGGCATCGCGGTTCCCAGTACCACGAAGTGGCTGGGAACCCTATTGTTTTCGTTCTCGTTTTTATTAGGGGTCCAAGCCCGAAGTGGGCTGGGAACCCGCGTTTGCAAGGCAACGCGGTTCCCATACCACGAAGTGGCTGGGAACCCTATTGTTTTCGCTCAGGTTTTTATTATTATTATTCTTCCGTACATTTTTGCCTAATTCCAATACTGCAGCCTAGACGGTGAGGCCCAGGGACGTGAAACTTCGCGAGGGTAGGTTCAGGCCCATGAGACGACGGCAAGCTGAAAAAATTCGCACACTTCTACCGCTAGGGCGCTGTAATCAAGGTCAACGGCGTTTGGGCTTGGAAGTCCCGCCACTGGCGCATATCAAAATCTTATATCCACGCGTTCGGGGATCAAGCTGAATCTCCTGGTATAGGCCACGCCCATTTCCGCCTAGAATTTTTTCGAGCTACGTCGCGAAAACTGAAAAACCTATTTTCATTAACTCCTCCGAAGCCGCAAGTCCGATCGCCACGAAACTTGGCACGGATAATCTCTGGACCGAGCTCTACAAAGTTTGTAGAGGGAATTTTGATATCACAAAAAATGTCGCAATTATACGCTAACAAACGTTTGCGAAAAACGCTACTAACAGGAAGTGAGGTAATAACTTCGGATTGGAACTGCCGATCCACACCAAATTTGGACCATTCATTAGAGACGCCCCCCTGAGGGCCTCTGCAAAATTTGGTGCCACTCGCCCCTAGGTGGCTCTTTAATCCACAAAATTTGTTCCTCTATAACCACAAGTCACATTGACATGAAACCAGTGCCCAATTGTTCAGCATGGTCCCCTGATGCCAGGCACCAAAGGGGACCCTAATGGGCCCATAGGTGGCGCTGCTATTGCAGATTACAGACGAAATTTTTTTTCCCATTGACTTACATGCAATTTATATCTCCATAACCACAAATCCGAATCAAACCAAATTTGGGTCAATTGTTACCCATGGGCCCCTGATGACATCATAAAAATTTGGTGCAGATCGGCCTAACGGTGGCGCTGTTATCTAAGCTCAAATGTCCCATTCATTTAAATGGGATTTTCAACCAAAGCACATTTTGCCTCATAACTACGGCCTAACACATCGCACAATCATAATTCTTATGTTCACGTGTTTGGGGATGCTGCCGATTCCGATGGTATAGGACACGCTTCTGTGCGATGACGATTTCATTTTGTGAAATCGCAAAAACTGGAAAACCTATTTTAATTAACTCCTCCGAAGCCGCTAAGTCCGATCGACACGTAAACTTTGCACAGAGCATCTCTGGACCAAGCCGAAGAAAGTTTGTAGAGGGAATTTTGATTCGACAAAAAACGGCCGAATTACAGGCTAACAAATATTTGCGAAAACGCTAAAAACACAAAATATAACATAACTCTGGCTTGGAAAGGCCGATCAACACAAAACTTGACGACCTTATCTGCCCTGCCCCCTAGAAGGCCTCTGTAAAATTTGGTTCATTTCGCCGCTAGTTGGCGCTACCCAAAAAAATTCCCATTGACTTACATTCATCTCATATCTCCATAACCACAAGTCTGATTCTAACCAAATTTGGGTCAATTGTTTCTGATGGGCCCCTGATGACACCACAAAAATTTGGTGCACTTCGGCCTAAAGGTGGCGCTGTAATCTAAGTGCAAATGCCCCATTCATTTCAATGGGAATTTCAACCAAAAGCACATTTTGCCTCATAACTACGGCCTACTATATCGCACATTCATAAATCTTATGTCTACGTGTTTGGGGATGCAGCCGATTCCGATGGTATAGGACACGCCTCTGTGCGATGATCGATTTCATTTTGCAAAATTGCAAAACTGGAAAACCTATTTTAATTAACTCCTCCGAAGCCGCAAGTCCCATCGACACGTGAAACTTTGCACAGACCATCTCTGGACCGAGCGAAAAAGTTTGTAGAGGGAATTTTGATCCGACAAAAAACGGCCGAATTACAGGCAAACAAATCTTTGCCAAAACGCTTCTAACAGCAAGTATAACATATCTCCGACTTCAAAAGGCCGATCAACACCAAACTTGGTGACCTTATGCGATACGACTTACCGAAGCACTCTGTAAAAGTGCTCTAAATCGCCTCTAGGTGACGCTTATTACTTGGAAATCAATAAACACTCCCATAGACTTACATTCATTTCAGATCTCCATAACCGCAAGCAACTTTCATTTACAACTATGGTCTTTTCTGCTCCACGGGCCTCGCTTCGTGTCGGGGCCTGTTGATAATGGCACAATTAATCATGGCGGGCCTGGACGATTTCAGCTGCCCTCCAGGCTGAAGGGCTGACTGGCGACAGGTGGCTTGGACCCCGCTTACAACTGCTCGCGAGTTCTAGTTATTAGGGGTCCAAGCCCGAAGTGAGCTGGGAACCCGCGTTTGCAAGCAACGCGGTTCCCGCATCACTGCAGTGGCGGGGAACCCTATTGTTTTCGCCGATTTTTATTATTAGGGGTCCAAGCTCGAGTGGGCTGGGAACCCGCGATTATAGGCATCAGCGGTTCCCAGTACCAGCGTGCGTGGGAACCCTATTGTAATCGTTTCGCTTTTAGGGGTCCAAGCCCGAGTGGGCTGGGAACCCGCTGTTGTAGTAACAGCGGTTCCCATACCACGAAGTGGCAGGGAACCCTATTGTAATCGTTAGGATTTTTATTATTTTTATTTTTATTCTTCCGCACGCATTCCAGTACTGCAGCTGCACGCTGTAACTCCTAGGAACGCAAGTTTCGCGGTGTAGGTCACATTCAGTGCACGTAACTCAGGCCCGAAAACTCGCACACTTCTACTGCTAGGGGCTTATAAGCAAGGTCAACGCGTTTGGGCTTGGAACTCCCGCCTCATGGCGGATATGGAAAAACTTTATATCCACGCTGCTCGGGGATCCTGCTGAATCACGTGGTATAGGCCACGCCCATTTCCGCCTAAACTTTTCTCGAGCTACATCGCGAAAACTGACTAGCCGCTCAGAATTAACTCCTCCGAAACCGCGAAGTCCGATCGACACCAAATTTGGCATGGATCATCTCTGGACATACATCATACTGGCTTGTGCTCCCC
Organism: Lepomis macrochirus; assembly: GCA_024633595.2. Classification (NCBI taxonomy): domain Eukaryota; kingdom Metazoa; phylum Chordata; class Actinopteri; order Centrarchiformes; family Centrarchidae; genus Lepomis; species Lepomis macrochirus. The sequence goes on along the minus strand of JALXJV020000036.1, from coordinate 356,807 downwards.
AGATCGATCACGCAAAAAACTCTTCCGGCTATAAGCTAACGAATATTCACGCAAAACGCTACTAATGCTAACTGATGTCATATCTTTGCTTTGGAATGGCCGATCGACACCAAACTCGAGCACTTATAATGCGATGCCCCCGAGGGCCTGTGCAAAATGTGGTGCAACTAGCCTCTAGGTGGCTTGTTTAACGTAAGAAATTAGTTCTGGTATAACCGCAAAGTCGCATTGACGTGAACTTTGTGCCAAATTGTTCAGGATGGTCCCCTGACCTCATGTACCAAAGTGCATCCTAATGTGCCCATAGGTGGCGCTGTTATTGGCGAAAAAATTAGTCCCATTGACTTACATTCATTTTATATCTCCGAACCGCAGGTCCGATTGACACCAAATTCGGGTCAAATCTTCCCCATGGGCCCTAGATGATACCTGATAAATTTGGTGAAGTTCTGCCTAAAGGTGGCGCTATAATGGAAGCTGGAATGCCGAAAAGTCCCATTGAAATGAATGGGATTTCAAACCACGCCACAATTTGCCTAGGTTAGGAAGGGCCGATCAACACCAAACTTGAGGATGTTATGCGGCATGACTTCTGGAACTGCCGTGTGAAATTTGGTGTCAATCGGCTAAAAGGTAACTATTAATAATTTATGAAAAATAAATCCCATTCACTTACATTCATTTTATATCTCCAGAACCGCAGGTCCGATTGACACCAAATTCAGGTCAATTCTTCCCCCTGCGCACCTGATGAAACCTGACAAATTTTGTAAAGTTCTGCCAAAAGGTGGCGCTATAATGGAAGCTGGAATGCCGAAAAGTCCCATTGAAATGAATGGGTTCTAAAATCATGCCACAATTTGCCTAGGTTAGAAATGGCCAATCAACACCAGACTTCAGAATCTTATGCGGCATGACTTCTGGAACTGCCGTGTGAAATTTGGTGTCAATCGGCAAAAGGTGACTTTTTAATAATTTATGAAAAAACACTCCCATTCACTCCCATTCATTTTATATCTCCAGAACCGCAGGTCCGATAGACACCAAATGTTGGTCAAATGTTCCCACTGGGACCGTGATGACACCTGAAAACTTTGGTACAATTCGCCAAACGGTGGCGCTATAATTGAAGCTCAAATGCCGTCAGAAAGCCCATTGAAATGAATGGGATTTCAAACCATGTCACAATTTGCCTAGGATAGGAATGGCTGATCAACACCAAACTTCAGGATCTTTTGCGGCATGACTTCCCCAAGACCTGTGTGAAATTTGGTGTCAATGGGCTAAATGCAGACTGTATTAATAATTTATGAAAAAACACTCCCATTCACTTACATGCAATTTATATCTCCGTGAACCACAAGTCCCATTCATACCAAATTTGGGTCAAATGTTCCCACTGGGTTCCCGATGACACCTGACAAATTTGGTGCAAATCGCCCAAAGATGGCACTGTAATCGATGCAGAAATTTATCGATAAATCCCATTGATTCCGATGGCATTTTCAAACGCGGACGCTTTTGCCTCTGTTTTGAACGGCCCGTCGAGACCTGACTCGGGGACCTTGCGCGGCACGGGTGCGGGGCCCCCGGGACGACTCGCGCGCCCTCCGCGGGGCGAGGGCGAGTTACGCTGGGGGCTTGGACCCCGCTTACAACTGCTTGCAGTTCTAGTTATTATTCTTTTTATTCTTCCGTACGTTTTCGCCTAATTCCACTACTGCAGCCCGGACCGTAACTGCCAGGGACGCGAAACTCACAGGGTAGGTTCTGGCCCATGAGACGACGGCCCACGAAAAAATTCGCACACTTCTACCACTAGGGGGCGCTATAAGCAAGGCCCAAAATTTGCAACATTCAAATCGCTCTCACTCCCACATACATTGGCACATATCCAAAACCTTATATCCACGCGTTCGGGGGATCGAGCTGAATCTCCTGGTATAGGCCACGCCCATTTCCGCCTAAACTTTTTTCGAGCTACATCGCGAAAACTGAAAAACCTATTTTAATTAACTCCTCCGAAGCCGCCAAGTCCGATCAGCCACGTAAACTTGGCACGGATAATCTCTGGCCCAAGCTCTACAAAGTTTGTAGAGGAAATTTTGATCTGACAAAAATGGCGCAATTATACGCTAACAAGCGTTATGCAGAAACGCTACTAACAGGAAGTAAGGTCATAACTTCGGTTTGGAATGGCCGATCGACACCAAATTTGGACCACTATGTTGGGATGGGCCCCTGAGGGCCTGTGCAAAATTTGGGGCAGCTGGCCCCTAGGTGGCGCTCTTTAATCCAGAAAATTTGTTCCTCTATAACCACAAGTCACATTGACATGAATCCAGTGCCGAATTGTTCAGCATGGTCCCTGATGCCAGGCACCTAAGGGGAGCCTAATGTGCCCATAGGTGGCGCTGTTATTGCAGCTTAAACACGAAATTTTTTTTCCCATTGACTTACATTCATTTTATATCTCCAGAACCGCAGCTCCGATTGACACCAAATTTGGGTCAATTGTTACCCATGGGGCCCTGATGATACCACAAAAATTTGGTGCAGATCGGCCTAAAGGTGGCGCTGTAATCGAAGCTCAAATACGGGCAGAAGCCCCATTGAAATGAATGGGATTTCAAACCAGCACACATTTTCATAAGGTTTGGAATGCCCGATCAACACCAAACTTGAGGACCTTATGCGGCTGGACTTCCGAAGGCCTGTGTAAAATTTGGTGTCAATCGGCCAAACGGTGGCCTCTTCATCATATCTTAAAAAAACTCCCATTCACATACATGCATTTTATATCTCCACTACCGCCGGTCCGATTGACACCAAGTTTGGGTCATTTGTTCCCCATGGGGCCCTGATGATACCATAACAATTTGGTGCAGTTCGCCAAAAGCGGCGCTGTAATCGAACCTCAAATCCGGTCAGAAGCCCCATTGAAATGAATGGGATTTCAAACCAGCACACATTTTAACAAGGTTTAGAATGCCCGATCAACACCAAACTTGGGGACCTTATGCGGGTTGACTTCGAAGGCCTGTGTCAAATTTGGTGCCAATCGACAAGCGGTGGCGCTCTTCATCATAAATCAAATAACTCCCATTGACTTACATGCATTTTATATCTCCACTACCGCGAGCTCCGATCGACACCAAATTTGGGTCACTTCTTCACCGAGGGGCCCCGATGACAGCTGAGCAATTTGGTGCGATTCGGCCAAAGCGGCGCCGTAATCGAAGCTCAAACGCCGTCGCTAAGCCCATTCGTTTCAATGGCTTTTTCAAACACGCCGCATTTCACCAGCTCGAGCTGCCCGTCGAGACCTCGCTTCGGGGACCTCCACGCGGGACGTCGGCGGGCCGGGACGACTTCAGCGCCTCCGCCCGGGCAGGGGCGACTGGCGACAGGTGGCTTGGACCCCGCTTACAACTGCTCGCAGTTCTAGTTAGGGGTCCAAGCCCGAGTGGGCTGGGAACCGCGAATGCAAGGCATCGCGGTTCCCTGTACCAGCGGTGCAGGAACCCTATTGTAATCGTTCTCGTTTTATTAGGGGTCCAAGCCCGAAGTGGGCATGGAACCCGCGATTGCAAGGCATCGCGGGTGCCATACCACGAAGTGGCATGGAACCCTATTGTAATCGTTCTCGTTTTTATTATTATTTTTTTTCTTCCGTGCACGATTCCACTACTGCAGCCTAGACGGTAAGTGCTGGAGACACGAAGTTCGCGGTGTAGGTCAAGTTCAGTGCACGTAACTCAGGCGCAAAAATTCGCACACGTCTACCACTAGGTGGCGCTGTGACAAATTTTTTGCGCTTGAGCTTGGAACTCCCGCCACGGGCTGAATATGGAAAACCTTATATCCACGCGTTCGGGGATCATGCTGAATCACGTGGTATAGGCCACGCCCATTTCCGCCTAAACTTTTTTCGCGCAAAATCGCGAAAACTGACTAGCCGCTCAGAATTAACTCCTCGAAACCGCAAGTCCGATCGACACCAAATTTGGCACGGATCATCTCTGGACACACATCATACTGGCTTGTGCTCCCCAGATTGATACGCGAAAAACTCTTCCGGATATAAGCTAATGAATATTCACGCAAAACGCTACTAATGCTAACTGATGTCATATCTTGGCGCTGGAATGGCCGATCGACACCAAACTCGGAGCACTTATGTGCGACGCCCCTGAGGGCCTGTGCAAAATCTGGTGCAAATAGCCCCTAGGTGGCGCTGTTTAACGCGAAAAATTAGTTCTGGTATAACCGCGAAGTCGCATTGACGTGAACTTTGTGCCAAATTGTTCAGCATGGTCCCCTGACCTCAGCCACCAAAGTGCATCCTAATGTGCCCATAGGTGGCGCTGTTATTGGGGATTAAACACGAAAAATTCATCCCATTGACTTACATTCATTTTATATCTCCAGAACCGTGGGTCCGATTGACACCAAATTTGGGTCAAATCTTCCCCATGGGCCTGTGATTACACCTGACAAATTTTGTGATATTTCGCCAAAGGTGGCGCTATAATGGAAGCTGGAATGCCGTAAAAGTCCCATTGAAATGAATGGGATTTAAAACCACGCCACAATTTGCCTAGGTTAGGAATGGCCGATCAACACCAAACTTCAGGATCTTATGTGGCATGACTTCTGGAACTGCTGTGTGAATTTTGGTGTCAATTGGCTAAAAGGTGATTATATAAATAATTTATGAAAAATCACTCCCATTCACTCCCATTCATTTTATATCTCCAGAACCGCAGGTCCAATTGACACCAAACTTGGGTCAAATCTTCCCCATGGGGCCCTGATGATACCTGACCAATTTGGTACAATTCGCCAAACGGTGGCGCTATAATTGAACCTCAAAGCCCTTCAGAAAGCCCATTGAAATGAATGGGATTTCAAACCAGGCCACAATTTGCCTAGGTTAGGAATAGCCGATCAACACCAAACTTCAGGATCTTATGCGCATGACTTCTGGAACTGCTGTGTGAAATTTGGTGTCAATCGGCTAAAAGGTGAATATATTAATAATTTATGAAAAAACACTCCCATTCACTTACATGCATTTTATATCTCCGGTACCACAACTCCTATTTATACCAAATGTGGGTCAATTCTTCCCCATGGGGCCCTGATGATACCTGAAAAATGTGGTACAATTCGGCCAAACGGTGGCTTATAATTTAACCTCAAAGCCCTTCAGAAAGCCCATTGAAATGAATGGGATTTCAAACCATGCCATAATTTGTCTATGTTAGGAATGGCTGACCAACACTAAACTTGGTGATCTTATGCGGCATGACTTCTGGAACTGCTGTGTGAAATTTGGTGTCAATCGGCTAAAAGGTGAATATATTAAAAATTTATGAAAAACACTCCCATTCACTCCCATTCATTTTATATCTCCGAACCGCAGGTCCGATTGACACCAGATTTGGGTCAATTGTTACCTATGGGTCCCTGATGACAGCTGACAAATTTGGTACAATTTGGCCAAACGGTGGCGCTATACTAGAAGCTGAAAGCCCTTCAGAAAGCCCATTGAAATGAATGGGACTTCAAACCACACCACAATTTGCCTAGGTTAGGAATGGCCGATCAACACCAAACGCCAGGATCTTATGCGGCATGACTTCTGGAACTGCTGTGTGAAATTTGGTGTCAATCGGCTAAAAGGTGAATATATTAAAATTTATGAAAAACACTCCCATTCACTTACATGTGTTTTATATCTCCGGTACCAAAGGTCCAATTGACACCAAATGTGGGTCAAATCTTCCCCATGGGCCCAAGATGATACCTGACCAATTTGGTGAAATTTGGCCTAAAGGTGCCGCTGTAATTGAAGCTGGAATGCTGTAAAAAGTCCCATTGAAATTAAAGCTGCAAGCAGCGATGGGCGGGCCCTCGCACATGTGGCGCGTCGGGGCATGTGGCATGTGGTGTTTCATATTCTGGAGCTCTGCCAGTGTGGCTGTGCATTTGCTACGCGATTCGGACGTTGCATGAAGGTTTTGTAACTCACTTCCTGTTGCCAGCAGGTGGCGCAATGACTGGGGGTGAATGTCGACATGTAGATTTGTTCAGTGCGGGACTCTTATCAAGCATGTAAAATTTCATGCAGATCTGAGCATGTACACTGGAGTTACAAGCACTTCCTGTGTCATGGCGAAGAATTGATGTTTGACGCCATCGCCATCGGACACGCCGATTGACGAAAGCACGCAGATAGCACAACTTTTCATCGTCAATGCCTTTAGAAGGCACAGCAGAAATTTGAAGTCGGTCCGACTAAATCCCTAGGACGAAGTTCGTCAAAGTATGGAGTGTGTAACTTCGTCCCAAAATGGCCGCCCTAAATCAAAATGGCCGACTTCCTGTTAAGATTAGGGAGTGGTCCAAGAGGCTTTTGTGCGTCTGGAAATGATACATGTGCCACAGAAATTACGTACATGTAGGTCAAGCGTCGCGGTGGGTGCTGCTTCGTTAAAGGTCACTTCCTGTTGCCAGCAGGTGGCGCTATGACTGTGAGCGAATGTCGGCATGTAGATTTGTTGAGGGCGGGACTCTTGTCAAACGTGTAAAATTAAGAGCAGATCTGAGCATGTACAGCAAAGTTACTACAACTTCGTGTTTCATGGCTGAATCGTCGACGCCACCGGACACGCCTTTGACGAAAATGCGCCAGATAGCACAACTTTACATCGTCAATGCCTTTAGAAGGCACAGCAGAAATCTGAAATCGATCGGACTAAATCCCTAGGAGGAGTTAGTTAAAATACAGAGTGTGTAAATCATCTAAAAATGGGCGCTAATTCAAAATGGCGGACTTCCTGTTGAGATTAGAGGAGTGATCCAAGAGGCTTTTTGTGCGTCTGGACATGATAGATATACCACAGAAATTCTATAACTGTAGGTTAAGCGTGGCGCAGGGCTGCTAAGTTAAACGTCACTTCCTGTTGCCAGCAGGTGGCGCTATGACTGGGGGTGAATGTCGGCATGTACATGTGTTCAGGGCGGGACTCTTGTCAAGCGTGCAAAATTTCGTGCGGATCTGAGCTTGTGCAGGCAAGTTACTACAACTTCCTGTTTCATGGCTGAATCATCAACGCACACGGACACGCTATTGACGAAAATACGCAGATAGCACAACTTTTCATCATCAATGCCTTTAGAAGGCACAGCAGAAATTTGATGTCGATCCGGCGTAACTCCCTAGGAGGAGTTAGTTAAAGTAAGGAGTGTGTAAATCATGCAAAAATGGCGGCAAAATTCAAAATGGGCTGACTTCCTGTTGGGTTTAGGGCATTGCTCCAAGAGGCATTTTTGTACCTGTTGACATGATACATGTCCCCAAAAATTTCGATGCGTGTAGATAAAGCGTCGCGGCGGGGCTGCTTCGTTAAAGGTCACTTCCTGTCGCCAGCAGGTGGCGCTATGACTCGCGGGTAAATGTCCGCATGTAGATTGGTTCAGGGCGGGACTCTTGTCAATAGTGTCAAATTTCGTGCAGATCTGAGCATGTACAGCCAAGTTACAACAACTTCCTGTTTCATGGCGAATCATCGACGCCACGGACACGCCCATTGACGAAAACGCGCAGAGAGCACAACTTTTCATCGTCAATGCCTTTAGAAGGCACAGCAGAAATTTGAAGTTGATCCGACTAAATCCCTAGGAGGAGTTCGTTAAAGTACAAAGTGTGCAAATTGTCCCAAAATGGCCACCAAATTCAAAATGGCGGACTTCCTGTGGAGTTTAGGGTATGGGTTCTTGAGGCTTTTTTGTGCGTCTTGATATGATACACGTCCCCACCAAATTTCGTGCATGTAGGTCGAACGTGGACGAGGGCTAATTTTTTCTAATTTTGTAGGTGGCTAGCGAGCCATTTTCGACGCCGTCCGCTGAAACCCACAAAATACGAAATTTTTCACCAGTCCTGACACGCGTGCCAAATTTGGTGAGTTTTCGAGCATGTTGCGGCCGCGAAAAATGAGCTTACTTTGCAGAAAAAAGAAAGAAAAAAAAAAAAAATAATCCTAACAGTTTCAATAGGGTCCTTCGCACGTTTCGTGCTCGGGCCCTAATGAATGGGATTTCAAACCACGCCACAATTTGCCTAGGTTAGGAATGGCTGACCAGCACTAAACTTGGGTATCTTATGCGGCATGACTTCTGGAACTGCTGTGTGAATTTTGGTGTCAATCGGGACGACTCGCGCACCCTCCGCGGGGCTGGGGGGCGAGTTTCGCCAGGGGGCTTGGACCCCGCTTACAACTGCTTGCAGTTCTAGTTATTATTTTTTTTCTTCCGTGCATAAAACGCATACTGCAGCATACCCCGTAAATGCTAGCGACGCAAAACTCACAGGGTACCTTCACAGGCCCAAGAGTAACTCAGGCGCAAAAATTCGCACACTTCTACCACTAGGTGGCGCTACTACAGCATTTTAAGTTTAATGCCCTGTAACTCCCACATACCGAAGTCGCATATTCAAAACCTTATATCCACACGTTCGGGGATCAAGCTGAATCTCCTGGTATAGGCCACGCCCATTTCCGTCTAAACTTTTTTCGAGCTACATCGCAAAAACCGACAAGCTGGCCAAAATCATCTCCTCCGAAGCCGCAAGTCCGATCGACACGAAACTTGGCACGGATAATCTCTGGACCGAGCTCTACAAAGTTTGTAGAGGAAATTTTGATCCGACCAAAATGGCGCGATTATACACTAACAAGCGTTCATGAAAACGCTAATTAAAGGAAGTGATGTCACATCTCAGGTTAGGAGTGCCCGATCTACACCAAACTTGAGGACATTATGTAGGACACCCCTGAAGGGCTGTGCAAAATTTCGTGCAATTAGCCGCTAGTTGGCGCTACCCAAAACACCCATTGACTTTACATTCATTTTATATCTCCAGAACCGCAGGTCCGATTGATACCAAATTTGGGGCAATTGTTACCCATGGGCCCCTGATGATACCCCAAAAATTTGGTGCAGATCGGCCAAAAGGTGGCGCTGTAATCGAAGCTCAAATCCGGTCAGATGCCCCATTGAAATGAATGGGATTTCAAACCAGCACACTTTTTCACAAGGTTTGGAATGCCCGATCAACACCAAACTTGGACACCTTATGCGGCTGGACTTCCCGAAGGCCTGTGTCAAATTTGGTGCCAATCGCTAAACGGTGGCGCTGTTCATCCTATATCAAAAAACTCCCATTGACTTACATGCATTTTATATCTCCAGAACTGCTGGTCCGATGGATACCAAATTTGGGTCAATTGTTCCCCATGGGGCCCTGATGACACCACAAAAATTTGGTGCAATTCGCCCTAAAGATGGCGCTACAATCAAAGCTGAAATGCCTACAGAAACCCCATTGAAATGAATGGGATTTCAAACCAGCACACATTTTAACAAGGTTTGGAATGCCCAATCAACACCAAACGTGGGGACCTTATGCGGCTGGACTTCCCGAAGGCCTGTGTCAAATTTGGTGCCAATCGGCCAAACGGTGGCGCTCTTCATCATAAATCAAAAAACTCCCATTGACTTACATGCATTTTATATCTCCAGTACCGCAGCTCCGATCGACACCAAATTTGGGTCACTTCTTCACCGCGGGCCCCGATGACAGGTGAGCAATTTGGTGCGATTCGACCAAAAGCGGCGCCCGTATCGAAGCTCAAACGCCGTCGCTAAGCCCATTCGTTTCAATGCCATTTTCAAACACGCCGCATTTCACCGCCTCGAGGCTGACCCGTCGAGACCTCGCTTCGGGGACATTACGCTGGACGTTAGCGGGCCGGACGACTTCAGCTGCCCTCAGCGGGGCTGGAGGCGACTGGCGACAGGTGGCTTGGACCCGTTTACAACTGCTCGCGAGTTCTAGTTAGGGTCCAAGCCCGAAGTGGGCTGGGAACCCGCGATTGCAAGTAACGCGGTTCCCATACCACGAGTGGCTGGGAACCCTATTGTAATCGTTCTGGTTTTATTATTATTCTTCCGTGAAGAAAACCAATACTGCGGCCTAGACCGTAAGTGCTACACACTCGAAACTCACAAGGTAGGTCGCGTCTTTGTCAATGACCTCAGGCGCAAAATTCGCACACTTCTACTGCTAGGGGCGCTATAAGCAAGGTCAATGCGTTTGGGCTTGGAACTCCCCACTATGAAGGCGGATATCAAAACCTTATATCCACGCTGCTCGGGATCGTGCTGAATCTCCTGGTATAGGCCACGCCCATTTCCGCCTGGACTTTTTTTTTCGCTACATCGCGAAAACTGACAAGCCGCCAAAATCATCTCCTCCGAAGCCGCAAAGTCCGATCGACCACGAAACTTAGCACGGATAATCTCTGGACCGAGCTCTACAAATTTTGTAGAGGGAATTTTGATACTGACTAAAAATGTCGCAATTATACGCTAACAAATATTTCGCGAAAACGCTACTAACAGGAAGTGAGGGCATAACTCGGATTGGAATGGTCGATCCACACCAAACTTGGACCACTAATTTGTAACGCCCCTGAGGGGCCTGTGCAAAATTTGGTGCAACTCTCCCCTAGGTGGCTCTTTAATCCAGAAAATTAGTTCCTCTATAACCACAAGTCACATTGACATGAAACCAGTGCCAAATTGTTCAGCATGGTCCCCTGATGCCAGGCACCAAAGGGGAACCTAATGTGCCCATAGGTGGCGCTGTTATTGCAAATTAAAAATGTTTTCAAAAATCCCATTGACTTACATGCAATTTATATCTCCATAACCACAAATCCGATTGACACCAAATTTGGGTCAATTGTTACCTATGGGGCCCTGATGATACCACAACAATTTGGTGCAGATCGGCCAAAAGGTGGCGCTGTAATCGAAGCTCAAATGCCCCATTCATTTCAATGGGATTTTCAAACAAAGTACATTTTTCTTCATAACTAAGGCCAACTACATCGCACATTCATAAATCTTATGTCTACTCGTTCGGGTGATTGAGCTGAATCACGTGATGTAGGCCACGCCCATTTCCGCCTTACCTTTTCGCGCAAAATCGCAAAAACTGACAAGCCGGTTGAAATCATCTCCTCCGAGCCGCCAAGTCCGATCGACACGTAAACTTGGCACGGATAATCTCTGGACCGAGCTCTACAAAGTTTGTAGAGGGAATTTTGATACTGACAAAAAAATGTCGCAATTTTACGCTAACAAATATTTGCGAAAACGCTAATAAAAGGAAGTGATGTCAGATCCCAGGTTAGGAGTGGCCGATCAACACCAAACTTGGTGACCTTGTCTCCCCTGCCCCATACAACGCCAGTGCAAAATTTGGTGCAGTTAGCCGCTAGTTGGCGCTACCCAAAAAAATCCCATTGACTTACATTCATTTTATATCTCCACTACCGCGAGCTCGATTGACACCAAATTTTGGTCAATTGTTACCCATGGGGCCCTGATGATGCCACAAAAATTTGGTGCAGTTCGGCCAAAAGGTGGCGCTGTAATCGAAGCTCAAATGCCCCATTCATTTCAATGGGATTTTAGAACAAAGTACATTTTTTCTTCATAACTAAGGCCAACTACATCGCACATTCATAAATCTTATGTCTACTCGTTCGGGTGATTGAGCTGAATCACGTGATGTAGGCCACGCCCATTTCCGCCTTACCTTTTTCGCGCAAAATCGCAAAAAACTGACAAGCCGGTTGAAATCATCTCCTCCGAAGCCGCGAAGTCCGATCGACACGTAAACTTGGCACGGATAATCTCTGGACCGAGCTCTACAAAGTTTGTAGAGGGAATTTTGATACTGACAAAAAATGTCGCAATTTTACGCTTAACAAATATTTGCTAGAAACGCTAATAAAAGGAAGTGATGTCAGATCCCAGGTTAGAGTGGCCGATCAACACCAAACTTGGTGACCTTGTCTCCCCTGCCCCATACAACGCCAGTGCAAAATTTGGTGCAGTTAGTCGCTAGTTGGCGCTACCCAAAAAAATCCCATTGACTTACATTCATTTTATATCTCCACTACCGCGAGTCTCGATTGACACCAAATTTTGGTCAATTGTTACCCATGGGGCCCTGATGATGCCACAAAAATTTGGTGCAGTTCGGCCAAAAGGTGGCGCTGTAATCGAAGCTCAAATGCCCCATTCATTTCAATGGGATTTTAGAACAAAGTACATTTTTCTTCATAACTAAGGCCAACTACATCGCACATTCATAAATCTTATGTCTCCGCGTTTGGGGGATTGCGCTGAATCACGTGATGTAGGCCACGCCCATTTCCGCCCAACCCTTTTCGCAGCAAAATCGCGAAAACTGACAAGCCGGGCTGAAATCATCTCCTCCGAAGCCACAAGTCCTATCAACACGAAACTTGGCACAGATAATCTCTGGACCGAGCTCTACAAATTTTGTGTACAGAATTTTGATCTGACTAAAAATGTCGCAATGATACGCTAACAAGCGCTTACGAAAACGCTACTAAAAGGAAGTGATGGCAGATCTTAGGTTAGGAGTGGCCGATCAACACCAAACTTGGTGATCTTGTCTCCCCTGCCCCTAGAACGCCAGTGCAAAATTTGGTGCAGTTAGCCACTAGTTGGCCTACCCAAAAAAATTCCCATTGACTTACATTCATTTTATATCTCCAGTACCGCTAGCTCGATTTACACCAAATTTGGGTCACTTCTTCACCGAGGGGCCCTGATGACAGCTGAGCGATTTAGTGCGTTTTGGCCAAAGGCGGCGCCGTAATCGAAGCTCAAACGCCGTCGCTAAGCCCATTCATTTCAATGGCATTTTCAAACACGCCGTGCCATCTCGGTTCGAGTGGCCTTTCGAGGCCTGACTCGGGACCTTACGCTGGACGCCGGCGGGCTTGACGACTCATCGCTGCGGCTTAAGGGGCGACTGGCGACAGGTGGCTTGGACCCCGCTTACAACTGCTCGCGAAGTTCTAGTTAGGGGTCCAAGCCCGAAGGGCTGGGAACCCGCGATTGCAAGGCATCGCGGTTCCCAGTACCAGCGGTGGCTGGGAACCCTATTGTAATCGCTTCGCTTTTATTATTATTCTTCCGCCGTAATTCCACTACTGCAGCATACCCCGTGAACTGCTAGGGACGCTGAAACTCACAGGGTAGGTCACATTCACTGCACGCACCTCAGGCGCAAAAATCCGCACACTTCTACCGCTAGGGCGCTATAAGCAAGGTCAACGCGTTTGGGCTTGGAACTCCCGCCACGAGGGCTATATCAAAACCTTATATCCACGCTGTTCGGGGATCCAGCTGAATCTCCTGGTATAGGCCACGCCCATTTCCGCCTAAACTTTTTTTTGAGCTACAGCGCAAAACCGACATACCGGCCAAAATCATCTCCTCCGAAACCGCAAGTCCGATCGATCACGTAAACTTGGCACGGATAATCTCTGGACCAAGCTCTACAAATTTTGTAGAGGGAATTTTGATACAACTAAAAATGTCGCAATTATACGCTAACAAATATTTGCGAAAACGCTACTAGCACGAAGTGAGGGCATAACTTCAGATTGGAATGGCCGATCGACACCAAATTTGAACCACTCATTTGGGACGCCCCTGAGGGCCTGTGCAAAATTTGGTGCAACTCGCCCTTAGGTGGCGCTCTTCAATCCAGAAAATTAGTTCCTCTATAACCACAAGTCACATTGACATGGAACCAGTGCCAAATTGTTCAGCATCGTCCCCTGATGCCAGGCACCAAAGGGGACACTAATGTGCCCATAGGTGGCGCTGTAATTGCAAATTAAAATGTTTTCAAAAATCCCATTGATTTACATTCATTTTATATCTCCATAACCACAAATCCGATTGACACCAAATTTGGGTCAATTGTTACCCATGGGGCCCTGATGACACATGAAAAATTTGGTGCAGTTCGGCCAAAAGGTGGCGCTGTTATCGAAGCTCAAATGCCCCATTCATTTCAATGGGATTTTCAAACAAAGTACATTTTTCTCCATAACTAAAGCCAACTACATCGCACATTCATAAACCTTATATCCACGCCTTCAGTGCATTGAGCTGAATCACGTGATGTAGGCCACGCCCATTTCTGCCTTTACGCTTGTCGCGCAAAATTACAAAACTGACATACCAGCCAAAATCATCTCCTCCAAGCCGCAAGTCCGATCGACACGTAAACTTGGCACGGATAATCTCTGGACCGAGCTCTACAAATTTTGTAGAGGGATTTTTGATACTGACAAAAAATGTCGCAATAATACGCTAACAAACCTTTGCCAAAAACGCTAATAAAAGGAAGTAATGTTAGATCTCAGGTTAGGGTGGCGATCAACACCAAACTTGAGGACCTTATGTAGGAGACCCCTGAAGGGCTGTGCAAAATTTTGTGCAATTCGCCGCTAGTTGGCGCTGGTCAAAACCCCCATTCACTTTACATTCATTTTATATCTCCATAACCGCGAAGTCCGATTGACACCAAATTTTGGTCAATTCTACCCATGGGGCCCTGATGATGCCAAAAAATTTGGTACAGTTCGCCTAAAGGTGGCGCTGTAATTGAAGCTCAACCGGTCAGAAGCCCCATTGAAATGAATGGGATTTCAACCACCACACATTTTCACAAGGTTTGGAATGCCCGATCAACACCAAACTTGGTGACCTTATGCGACACTGCTTGCCGAAGCCCTCTGTGAAAATTCGTGTCAATCGGCCTCTAGGTGACGCTATTACGCCGATGTCATTACACACTCCCATAGACTTACATTCATTTCAGATCTCCATAACCGCAAGCAACTTTCATTTACAACTATGGTCTTCTGCTCCACGGACCTCGCTTTGGCTCGGGGCCTGTTGATTATGGCACAATTAATCATGGCGGGCCCGACGATTCGCTACCAGGGCTTAAGGGGCAACTGGCTGACAGGTGGCTTGGACCCCGCTTACAACTGCTCGCAGTTCTAGTTATTATTAGGGTCCAAGCTCGAGTGGCTGGGAACCCGCTTGTAGGCAACGCTGTTCCCGCACTCACCAGCGGCAGGGAACCCTATTGTTTTCGCCGATTTTTATTATTATTAGGGTCCAAGCCCGGTGGGCTGGGAACCCGCTGTAGTAACGCTGTTCCCATACCACGAGTGGCTGGGAACCCTATTGTTTTCGCTAAGATTTTATTATTCTTATTCTTCCGTGCATAAACGCATACTGCAGCATACCCCGTGAAATGCTAGGGACGCTAAACTCACAGGGTAGGTCACATTCACTGCACGTAACTCAGGCGCAAAAATCCGCACACTTCTACCGCTAGGCGCTATAAGCGAGGTCAACGCTGCTTGGGCTTGGATCTCCCGACTACGAAGGCGGATATCAAAACCTTATATCCACGCGCTCGGGATCCAGCTGAATCTCTTGGTATAGGCCACGCCCATTTCCGCCTAAACTTTTTTCGAGCTACATCGCAAAAAACTGAAGAGCCGGCTAAAATCATCTCCTCCGAGCCGCAAGTCCGATCGACACGAAACTTGGCACGGATAATCTCTGGACCGAGCTCTACAAATTTTGTGTACAGAATTTTGATATGACAAAAAATGTCGCAATTATACGCTAACAAATATTTGCATAAAAACGCTACTAACAGGAAGTGAGGGCATAACTTCGGATTGAAATGGCCGATCCACACCAAATTTGGACCATTCATTTGGGACGTCCCCTGAGGGCCTCTGCAAAATTTGGTGCAACTCGCCCTAGGTGGCGCTCTTTAATCCAGAAAATTAGTTCCTCTATAACCACAAGTCACATTGACATGAAACCAGTGCAGAATTGTTCAGCATGGACCCCTGACGCCAGGCACCAAAGGGGACCCTAATGTGCACATATGTGGCGCTGTTATTCCAAATTAAAAATGTTTTCAAAAATCCCATTGACTTACATTCATTTTATATCTCCATAACCACAAATCCGATTGACACCAAATTTGGGTCAATTGTTACCTATGCGGCCCTGATGACACCAGAAAAATTTGGTGCAGTTCGGCCAAAAGGTGGCGCTGTAATTGAAGCTCAAATGCCCCATTCATTTCAATGGGATTTTCAAATAAAGTACATTTTTCTTGATAACTACAGGCCAACTACATCGCACATTCATAAATCTTATGTCTGCGCTGTTCGGGAATTGAGCTGAATCACATGATGTAGGCCACGCCCACTTCCGCTTAAGCCTTTTCGAGAAAATGGCAAAACTGACAAGCCGGGCTGAAATCATCTCCTCCGAGCCGCGAAGTCCTATCGACACTAAACTTGGCACAGATAATCTCTGGACCGAAGCTCTACAAATTTTGTGTACAGAATTTTGATATGACAAAAAATGTCGCAATTATATCGCTAACAAACGCTTGCAAAAAACGCTAGTAAAGGAAGTGATGTCAGATATCAGGTTAGGAGGGCCGATCAACACCAAACTTGAGTATCTTATGTAGGACACCCCTGAAGGGCTGGGCAAAATTTCGTGCAATTCGCCGCTAGTTGGCGCTACCCCAAAAAAATCCCATTGACTTACATTAATTTTATAACTCCAGAACCGCAAGTCCGATTCACACCAAATTTGGGTCAATTGTTACCCATGGGCCCCTGATGATACCACATAAATGTGGTGCAATTCGGACAAAGGTGGCGCTATAATCGAAGCTGAAATGCCGTCATAAAGCCCATTGAAATGAATGGGATTTCAAACCAGCACACATTTTCACTAAGGTTTGGAATGGCCGATCAACACCAAACTTGGAGACCTTATCCGACATGACCTCCGAAGGCCTCTGTCTAATTTGGTATCAATCTGCCAAACGGTGGCGCTCTTCATCATATATCAAAAAACTCCCATTCACTTACATGCATTTTATATCTCCAGTACCACAGTCTCGATCGACACCAAATTTCGATCACTTCTTCCCCAAGGGCCCTGATGACAGCTAAGCTGATTTGGTGCAATTCAGCCAGAAGGTGGCGCAGTAATCGAAGCTCAAACGCCGTCGTGGAGCCCATTCATTTCAATGGCATTTTCAAACACGCCGCTTTCGCCGGTTCTGAGTGGTCTGCCGAGACCTGACTCGGGCCTTACGCAGGACGCCAGCAGGGCATCTGGACTACTCACTCGCTAGGGCCGGGGCGACTGGCGCGGGGCTTGGACCCCGCTTACAACTGCTCGCAGTTCTAGTTATTATTATTTTTTTCTTCCGCGCTAATTCCACTACTGCAGCATACCCCGTGAAATGCTAGGGACGCTAAACTCACAGGGTAGGTACAAGCCCCTGCAAGTAACTCAGGCGCAAAAATTCGCACACTTCTACCGCTAGGGGCGCTGTAACACAGATTCTCGACGTTTTGCCCTCTCACTCCGCGATACAAACACGCATATTCACAAACCTTATATCCACGCTGCTCGAGGATCGAACTGAATCTCGTGGTATAGGCCACGCCCATTTCCGCCTAAACTTTTTTCGAGCTACATCGCGAAAACTTACAAGCCGCCAAAATCATCTCCTCCGAGCCGTAAGTCCGATCGACACGTAAACTTGGCACGGATAATCTCTGGACCGAGCTCTACAAATTTTGTAGAGGGAATTTTGATACGACAAAAAATGTCGCAATTTTACGCTTAACAAACGCTTATGCAAAACGCTAGCAAAAGGAAGTGATGTCAGATCTCAGGTTAGGAGTGGCCGATCAACACCAAACTTCAGTACCTTATATAGGAGACCCCCTGAAGGCCTGTGCAAAATTTCATGCAATTCGCCGCTAGTTGGCGCTACCCCAAAAAAATCCCATTGACTTTACATTCATTTTATATCTCCAGAACCATAAGTCCGAATCAAACCAAATTTGGGTCAATACGTCCCCATGGGCCACTGATGACACCACAAAAATTTGGTGCAGATCGGCCAAAGGGTGGCGCTGTTATCGAAGCTCAAATGCCCCATTCATTTCAATGGGATTTTCTAACAAAGTACATTTTTCTTCATAACTACGGCCAACTACATCGCACATTCATAAACCTTATGTCTACGTGTTCGGGGATCCAGCTGAATCACGTGATGTTGGCCCCGCCCATTTCCGCCTAACTATTTTCGCATCGAAATTGCAAAACTGCCAAGCCGCTCAAATCATCTCCTCCAAGCCGCAAGTCCGATCGACACGAAACTTTGCACAGACCATCTCTGGACCGAAGTCGAAGAAAGTTTGTAGAGGGAATTTTGATCCGACAAAAAACGGCCGAATTACAGGTTAACAAATCTTAGCTAAAATGCTACAAACGCTAAGTATAACATATCTCAGGCTTGGAAAGGCCGATCGACACCAAACTTGAGACCTTATGCGGCTGGACTTCCCGAAGGCCTGTGTCAAATTTGGTGCCAATCGCCAAACGGTGGCGCTTCTTCATCATATATCAAAAAGTCCCATTCACTTACATGCATTTTATATCTCCACTACCACAGTCTCGATCGACACCAAATTTGGGTCACTTCTTCACCGAGGGCCCTGATGACAGCTGAGCAATTTGGTGCGATTCGCCAAAGGCGGCGCCGTAATCGAAGCTCAAACGCCGCCGCTAAGCCCATTCATTTCAATGGCATTTTCAAACACGCCGCTTCACCGGTTCGAGGCCCGTCTGGACCTGACTCGGGACCTTACGCTGACATCGGGCAGGGCCTGGACGACTTCACGCTAGGGCTTAGGGCGACTGGCGACGGGTGGCTTGGACCTCGCTTACAACTGCTCGCAGTTCTAGTTATTATTATTATTATTCTTCCGTGAAGAAAACGCATACTGGGGACTGCATGGTAAGTGCTAGCGCACGCTGAAACTCATAAGGTAGGTCCAATCAGCGCAAGTAACCGCAGGCGCAAAAAAATTTGCACACTTCTATCGCTAGGGGCGCTGTAAGCAAGGTCAACGCGTTTTGGCTTGGACCTCTCGACTGCGAAGGCGATATCAAAACCTTATATCCACGCTGCTCAGGGATCGAGCTGAATCTCCTGGTATAGGCCACGCCCATTTCCGCCTAAACTTTTTTTCGAGCTACATCGCAAAACTGAAAACCTATTTTAATTAACTCCTCCGAAGCCGCAAGTCCGATCGCCACGAAACTTGGCACGGATAATCTCTGGACCGAGCTCTACAAAGTTTGCAGAGGAAATTTTAATCCGAAAAAAACTGTCGCAATTATACACTAACAAACGCTTATGAAAAATGCTACTAACAGGAAGTAAGGTCATAACTTCGGTTTGGAATGGCCGATCGACACCAAATTTGGACCACTCAGTTGGGATGGGCCCCTGAGGGCCTGTGCAAAATTTGGTGCAGCTGGCCCCTAGGTGGCGCTCTTTAATCCAGAAAATTAGTTCCTCTATAACCACAAGTCCCATTGACATGAATCCAGTGCCGAATTGTTCAGCATGGTCCCCTGATGGCAGGCACCAAAGGGGACCCTAATATGCCCATAGGTGGCGCTGCTATTGCAAATTAAACACGTAATTTTTTTTCCCCATTGACTTACATTCATTTTATATCTCCAGAACCGCAGAGTCCGATTGACACCAAATTTGGGTCAATTGTTACCCATGGGCCCCTGATGATACCACAAAAATTTGGTGCAGATCGGCCTAAAGGTGGCGCTGTAATCGAAGCTCAAATGCCGTCAGAAGCCCCATTGAAATGAATGGGATTTCAAACCAGCACACATTTTCATAAGGTTTGAATGCCCGATCAACACCAAACTTGAGGACCTTATCCGCTGGACTTCCGAAGGCCTGTGTAAATTTGGTGTCAATCGCCAAACGGTGGCGTTCTT
This sequence comes from Lepomis macrochirus, assembly GCA_024633595.2. NCBI lineage: Eukaryota > Metazoa > Chordata > Actinopteri > Centrarchiformes > Centrarchidae > Lepomis > Lepomis macrochirus. The sequence goes on along the minus strand of JALXJV020000036.1, from coordinate 336,947 downwards.
CATCATATATCAAAACTCCCATTCACATACATGCATTTTATATCTCCAGAACCGCCGGTCCGATTGACACCAAATTTGGGTCATTTGTTCCCCATGGTGCCCTGATGATACCATAACAATTTGGTGCAGTTCGCCAAAAGGCGGCGCTGTAATCGAACCTCAAATCCGGTCAGAAGCCCCATTGAAATGAATGGGATTTCAAACCAGCACACTTTTTCACAAGGTTTGGAATGGCCGATCAACACCAAACTTGGGGACCTTATGCGACATGACCTCCCGACGGCCTGTGTCAAATTTGTGCTAATCGGCCAAACGGTGGCGCTTGTTCATCACATATGAAATAACTCCCATTCACTTGCATGCATTTTATATCTCCACTACCGCAACTCGAATGACACCAAATTTGGGTAACTTCTTCACCGAGGGGCCCCGATGACAGCTGAGCTGATTTGGTGCGATTCGCCAAAGGCGGCGCCGTAATCGAAGCTCTAACGCCGCCGCTAAGCCCATTCATTTCAATGGCATTTTCAAACACGCCGCGACTTCGCCGGTTCGAGCTGCCTGTCGAGACCTCACTCGGGACCTCACGCTGGACGCCGGCGGGCCTCGACGACTACATCGCTGACTGCAAGGGGCTTAATTAGCCGGGGCTTGGACCCCGTTTACAACTGCTCGCAGTTCTAGTTATTATTTTTATTCTTCCGTGCATAAAACGCATACTGCAGCGGTCGCTGTAAGTCCTAGAAACGCGCAAGTCTCAACGTAGCTTCACAGCCCCAAGAGTACCTCAGGCACAAAAATTCGCACACTTCTACCGCTAGGGGGCGCTATACGCAAGGTCAACGCGTTTGGGCTTGGACCTCTCGACTACGAAGGCGTATATAGAAAACCTTATATCCACGTGTTCGGGGGATCGAGCTGAATCTCCTGGTATAGGCCACGCCCATTTCCGCCTAAACTTTTTTCAAGCTATATCGCGAAAACTGAAAAACCTATTTTAATTAACTCCTCCGAAGCCGCAAGTCCGATCGACACGAAACTTGGCACGGATGATCTCTGGACCGAGCTCTACAAAGTTTGTAGAGGGAATTTTGATATCACAAAAATTGGCGCAATTATACGCTAACAAACGTTTGCGAAAAACGCTACTAACAGGAAGTGAGGTCATAACTTTGGATTGGAATGGCCGATCGACACCAAATTTGGACCACTCATTAGGGACGCCCCCCTGAGGGCCTCTGCAAAATTGGTGCGACTCGCCCCTAGGTGGCGCTCTTTAATCTAGAAAATTAGTTCCTCCATAACCACAACTCACATTGACATGAATCTAGTGCCGAATTGTTCAGGATGGTCCCCTGATGCCAGGCACCTAAGGGGACCCTAATGTGCCCATAGGTGGCGCTGTTATTGCAGCTTAAACACGAAAAAAAATTTCCCATTGACTTACATTCATTTTATATCTCCAGAACCGCAGGTCCGATTGACACCAAATTTGTGTCAATTGTTACCCATGGGCCCCTGATGACACCACAAAAATTTCGTCCAGATCGGCCTAAAGGTGGCGCTGTAATCGAAGCTCAAATCCGGTCAGAAGCCCCATTGAAATGAATGGGATTTCAAACCAGCACACATTTTCATAAGGTTTGGAATGCCCGATCAACACCAAACTTGGGGACCTTATGCGACATGACCTCCCGAAGGCCTGTGTCAAATTTGGTGCCAATCGGCCAAACGGTGGCGCTGTTCATCACATATCAAATAACTCCCATTCACTTGCATGCATTTTATATCTCCACTACCGCAACTCCGAATGACACCAAATTTGGGTCAATTCTTACTCATGGGCCCCTGATGATACCACAAAAATTTGGTGCCATTCGGCCAAAAGGTGGCGCTGTAATCGAAGCTGAAATGCCGTCAGAAACCCCATTGAAATGAATGGGATTTCAAACCTGCACACTTTTTGACAAGGTTTGGAATGGCCGATCAACACCAAACTTGGGGACCTTATGCAGCTGGACTTCCCGAAGGCCTGTGTCAAATTTGGTGCCAATCGGCAAAACAGTGGCGGTGTTCATCCTATTTCAGAAAACTCCCATTCACTTAAATGCATTTTAGATCTCCACTACCGCAGCTCCGATCGACACCAAATTTGGGTCAGTTCTTCTCCAAGGGGCCACGATGACAGCTGAGCCATTTGGTGCAATTCGCCAAAGGCGGCGCCGCAATCGAAGCTCAAACGCCGCCGCTGAGCCCATTCATTTCAATGGCATTTTCAAACACGCGCGATTTCGCCTCGCTCGAGCGTCCGCTCGACCTCACCTGGGAGCTTACGCTGGACGCCGGCGGGCCTCGACGACTCGCTCCACGGGCTAAGGGGACGACTGGCTACAGGTGGCTTGGACCTCGCTTACAACTGCTCGCAGTTCTAGT
>JALXJV020000036.1:254597-334014 GCA_024633595.2 Lepomis macrochirus | reverse complement strand
GCTCAAACGCCGTCGCTAAGCCCATTCATTTCAATGCCATTTTCAAACACGCAGCGTTTAGCCTCGATTCAGAGCGGCCCGTCGGGACCTCACTTCGGGGACCTTACGCTGGACGCTCGGCGGGCCGGGACGACTTCAGCGACCTCAGCGGGCGTGGGGCGACTGGCGACAGGTGGCTTGGACCCGCTTACAACTGCTCGCAGTTCTAGTTATTATTATTTTTTTCTTCCGCCGCTAATTCCACTACTGCAGCATACCCGTGAAATGCTAGGGACGCTGAAACTCACAGGGTAGGTACAAGCCCTGCAAGTAACTCAGGCGCAAAATTCGCACACTTCTACCGCTAGGGGCGCTGTAACACAGATTCTCGACGTTTTGCCCTCTCACTCCCGCATACAAACACGCATATTCACAAACCTTATATCCACGCGTTCGGAGGATCGAACTGAATCTCGTGGTATAGGCCACGCCCATTTCCGCCTAAACTTTTTCGAGCTACATCGCGAAAACTTACAAGCCGGCCAAAATCATCTCCTCGAAGCCGTAAGTCCGATCGACCACGAAACTTGGCACGGATAATCTCTGGACCGAGCTCTACAAATTTTGTAGAGGGAATTTTGATACGACAAAAAATGTCGCAATTTTACGCTAACAAACGTTTGCGAGCAGCTAGCAAAGGAAGTGATGTCAGATCTCAGGTTAGGAGTGGCCGATCAACACCAAACTTCAGTACCTTATATAGGAGACCCCCTGAAGGCCTGAGCAAAATTTCATGCAATTCGCCGCTAGTTGGCGCTACCCAAAAAAATCCCATTGACTTTACATTCATTTTATATCTCCAGAACCATAAGTCCGAATCAAACCAAATTTGGGTCAATACGTCCCCATGGGCCACTGATGACACCACAAAAATTTGGTGCAGATCGGACAAAGAGTGGCGCTGTTATCGAAGCTCAAATGCCCCATTCATTTCAATGGGATTTTCTAACAAAGTACATTTTTCTTCATAACTACGGCCAACTACATCGCACATTCATAAACCTTATGTCTACGTGTTCGGGGATCCAGCTGAATCACGTGATGTTGGCCCCGCCCATTTCCGCCTAACTATTTTCGCACGAAATTGCAAAACTGCCAAGCCGCCGAAATCATCTCCTCCGAAGCCGCCAAGTCCGATCGACCACGAAACTTTGCACAGACCATCTCTGGACCGAGTCGAAGAAAGTTTGTAGAGGGAATTTTGATCCGACAAAAACGGCCGAATTACAGGTTAACAAATCTTAGCTAAAATGCTACAAACGCGAAGTATAACATATCTCAGGCTTGGAAGGCCGATCGACACCAAACTTGGAGACCTTATGCGGCTGGACTTCCTGAAGGCCTGTGTCAAATTTGGTGCTAATCGGCCAAACGGTGGCGCTCTTCATCATATATCAAAAAAGTCCCATTCACTTACATGCATTTTATATCTCCACTACCACAGCTCGATCGACACCAAATTTGGGTCACTTCTTCACCGAGGGGCCCTGATGACAGCTGAGCAATTTGGTGCGATTCGACCAAAGGCGGCCGTGATCGAAGCTCAAACGCCGTCGCTAAGCCCATTCATTTCAATGGCATTTTCAAACACGCCAGCGTTTACGCTCGGTTCGGGAGGCCCGTCGGGACCTGACTTCGGGGACCTTCACGCGGGACATCGGCGGAGCGCCGGGACGACTTCACGGCACCCTCAGCGAGCGAAGAGGCGACTGGCGACGGGTGGCTTGGACCCCGTTTACAACTGCTCGCAGTTCTAGTTATTTTTATTCTTCTTGAACAAAACGCATACTGCAGCATACCCCGTAACTGCTAGGGACGCGAAACTCACAAGGTAGGTCACGTCTTTGTCGATGACCTCAGGCGCAAAAATTCGCACACTTCTATCGCTAGGGGCGCTATACGCAAAGGTCAACGCGTTTGGGCTTGGATCTCTCGACTACTGAGGCGCATATCAAAACCTTATATCCACGCGTTCGGGGATCCAGCTGAATCTCCTGGTATAGGCCACGCCCATTTCCGCCTAAACTTTTTTCGAGCTACGTCGCGAAAACTGAAAAAACCTATTTTAATTAACTCCTCCGAAGCCGCAAGTCCGATCGACCACGAAACTTGGCACGGATGATCTCTGGACCGAGCTCTACAAAGTTTGTAGAGGGAATTTTGATCTGACAATAAATGGCACAATTATACGCTAACAAACGTTTGCGAAAAACGCTATTAACAGGAAGTGAGGGCATAACTTCGGATTGGAATGGCCGATCGACACCAAACTTGGACCACTCATTTGGGACGTCACCCTGGGGGACTGTGCAAAATTTGGTGCAACTCGCCCCTAGGTGGCGCTCTTTAATCCAGAAAATTAGTTCCTCTATAACCGCAAGTCACATTGACATGAATCCAGTGCCAAATTGTTCAGCATGGTCCCCTGATGCCAGGCACCAAAGGGGAACCTAATGTGCCCATAGGTGGCGCTGTTATTGCAAATTTCAAAAATCCCATTGACTTACATTCATTTTATATCTCCATAACCACAAATCCGATTGACACCAAATTTGGGTCAATTGTTACCCATGGGCCCCTGATGACACCACAAAAATTTGGTGCAGTTCGGCCTAACGGTGGCGCTGCAATATAAGCTCAAATGCCCCATTCATTTCAATGGGATTTTCAACCAAAGCACATTTTGCCTCATAACTACGAGCTAATACATCGCACATTCATAAATCTTATGTCTACGTGTTTGGGGGATTCTGCCGATTCTGACGGTATAGGACACGCTTCTGTTCGATGACTATTTCATTTTGCGAAATCGCAAAAAATGGAAAACCTATTTTAATTAACTCCTCCGAAGCCGCCAAGTCCGATCGACCACGAAACTTTGCACAGACCGTCTCTGGACCAAGCTGAAGAAAGTTTGTAGAGGGAATTTTGATTCGACAAAAAACGGCCGAATTACAGGCTAACTAATATTTGCCAAAACGCTAAAAACACAAAGTATAACATAACTCTGGCTTGGAAAGGCCGATCAACACAAAACTTGAAGACCTTATCTGCCCTGTCCCCTAGAAGGGCTGTGCAAAATTTGCTGCAGTTAGCCGCTAGTTGGCGCTACCCAAAAAAATTCCCATTGACTTACATTCATTTCATATCTCCATAACCACAAGTCCGATTCGAACCAAATTTGGGTCAATTGTTTCCGATGGGACCCTGATACACACCATAAAAATTTGGTGCACTTTGGTCAAAAGGTGGCGCTATAATCGAAGCTCAAATACCCCATTCATTTCAATGGGATTTTTGCAGTCAATTACGTTTTGCCTCATAACTACGGCCTACTACATCGCACATTCATCAATCTTATGTCTACGTTTTGGGGATGCTGCCGATTCCGATGGTATAGGACACACCTCTGTGCGATGACGATTTCATTTCGCTAAATTGCGAAAACTGGAAAACCTATTTTAATTAACTCCTCCGAAGCCGCTAAGTCCCAGCGACACGAAACTTTGCACAGACCATCTCTGGACCGAGCCGAAGACAGTTTGTAGAGGGAATTTTGATCCGACAAAAAGCGGCCGAATTACGAGCCTGAGAAATATTTACTAAAACGCTAAAACAGAAAGTTTAACATAACTCTAGCTTAGAAAGGCCGATCAACACACAACTTGGCGACCTTAACTGCGCTGCCCCTAGAAGGGCTGTGCAAAATTTGGTGCAGTTAGCCGCTACTTGGCGCTACCCAAAAAGAATTCCCATTGACTTACATTCATTTCACATCTCCATAACCGCAAACCACTTTCATTTACAAATATGGTCTTTTCTGCTCCACAGGCCCCGTCTTTGCTCTGGGGCCCGTGATTATGGCACAATTAATCATGGCGGGCCCGGGACGACTCAGCAGCCCTCCAGCGTGGGGGGCGACTGGCGACAGGTGGCTTGGACCCGTTTACAACTGCTCGCGAGTTCTAGTTATTAGGGGTCCAAGCCCGAAGTGAGCATGGAACCCGATTACAAGGCATCGCGGGTGCCATACCACGAAGTGGCATGGAACCCTATTGTAATCGTTCTCGTTTTTATTATTATTATTATTCTTCCGCTAAAAAACTCATACTGCAGCATACCCCGTAACTGCTAGGGACGCGAAACTCATAGGGTAGGTCACATTCACTGCATGTACCTCAGGCGCAAAAATTCGCACACTTCTACCGCTAGGGGGCGCTATACGCAAGGTCAACGCGTTTTGGCTTGGACCTCTCGACTACGAAGGCGTATATCAAAAACCTTATATCCACGCGTTCGGGGGATCGAGCTGAATCTCATGGTATAGGCCACGCCCATTTCCGCCTAAACTTTTTTCGAGCTACAGCGCGAAAACTGTAAAACCTATTTTTATTAACTCCTCCGAAGCCGCAAGTCCGATCACCACGAAACTTCACACGGATAATCTCTGGACCAGGCTCTACAAACTTTGCAGAGGAAATTTTGATCCGACAAAAACTATCGCAATTATACGCTAACAAATATTTGCGAAAAACGCTACAAACAGGAAGTGAGGTCATATCTTTGGTTTGGAATGGCCGATCGACACCAAACTTGGACCAATGATTTTGGATGGGCCCCTGAGGGCCTGTGCAAAATTTGGTGCAGCTGGCCCCTAGGTGGCGCTCTTTAATCCAGAAAATTTGTTCCTCCATAACCACAAGACACATTGACATGAAACCAGTGCCGAATTGTTCAGCATGGTTCCCTGATGCCAGGCACCAAAGGGGACCCTAATGTGCCCATAGGTGGCGCTGTTATTGCAGCTTAAAGACGAATTTTTTTTTCCCATTGACTTACATTCATTTTATATCTCCAGAACCGCAGGTCCGATTGACACCAAATTTGGGTCAATTGTTACCCATGGGCCCCTAAAGACACTCCAAAAATTCCGTGCAGATCGGCCTAACGGTGGCGCTGTAATCGAAGCTCAAATCGGTCAGAAGCCCCATTGAAATGAATGGGATTTTAAACCACCACACTTTTCATCAAGGTTTGGAATGGCCGATCAACGCCAAACTTGGAGACCTTATCCGACGTGACCTCCCGAAGGCCTGTGTCAAATTTGGTGTCAATCGGCCAAACGGTGGCGCTGTTCATCATATATCAAAAAAACTCCCATTCACTTACATGCTTTTTATATCTCCACTACCGCACGTCCGATCGACACCAAATTTGGGTCACTTCTTCACCGAGGGGCCCCGATGACAGCTGAGCGATTTGGTGCGATTCGACCAAAGCGGCGCCGTATCGAAGCTCAAACGCCGTCGCTAAGCCCATTCATTTCAATGGCATTTTCAAACACGCCGCATTTACGCCACCGGTTCGAGCGGCCCATCGGGACCTCACTCGGGGACCTCACGCGGCGGGACGTCGGGCGAGCCGGGACGACTCGCTGGCAGCTCTCGCAGCTGAAGGGGACGACTGGCGACAGGTGGCTTGGACCCGTTTACAACTGCTGTCGCAGTTCTAGTTATTATTCTTTTTCTTCCGTGTATAAAACTCATACTGCAGCATACCCCGTAACTGCTAGGGACGCTAAACTCATAGGGTACCTTCGCAGGCCCAAGAGTAACTCAGGCGCAAAAAATTCGCACACTTCTACCGCTAGGGGCGCTGTAAGCAAAGGTCAACGCGTTTGGGCTTGGACCTCCCGACTACGAAGGCATATACCAAAAACCTTATATCCACGCGTTCGGGGGATCCAGCTGAATCTCCTGGTATAGGCCACGCCCATTTCCGCCTAAACTTTTTTCGAGCTACATCGCGAAAACTGAAAAACCTATTTTAATTAACTTCTCTGAAGCCGCAAGTCCGATCGCCACGAAACTTGGCACGGATAATCTCTGGACCGAGCTCTACAACGTTTGCGAAGGAAATCTTGATCCGACAAACAATGGCGCGATTATACGCTAACAAACATTTGCGAAAAACGCTACTAACAGGAAGTGAGGGCATAACTTCTGTTTGGAATGGCCGATCGACACCAAACTTGGACCACTCAGTTGGGATGGGCCCCTGAGGGCTTGTGAAAAATTTGGTGCTGCTGGCCCCTAGGTGGCGCTCTTTAATCCAGAAAATTAGTTCCTCCATAACCACAAGTCACATTGACATGAAACCAGTGCCAAATTGTTCAGCATGGTTCCCTGATGCCAGGCACCAAAGGGGACCCTAATGTGCCCATAGGTGGCGCTGCTATTGCACATTAAAGACAAAAAAATTCATCCCATTGACTTACATTCATTTTATATCTCCAGAACCGCAGGTCCGATTGACACCAAATTTGGCACAATTGTTACCCATGGGGCCCTGATGATACCACAAAAATTTGGTGCAGATCGGACTAAAGGTGGCGCTGTAATCGAAGCTCAAAGCCGGTCAGAAGCCCCATTGAAATGAATGGGATTTCAAACCAGCACACATTTTCACAAGGTTTGAAATGCCCGATCAACACCAAACTTCAGAGACCTTATGCGGCTGGACTTCCGAAGGCCTGTGTCAAATTTGGTGCCAATCGGCCAAACGGTGGCGCTGTTCATCATATATTTAAAAACCCCATTCACTTACATGCATTTTATATCTCCACTACCGCGAGTCGCGATCGACACCAAATTTGGGTCACTTCTTCACCGAGGGGCCCTGATGATACCACAAACATTTGGTGCAGATCAGCCAAAGCTGCCGCTACAATCGAAGCTGAAATGCCGTCAGAAGCCCCATTGAAATGAATGGGATTTCAAACCAGCACACTTTTCACAAGGTTTGGAATGGCCGATCAACACAAAACTTGGGGACCTTATGCAGCTGGACTTCCCGAAGGTCTGTGTCAAATTTGGTGCCAATCGGCCAAACGGTGGCGCTGTTCATCATATATCAAAAAACTCCCATTCACTTACATGCATTTTATATCTCCACAACCGCAGCTCCGATTGACACCAAATTTGGGTCACTTCTTCACCGAGGGCCCTGATGACAGCTGAGCGATTTGGTGCGATTCGGCCAAAAGGCGGCGCCGTGATCGAAGCTCAAACGCCGTCGCTAAGCCCATTCATTTCAATGGCATTTTCAAACACGCCAGCGTTTCGAGCCTCGGTTCGGAGCTGGCCCGTCGAGACCTGCACTTCGGGCAACCTTCACGCTGGCTGACGCGCAGTTCGTGGGCAGCCGGGACGACTGTCAGCAGCCCTGCCGGCGTAGGAGGCGACTGGCGTACAGGTGGCTTGGACCCGTTTACAACTGCTGTCGCCAGTTCTAGTTATTATTTTTTTTTCTTCCGCCGCTAATTCCACTACTGCAGCATACCCCGTAAATGCTAGGGACGCTGAAACTCACAGGGTAGGTACAAGCCCCTGCAAGTAACTCAGGCGCAAAATTCGCACACTTCTACCGCTAGGGCGCTGTAACACAGATTCTCGACGTTTTGCCCTCTCACTCCCGCATACAAACACGCATATTCACAAACCTTATATCCACGCTGTTCGAGGATCGAACTGAATCTCGTGGTATAGGCCACGCCCATTTCCGCCTAAACTTTTTTCGAGCTACATCGCGAAAACTGACAAGCCGGCCAAAATCATCTCCTCCGAAGCCGTGAAGTCCGATCGACACGAAACTTGGCACGGATAATCTCTGGACCGAGCTCTACAAATTTTGTAGAGGGAATTTTGATACGACAAAAAAATGTCGCAATTTTACGCTAACAAACGTTTGCGAAAACGCTAGCAAAAGGAAGTGATGTCAGATCTCAGGTTAGGAGTGGCCGATCAACACCAAACTTCAGTACCTTATATAGGAGACCCCCTGAAGGCCTGTGCAAAATTTCATGCAATTCGCCGCTAGTTGGCGCTACCCCGAAAAAATCCCATTGACTTTACATTCATTTTATATCTCCAGAACCATAAGTCCGAATCAAACCAAATTTGGGTCAATACGTCCCCATGGGCCCCTGATGACACCACAAAAATTTGGTGCAGATCGGCCAAAGGGTGGCGCTGTTATCGAAGCTCAAATGCCCCATTCATTTCAATGGGATTTTCTAACAAAGTACATTTTTCTTCATAACTACGGCCAACTACATCGCACATTCATAAACCTTATGTCTACGTGTTCGGGGGATCCAGCTGAATCACGTGATGTTGGCCCCGCCCATTTCCGCCTAACTATTTTCGCACGAAATTGCAAAACTGCCAAGCCGCCTGAAATCATCTCCTCCGAAGCCGCTAAGTCCGATCGACACGTAAACTTTGCACAGACCATCTCTGGACCGAGTCGAAGAAAGTTTGTAGAGGGAATTTTGATCCGACAAAAAACGGCCGAATTACAGGTTAACAAATCTTAGCAAAAAATGCTACAAACGCGAAGTATTAACATATCTCAGGCTTGGAAAGGCCGATCGACACCAAACTTGGAGACCTTATGCGGCTGGACTTCCCGAAGGCCTGTGTCAAATTTGGTGCCAATCGGCCAAACGGTGGCGCTCTTCATCATATATCAAAAAAAGTCCCATTCACTTACATGCATTTTATATCTCCACTACCACAGCTCCGATCGACACCAAATTTGGGTCACTTCTTCACCGAGGGGCCCCGATGACAGCTGAGCGATTTGGTGCGATTCGGCCAAAAGGCGGCGCCGTAATCGAAGCTCAAACGCCGTCGCTAAGCCCATTCGTTTCAATGCCATTTTCAAACACGCCGCATTTCGCCTCTCTTCGGAGCGGCCCGTCGAGACCTTGCTCAGGGACATTACGCGGGACGTCGGCAGGGCGCCCGGGACGACTCGCGCGCCCTCCGCGGGGCTGGGGGGGCGACTGGCGACAGGTGGCTTGGACCCGCTTACAACTGCTTCGCAGTTCTAGTTAGGGTCCAAGCCCGAGTGAGCTGGGAACCGCGAATGCAAGGCATCGCGGTTGCCTGTACCAGCGGTGCAGGAACCCTATTGTTTTCGCTAAGATTTTTATTATTATTTTTTTTCTTCCGCCGCTAATTCCACTACTGCAGCATACCCTGTAAATGCTAGGGACGCGAAACTCACAGGGTAGGTACAAGCCCCTGCAAGTAACTCAGGCGCAAAAATTCGCACACTTCTACCGCTAGGGGGCGCTGTAACACACATTCTCAACGTTTTGCCCTCTCACTCCCGCATACAAATACGCATATTCACAAACCTTATATCCACGCGTTCGGGGATCGAGCTGAATCTCGTGGTATAGGCCACGCCCATTTCCGCCTAAACCTTTTTTCGAGCTACATCGCAAAAACTGACAAGCCGGCCAAAATCATCTCCTCCGAAGCCGTAAGTCCGATCGACACCAAACTTGGCACGGATAATCTCTGGACCGAGCTCTACAAATTTTGTAGAGGGAATTTCGATACGACAAAAAATGTCGCAATTATACGCTAACAAACGTTTGCGAAAAACGCGAAAAAAACGAAGTGATGTCAGATCTCAGGTTAGGAGTGGCCGATCAACACCAAACTTTAGTACCTTATGTAGGAGAACCCCCTGAAGGCCTGTGCAAAATTTCGTGCAATTCGCCGCTAGTTGGCGCTACCCCAAAAAATCCCATTGACTTACATTCATTTTATATCTCCAGAACCGCAAGTCCGATTGACACCAAATTTGGGTCAATTGTTACCCATGGGCCCCTGATGACACCACAAAACTTTCGTGCAGATCGGCCTAAAGGTGGCGCTACAATCGAAGCTGAAATGCCGTCAGAAGCCCCATTGAAATGAATGGGATTTCAAACCAGCACACTTTTTCACAAGGTTTGGAATGGCCGATCAACACCAAACTTGGGGACCTTATGCGGCTGGACTTCCCGAAGGCCTGTGTCTAATCTGGTGCCATTCGGCCAAACGGTGGCGTTGTTCAACCTATATCAAAAAACTCCCATTGACTTACATGCATTTTATATCTCCACAACCGCAGCTCCGATTTACACCAAATTTGGGTCACTTCTTCACCGAGGGGCCCCGATGACAGCTGAGCGATTTGGTGCGATTCGGCCAAAAGGCGGCGCCGTAATCGAAGCTCAAACGCCGTCGCTGAGCCCATTCATTTCAATGGCATTTTCAAACACGCCGCATTTCGCCTCGGTTCGGAGCGGCCCGTCGGGACCTCACTCGGGGACCTCACGCGGGACGTCGGCGGGCGCCGGGACGACTTCACGGCGCTCTCAGCTGAGGGCTGAGGCGACTGGCGACAGGTGGCTTGGACCCCGTTTACAACTGCTGCGCAGTTCTAGTTATTATTATTATTATTCTTCCGCATAAAACGCATACTGCAGCGATACGCTGTAACTCCTAGAAACGCGAAACTCACAGGGTAGCGTCACATTCACTGCACGTAACTCAGCCCCAAAACTCGCACACTTCTATCGCTAGGGGGCGCTGTAAGCAAGGTCAACGCGTTTGGGCTTGGATCTCTCATATACGAAGGCATATATCAAAAACCTTATATCCACGCGTTCGGGGGATCGAGCTGAATCTCCTGGTATAGGCCACGCCCATTTCCGCCTAAACTTTTTCGAGCTACATCGCAAAAACTCAAAAACCGCCTGGAACGTACTCCTCCGAAGCCGCAAGTCCGATCGGAATGAAACTTGGCACGGATAATCTCTGGACCAAGCTCTACAAAGTTTGTAGAGGAAATTTTGATCCGACATAAAATGGCGCAATTATACTCTAACAAACGTTTGCGAAAAACGCTACTAACAGGAAGTGAGGTCATAACTTCAGTTTGGAATGGCCGATCGACACCAAACTTGGACCACTAAGTTGGCATGGGCCCCTGAGGGCCTGTGCAAAATTTGGTGCAGCTGGCCCCTAGGTGGCGCTCTTTAATCCAGAAAATTTGTTCCTCCATAACCACAAGTCACATTGACATGAATCCAGTGCCGAATTGTTTAGCATGATCCCCTGATGCCAGGCACCAAAGGGGACCCTAATGTGCCCATAGGTGGCGCTGTTATTGCAGCTTAAACACGAAAATTTTTTTCCCATTGACTTACATTCATTTTATATCTCCAGAACCGCAGCTCCGATTGACACCAAATTTGGGTCAATTGTTCCCCATGGGGCCCTGATGACACCACAAAAATTTGGTGCAGATCGGCCAAACGGTGGCGCTGTAATCGAAGCTCAAATCCGGTCAGAAGCCCCATTGAAATGAATGGGATTTCAAACCAGCACACATTTTCATAAGGTTTGGAATGCCCGATCAACACCAAACTTGAGGACCTTATGCGGCTGGACTTCCGAAGGCCTGTGTCAAATTTGGTGCCAATCGGCTAAACGGTGGCGCTGTTCATCATATATAAAAAACTCCCATTCACTTACATTAATTTTATATCTCCAGAACAGCAGGTGCGATTGACACCAAATTTGGGTCAATTGTTACCCATGGGCCCCTGATGATACCACAAAAGTTTGGTGCAATTCGGACAAAACGTGGCGCTATAATCGAAGCTGAAATGCCTACAGAAAGCCCATTGAAATGAATGGGATTTCAAACCAGCACACATTTTCACAAGGTTTGGAATGCCCGATCAACACCAAACTTGGGGACCTTATGCGGCTGGACTTCCCGAAGGCCTGTGTCAAATTTGGTGCCAATCGGCCAAACGGTGGCGCTGTTCATCCTATATCAAAAAACTCCCATTCACTTACATGCATTTTATATCTCCAGTACCGCAGCTCCGATCGACACCAAATTTGGGTCACTTCTTCACCGAGGGGCCCGATGACAGCTGAGCGACTTGGTGCAATTGACCAAAAGCGGCGCCGTAGTCGAAGCTCAAGCGCCGTCGCTAAGCCCATTCGTTTCAATGGCATTTTCAAAGCGCGCCGCGTTTAGCCTCGATTCGGGCTGACCCGTCGACACCTCGTTCGGGGACCTCACAGCGGGACGTCGGCGGCGCCGGACGACTTCAGCGACCTCAGCGAGCGTGGAGGCGACTGGCGTCAGGTGGCTTGGACCCGTTTACAACTGCTTCGCAGTTCTAGTTATTATTTTTTTCTTCCGTGCATAAAGCGATACTGCAGCATACCCGTAAATGCTAGGGACGCGAAACTCACAGGGTAGCTTCACAGGCCCAAGAGTAACTCAGGCGCAAAATTCGCACACTTCTACCACTAGGGGCGCTGTAACAAAGATTTTCGACGTTTTGCCCTCTCACTCCCGCATACAAAGACGCATATTCACAAACCTTATATCCACGCGTTCGGGGATGAAGCTGAATCTCGTGGTATAGGCCACGCCCATTTCCGCCTAAACTTTTTTCGAGCTACAGCCGAAAACTGACATACCGGCTAAAATCATCTCCTCCGAAGCCGCCAAGTCCGATCGACACGAAACTTGGCACGGATAATCTCTGGACCGAGCTCTACAAAGTTTGTAGAGGAATTTTGATACGACAAAAAATGTCGCAATTATACGCTAACAAACGTTTGCGAAAACGCTAATAAAAGGAAGTGATGTCAGATCTCAGGTTAGGAGTGGCCCATCAACACCAAACTTCAGTACCTTATATAGGAGACCCCCATGAGGGCCTGTGCCAAATTTCGTGCAATTCGCCGCTAGTTGGCGCTACTCAAAAAAATTCCCATTGACTTTACATTCATTTTATATCTCCAGAACCACAAGTCCGAATCAAACCAAATTTGGGCCAATTCTTCCCCATGGGCCCCTGATGACACCACAAAAATTTGGTGCAGTTCGGACAAAGGTGGCGCTGTAATCGAAGCTCAAATGCCCCATTCATTTCAATGGGATTTTCAAACAAAGTACATTTTCTTCATAACTAAGGCCAACTACATCGCACATTCATAAGTCTTATGTCTATGCGTTCGGGGATTGAGCTGAATCACGTGAGGTAGGCCACGCCCATGTCCGCTCAACCTTTTTTCGCGCAGAATCGCAAAACTGACAAGCCGGCCAAAATCATCTCCTCCGAAGCCGCAAGTCCGATCGACACGAAACTTTGCACAGACCATCTCTGGACCGAGCCGAAGAAAGTTTGTAGAGGGAATTTTGATTCGACAAAACCGGCCGAATTACAGGCTAACAAATATTTCGCGAAACGCTAAAAACACGGTATAACATAACTCTGGTTTGGAAAGGCCGATCAACAGAAAACTTGAGGGACCTTATCTGCCCTGCCCCTAGAAGGGCTGTGCAAAATTTGGTTTATTTCGCCGCTAGTTGGCGCTACCCAAAAAAATTCCCATTGACTTACATTCATCTCATATCTCCATAACCACAAGTCTGATTCTAACCAAATTTGGGTCAATTGTTTCTGATGGGCCCCTGATGACACCACAAAAATTTGGTGCACTTCGGCCTAAAGGTGGCGCTGTAATCGAAGCTCAAATCCGGTCAGAAGCCCCATTGAAATGAATGGGATTTCAAACCAGCACACATTTTCATAAGGTTTGGAGTGCCCGATCAACACCAAACTTGGAGACCTTATGCGACATGACCTCCCGAAGGCCTGTGTCAAATTTGGTGCCAATCGGCCAAACGGTGGCGCTGTTCAACATATGTCAAAAAACTCCCATTGACTTACATGCATTTTATATCTCCACTACCGCAGCTCCGATTGACACCAAATTTGAATCAGTTCTTCCCCACAGGGCCCCGATGACAGCAGAGCGATTTGGTGCAATTCGGCCAAAAGGCGGCGCCGTAATCGAAGCTCAAACGTCGTCGCTGAGCCCATTCATTTCAATGGCATTTTCAAACACGCCGCATTTCAGCCGGTTACTGAGCGACCCGTCGAGACCTCACTCGGGGACCTTACGGCGAGGCGACTGAGCCGGGGCTTGGACCCGCTTACAACTGCTCGCAGTTCTAGTTAGGGTCCAAGCTCGAAGTGGGCAGGGAACCCGCGTTGCAAAGCACAGCGGTTCCCGTATCACCGAGTGGCGGGAACCCTATTGTTTTCGTTAGGATTTTTTATTATTATTATTCTTTTCTTCCGTGTATAAAACTCATACTGCAGCGTCGCTGTAACTCCTAGAAACGCGCAACTCTCAACGTAGCTTCACAGCCTCAAGAGTAACTCAGGCGCAAAATTCGCACACTTCTACCGCTAGGGGGCGCTGTAAGCAAGGTCAACGCGTTTGGGCTTGGACCTCTCGACTACGAAGTCGTATATCAAAAACCTTATATCCACGCGTTCGGGGGATCGAGCTGAATCTCCTGGTATAGGCCACGCCCATTTCCGCCTAAACTTTTTTCGAGCTACAGCGCGAAAACTGAAAAACCACCTCAAACGTACTCCTCCGAAGCCGCAAGTCCGATCGCCACGAAACTTGGCACGGATAATCTCTGAACCAAGCTCTACAAAGTTTGTAGAGGAAATTTTGATCCGACATAAAATGCCGCAATTATATGCTATCAAACGTTTGCGAAAAACGCTACTAACAGGAAGTGAGGGCATAACTTCAGTTTGGAATGGCCGATCGACACCAAACTTGGACCACTCAGTTGGGATGGGCCCCTGAGGGCCTGTGCAAAATTTGGTGCAGCTGGCCCCTAGGTGGCGCTCTTTAATCCAGAAAATTTGTTCCTCCATAACCACAAGTCACATTGACATGAAACCAGTGCCGAATTATTCAGCATGGTCCCCTAATGCCAGGCACCAAAGGGGACCCTAATGTGCCAATAGGTGGCGCTGCTATTGCAGCTTAAAGACGAAATTTTTTTCCCATTGACTTACATTCATTTTATATCTCCAGAACCCCAGGTCCGATTGACACCAAATTTGGGTCAATTGTTACCCATGGGGCCCTGATGATACCACAAAAATTTGGTGCAGATCGGCCTAAAGGTGGCGCTGTAATCGAAGCTCAAATCCGGTCAGAAGCCCCATTGAAATGAATGGGATTTCAAACCAGCACACTTTTCACAAGGTTTAGAATGCCCGATCAACACCAAACTTGGGGACCTTATGCGGCTTGACTTCCCCGAAGGCCTGTGTCAAATTTGGTGCCAATCGGCCAAACGGTGGCGCTGTTCAACATATGTCAAAAAACTCCCATTGACTTACATGCATTTTATATCTCCACTACCGCAGCTCCGATTGACACCAAATTTGAATCAGTTCTTCCCCACAGGGCCCCGATGACAGCAGAGCGATTTGGTGCAATTCGGCCAAAAGGCGGCGCCGTAATCGAAGCTCAAACGTCGTCGCTGAGCCCATTCATTTCAATGGCATTTTCAAACACGCCGCATTTCGCCTCGGTTACGAGCGGCCCGTCGAGACCTCACTCGGGGACCTTACGCGGGACGTCGGCGGGGCGCCCGGGACGACTCGCGCGCCCTCCGCGGGGCTGGGGGGGCGACTGGCGACAGGTGGCTTGGACCCCGTTTACAACTGCTCGCAGTTCTAGTTATTATTTTTTTTCTTCCGTGCATAAAACGCATACTGCAGCATACCCCGTAAATGCTAGGGACGCGAAACTCACAGGGTAGCTTCACAGGCCCAAGAGTAACTCAGGCGCAAAAATTCGCACACTTCTACCACTAGGGGGGCGCTGTAACAAAGATTTTCGACGTTTTGCCCTCTCACTCCCGCATACAAAGACGCATATTCACAAACCTTATATCCACGCGTTCGGGGGATCAAGCTGAATCTCGTGGTATAGGCCACGCCCATTTCCGCCTAAACTTTTTCGAGCTACAGCGAAAACTGACATGCCGGCCAAAATCATCTCCTCCGAAGCCGCAAGTCCGATCGACACGAAACTTGGCACGGATAATCTCTGGACCGAGCTCTACAAAGTTTGTAGAGGGAATTTTGATACGACAAAAAAATGTCGCAATTATATCGTTAACAAACCTTTGCAAAAGCGCTAATAAAAGGAAGTGATGTCAGATCTCAGGTTAGAGTGGCCCATCAACACCAAACTTCAGTACCTTATATAGGAGACCCCATGAGGGCCTGTGCCAAATTTCGTGCAATTCGCCGCTAGTTGGCGCTACTCAAAAAATTCCCATTGACTTTACATTCATTTTATATCTCCAGAACCACAAGTCCGAATCAAACCAAATTTGGGCCAATTCTTCCCCATGGGCCCCTGATGACACCACAAAAATTTGGTGCAGTTCGGACAAAAGGTGGCGCTGTAATCGAAGCTCAAATGCCCCATTCATTTCAATGGGATTTTCAAACAAAGTACATTTTTCTTCATAACTAAGGCCAACTACATCGCACATTCATAAGTCTTATGTCTATGCGTTCGGGGGATTGAGCTGAATCACGTGAGGTAGGCCACGCCCATGTCCGCCCAACCTTTTTCGCGCAGAATCGCAAAAACTGACAAGCCGGCCAAAATCATCTCCTCCGAAGCCGCAAGTCCGATCGACACGAAACTTTGCACAGACCATCTCTGGACCGAGCCGAAGAAAGTTTGTAGAGGGAATTTTGATTCGACAAAAACCGGCCGAATTACAGGCTAACAAATATTTGCGAAAACGCTAAAAACACGAAGTATACCATAACTCTGGCTTGGAAAGGCTGATCAACACAAAACTTGACGACCTTATCTGCCCTGACCCCTAGAAGGCCTCGGAAAAATTAGGTTCAAAAATTGGAAAAATTTGGCTGGGGGGGCGACTGGCGACAGGTGGCTACCCAAAAAAATTCCCATTGACTTACATTCATCTCATATCTCCATAACCACAAGTCTGATTCTAACCAAATTTGGGTCAATTGTTTCTGATGGGGCCCTGATGACACCACAAAAATTTGGTAAACTTCGGCCTCAAGGTGGCGCTGTAATCGAAGCTCTAATCCCGTCCGAAGCCCCATTGAAATGAATTAGATTTCAAACCAGCACACATTTTCATAAGCTTTGGAATGCCCGATCAACACCAAACTTGGGGACCTTATGCCACATGACCTCCCGAAGGCCTGTGTCTAATTTGGTGCCAATCGGTCAAGCGGTGGCGCTCTTCATCATATATCAAAAAAACTCCCATTCACTTACATGCATTTTATATCTCCAGTACCGCAGCTCCGATCGACACCAAATTTGGGTCACTTCTTCACCGAGGGGCCCCGATGACAGCTGAGCGACTTGGTGCAATTCGGCCAAAAGGCGCCACCGTAATCGAACCTCAAACGCCGTCGCTAAGCCCATTCATTTCAATGGCATTTTCAAACATGCCGCGTTTGGCCTCGCTTCGGAGCGGCCCGTCGAGACCTCGCTCGGGGACCTCACGCGGGACGTCGGCGAGCCGGGACGACTTCAGCGCCCTCAGCGGGGCTGGGGGGCGACTGGCGACAGGTGGCTTGGACCCCGTTTACAACTGCTCGCAGTTCTAGTTTTTATTATTTTTTTTCTTCCGTGCATAAAACGCATACTGCAGCGGTCGCTGTAACTCCTAGGAACGCGATACTCCCAGGGTACGTCACATTCACTGCACGTAACTCAGCCCCAAAACTCGCACACTTCTACCGCTAGGGGGCGCTGTAAGCAAGGTCAACGCGTTTGGGCTTGGAACTCTCGACTACGAAGGCGTATACCAAAAACCTTATATCCACGCGTTCGGGGGATCCAGCTGAATCTCCTGGTATAGGCCACGCCCATTTCCGCCCAAACTTTTTCGAGCTACATCGCGAAAACTGAAAAACCTATTTTAATTAACTCCTCCGAAACCGCAAGTCCGATCGACACGAAACTTGGCACGGATAATCTCTGGACCGAGCTCTACAAAGTTTGTAGAGGAAATTTTGATCCGAAAAAACTGTCGCAATTATACGCTAACAAACGTTTGCAGCAGCTACTAACAGGAAGTGAGGGCATAACTTCTGTTTGGAATGGCCGATCGACACCAAACTTGGAACACTCAGTTGGGATGGGACCCTGAGGGCCTGTGCAAAATTTTGTGTGGCTGGCCCCTAGGTGGCGCTCTTTAATCCAGAAAATTAGTTCCTCCATAACCACAAGTCACATTGACATGAATCCAGTGCCGAATTGTTTAGCATGATCCCCTGATGCCAGGCACCAAAGGGGACCCTAATGTGCCCATAGGTGGCGCTGTTATTGCAGCTTAAACACGAAATTTTTTTTCCCATTGACTTACATTCATTTTATATCTCCAGAACCGCAGCTCCGATTGACACCAAATTTGGGTCAATTGTTACCCATGGGGCCCTGATGATACCACAAAAATTTGGTGCAGATCGGCCTAAAGGTGGCGCTGTAATCGAAGCTCAAATCCGGTCAGAAGCCCCATTGAAATGAATGGGATTTCAAACCAGCACACATTTTCATAAGGTTTGGAGTGCCCGATCAACACCAAACTTGGAGACCTTATGCGACATGACCTCCCGAAGGCCTGTGTCAAATTTGGTGCCAATCGGCCAAACGGTGGCGCTGTTCAACATATGTCAAAAAACTCCCATTGACTTACATGCATTTTATATCTCCACTACCGCAGCTCCGATTGACACCAAATTTGAATCAGTTCTTCCCCACAGGGCCCCGATGACAGCAGAGCGATTTGGTGCAATTCGGCCAAAAGGCGGCGCCGTAATCGAAGCTCAAACGCATTTCAATGGCATTTTCAAACACGACGCGTTTCGCCTCGGTTCGGAGCGGCCCGTCGGGACCTCGCTCGGGGACCTCACGCGGGACGTCGACGGGGCGCCCGGGACGACTCGCGCGGCCTCCGCGGGGCGAAGGGGGCGACTGGCGACAGGTGGCTTGGACCCCGTTTACAACTGCTCGCAGTTCTAGTTAGGGGTCCAAGCCCGAAGTGGGCATGGAACCCGCGATTGCAAGGCATCGCGGGGGCCATACCACGAAGTGGCATGGAACCCTATTGTTTTTACTCGGATTTTTATTATTTTTTTTATTATTTTTATTCTTCCGTGCATAAAACTCATACTGCAGCATACCCCGTAAATGCTAGGGACGCGAAACTCACAAGGTAGGTTCGCGGCCTCAAGAGTACCTCAGGCGCAAAAATTCGCACACTTCCACCGCTAGGGGGCGCTATACGCAAGGTCAACGCGTTTTGGCTTGGACCTCTCGACTACGAAGGCGTATATCAAAAACCTTATATCCACGCGTTCGGGGGGATCGAGCTGAATCTCCTGGTATAGGCCACGCCCATTTCCGCCTAAACTTTTAGTGAGCTACATCGCGAAAACTGAAAAACCTATTTTACTTAACTCCTCCGAACCCGCAAGTACGATCGCCACGAAACTTGGCACGGATAATCTCTGGACTGAGCTCTACAAAGTTTGCAGAGGAAATTTTGATCCGACAAACAATGGCGCGATTATACGCTAACAAACATTTGCGAAAAACCCTACTAACAGGAAGTAAGGTCATAACTTCAGTTTGGAATGGCCGATCGACACCAAACTCGGACCACTAAGTTGGGATGGGCCCCTGAGGGCCTGTGCAAAATTTGGTGCAGCTGGCCCCTAGGTGGCGCTCTTTAATCCAGAAAATTTGTTCCTCCATAACCACAAGTCACATTGACATGAATCCAGTGCCTAATTGTTAAGCATGATCCCCTGATGCCAGGCACCAAAGGGGACCCTAATGTGCCCATAGGTGGCGCTGTTATTGCAGCTTAAACACGAAATTTTTTTTCCCATTGACTTACATTCATTTTATATCTCCAGAACCGCAGCTCCGATTGACACCAAATTTGGGTCAATTGTTACCCATGGGGCCCTGATGATACCACAAAAATTTGGTGCAGATCGGCCTAAAGGTGGCGCTGTAATCGAAGCTCAAATCCGGTCAGAAGCCCCATTGAAATGAATGGGATTTCAAACCAGCACACTTTTTCACAAGGTTTGGAATGGCCGATCAACACCAAACTTGGGGACCTTATGCGGCTGGACTTCCCGAAGGCCTGTGTCTAATCTGGTGCCATTCGGCCAAACGGTGGCGTTGTTCAACCTATATCAAAAAACTCCCATTGACTTACATGCATTTTATATCTCCACAACCGCAGCTCCGATTTACACAAAATTTGGGTCACTTCTTCACCAAGGGGCCCCGATGACAGCTGAGCGATTTGGTGCAATTCGGCCAAAAGGCGGCGCCGTAATCGAAGCTCAAACGCATTTCAATGGCATTTTCAAACACGACGCGTTTCGCCTCGGTTCGGAGCGGCCCGTCGGGACCTCGCTCGGGGACCTCACGCGGGACGTCGACGGGGCGCCCGGGACGACTCGCGCGGCCTCCGCGGGGCGAAGGGGGCGACTGGCGACAGGTGGCTTGGACCCCGTTTACAACTGCTCGCAGTTCTAGTTAGGGGTCCAAGCCCGAAGTGGGCATGGAACCCGCGATTGCAAGGCATCGCGGGGGCCATACCACGAAGTGGCATGGAACCCTATTGTTTTTACTCGGATTTTTATTATTTTTTTTATTATTTTTATTCTTCCGTGCATAAAACTCATACTGCAGCATACCCCGTAAATGCTAGGGACGCGAAACTCACAAGGTAGGTTCGCGGCCTCAAGAGTACCTCAGGCGCAAAAATTCGCACACTTCCACCGCTAGGGGGCGCTATACGCAAGGTCAACGCGTTTTGGCTTGGACCTCTCGACTACGAAGGCGTATATCAAAAACCTTATATCCACGCGTTCGGGGGGATCGAGCTGAATCTCCTGGTATAGGCCACGCCCATTTCCGCCTAGACTTTTTTCGAGCTACAGCGAAAACTGAAACCCACCAAAATCATCTCCTCCCAAACCGCCAAGTCCGATCGTTACTGAAACATGGCACGGATAATCTCTGGACCGAGCTCTACAAATTTTGTGTACAGAATTTTGATCCGACTAAAAATGGCGCGATTACACGCTAACAAAGATTTCGCGAAGCAGCTACTAACAGGAAGTGAGGTCATAACTCCAGATTGGAATGGCCAATCAACACCAAATTTGGACCACTTACTTGGGATGGGCCCCTGAGGTTCTGTGCAAAATTTGGTGCAGCTGGCCCCTAGGTGGCGCTCTTTAATCCAGAAAATTTGTTCCTCTATAACCACAAGTCACATTCACATGAATCCAGTGCCAAATTGTTCAGCATGGTCCCCTGATGCCAGGCACCAAAGCGGACCCTAATGTGCCCATAGGTGGCGCTGTTATTGCAGCTTAAAGACAAAAAAAATTTTCCCATTGACTTACATTCATTTTATATCTCCAGAACCGCAGGTCCGATTGACACCAAATTTGGGTCAATTGTTTCCCATGGGGTCCTGATGACACCACAAAAATTTGGTGCACATCGGCCTAAAGGTGGCGCTGTAATCGAAGCTCAAATCCGGTCAGAAGCCCCATTGAAATGAATGGGATTTCAAACCAGCACACTTTTTCACAAGGTTTGGAATGGCCGATCAACACCAAACTTGGGGACCTTATCCGACATGACCTCCCGAAGGCCTGTGTCAAATTTGGTGCCAATCGGCCAAATGGTGGCGCTGTTCATCTTATATCAAAAAACTCCAATTCACTTACATGCATTTTATAGCTCCACTACCACAGCTCCGATCGACACCAAATTTGGGTCACTTCTTCACCGAGGGGCCCGATGACAGCTGGCGATTTGGTGCGATTCGGCCAAAAGGCGGCCGTGTCGAAGCTCAAAGCGCCGTCGCTAAGCCCATTCGTTTCAATGCCATTTTCAAACACGCCGCATTTACGCCTCGGTTCGAGCGGCCCATCGACATCACTTCGGGGACATTACGGCGGGACGTCGGTGAGCCGGGACGACTTCAGCAGCGCCCTCAGCGAGGGCTGGGGCGACTGGCGACAGGTGGCTTGGACCCGTTTACAACTGCTCGCAGTTCTAGTTATTATTATTATTCTTCCGTGAAGAAACGCATACTGGGGACTGCATGGTAAGGGGTGCACACGAAACTCACAAGGTAGGTCCAAAAGCGCAGCGACCGCGGGCAAAAAATTTGCACACTTCTATCGCTAGGGGCGCTGTAAGCAAGGTCAGCGCTTTTGGCTTGGACCTCTCGACTCGCGGCGTATATCAAAACCTTATATCCACGCGTTCAGGGGATCGAGCTGAATCTCCTGGTATAGGCCACGCCCATTTCCGCCTAAACTTTTTCGAGCTACATCGCAAAAACTGAAAAACCTATTTTAATTAACTCCTCGAAGCCGCCAAGTCCGATCGCCACGAAACTTGGCACAGATAATCTCTGGACCGAAGCTCTACAAAGTTTGCAGAGGAAATTTTAATCCGAAAAAACTGTCGCAATTATACACTAACAAACGTTTGCGAAAAATGCTACTAACAGGAAGTAAGGTCATAACTTCGGTTTGGAATGGCCGATCGACACCAAATTTGGACCACTCAGTTGGGATGGGCCCCTGAGGGCCTGTGCAAAATTTGGTGCAGCTGGCCTAGGTGGCGCTCTTTAATCCAGAAAATTAGTTCCTCTATAACCACAAGTCCCATTGACATGAATCCAGTGCCGAATTGTTCAGCATGGTCCCCTGATGGCAGGCACCAAAGGGGACCCTAATATGCCCATAGGTGGCGCTGCTATTGCAAATTAAACACGAATTTTTTTTCCCATTGACTTACATTCATTTTATATCTCCAGAACCGCAGCTCCGATTGACACCAAATTTGGGTCAATTGTTACCCATGGGGCCCTGATGATACCACAAAAATTTGGTGCAGATCGGCCTAAAGGTGGCGCTGTAATCGAAGCTCAAATCCGGTCAGAAGCCCCATTGAAATGAATGGGATTTCAAACCAGCACACTTTTTCACAAGGTTTGGAATGGCCGATCAACACCAAACTTGGGGACCTTATGCGGCTGGACTTCCCGAAGGCCTGTGTCTAATCTGGTGCCATTCGGCCAAACGGTGGCGTTGTTCAACCTATATCAAAAAACTCCCATTGACTTACATGCATTTTATATCTCCACAACCGCAGCTCCGATTTACACAAAATTTGGGTCACTTCTTCACCAAGGGGCCCCGATGACAGCTGAGCGATTTGGTGCAATTCGGCCAAAAGGCGGCGCCGTAATCGAAGCTCAAACGTCGTCGCTGAGCCCATTCATTTCAATGGCATTTTCAAACACGCCGCATTTCGCCTCGGTTACGAGCGGCCCGTCGAGACCTCACTCGGGGACCTTACGCGGGACGTCGGCGGGGCGCCCGGGACGACTCGCGCGCCCTCCGCGGGGCTGGGGGGGCGACTGGCGACAGGTGGCTTGGACCCCGTTTACAACTGCTCGCAGTTCTAGTTATTATTTTTTTTCTTCCGTGCATAAAACGCATACTGCAGCATACCCCGTAAATGCTAGGGACGCGAAACTCACAGGGTAGGTACAAGCCCCTGCAAGTAACTCAGGCGCAAAAATTCGCACACTTCTACCGCTAGGGGGCGCTGTAACACACATTCTCAACGTTTTGCCCTCTCACTCCCGCATACAAATACGCATATTCACAAACCTTATATCCACGCGTTCGGGGGATCGAGCTGAATCTCGTGGTATAGGCCACGCCCATTTCCGCCTAAACTTTTTTCGAGCTACATCGCAAAAACTGACAAGCCGGCCAAAATCATCTCCTCCGAAGCCGTAAGTCCGATCGACACGAAACTTGGCACGGATAATCTCTGGACCGAGCTCTACAAAGTTTGTAGAGGGAATTTTGATACGACTAAAAATGTCGCAATTATACGCTAACAAATATTTGCGAAAAACACTACTAGCATGAAGTGAGGGCATAACTTCGGATTGGAATGGCCGATCGGCACCAAATTTGGACCACTCATTTGGGACGCCCCCCCCTGAGGGCCTGTGCAGAATTTGGTGCAACTCGCCCTTAGGTGGCGCTCTTTAATCCAGAAAATTAGTTCCTCTATAACCACAAGTCACATTGACATGAAACCAGTGCCGAATTGTTCAGCATGGTCCCCTGATGCCAGGCACCAAGGGGAACCTAATGTGCCCATAGGTGGCGCTGTTATTGCAAATTAAAAATGTTTTCAAAAATCCCATTGACTTACATTCATTTTATATCTCCATAACCACAAATCCGATTGACACCAAACTTGGGTCAATTGTTACCCATGGGGCCCTCATGATACCACAACAATTTGGTGCAGATCGGCCTAAAGGTGGCGTTGTAATCGAAGCTCAAATGCCCCATTCATTTCAATGGGATTTTCAAACAAAGTACATTTTTCTTCATAACTAAGGCCAACTACATCGCACATTCATAAATCTTATGTCTACTCGTTCGGGTGATTGAGCTGAATCACATGATGTAGGCCACGCCCATTTCCGCCTTACCTTTTCGCGCAAAATCGCAAAAACTGACAAGCCGGCCAAAATCATCTCCTCGAAGCCGTGAAGTCCGATCGACACGAAACTTGGCACGGATAATCTCTGGACCGAGCTCTACAAATTTTGTAGAGGGAATTTCGATACAACAAGAAATGTCGCAATTATACGCTAACAAACATTTGCCAAAAGCGCTAATAAAGGAAGTGATGTCAGATCTCAGGTTAGGAGTGGCGATCAACACCAAACTTGAGTACCTTATATAGGAGAACCCCTGAAGGCCTGTGCAAAATTTCATGAAATTCGCCGCTAGTTGGCGCTACCCCAAAAAATCCCATTGACTTTACATTCATTTTATATCTCCAGAACCACAAGTCCGAATCAAACCAAATTTGGGTCAATACTTCCCCATGGGCCCCTATTGCCACCACAAACATTTGGTGCAGTTCGACCTAACGATGGCGCTGTGATCGAAGCTCAAATTCCCCATTCATTTCAATGGGAATTTCAACCAAAGCACATTTTGCCTCATATCTACGGCAAAATACATCGCACATTCATACATCTTATGTCTACGTGTTTGGGGATTGAGGTGAATCACGTGATGTAAGCCACGCCCACTCCGCCTACATTTTTATCGGCGCAATATCGCCAAAACTGACAAGCCGGCTGAAATCATCTCCTCGAAGCCGCCAAGTCCGATCGACACCAAACTTTGCACAGACCATCTCTGGACAGAGCGAAGAAAGTTTGTAGAGGAATTTTGATCCGATAAAAAGCGGCAGAATTACAAGCTAACAAATCTTTGCGGCAGCTACAAACAGGAAGTATAACATATCTCAGGCTTGGAAAGGCCGATCCGCACTAAACTTGGTGACCTTATGCGGCATGACTTCCCAAAGGCCTGTGTCAAATTTGTCTTCAATCGGCCAAACGGTGGCGCTGTTCATCATATATCAAAAAACTCCCATTCACTTACATGCAATTTATATCTCCACTACCGCAGCTCCGATCGACACCAAATTTGGGTCACTTCTTCACCAAGGGGCCCGATGACAGCTGGCGATTTGGTGCAATTCGACCAAAAGCGCGCCGTGTCGAGCTTCGAGCACGCGTCTCTAAGCCCATTCATTTCAATGGCATTTTCAAACACGCCAGCGTTTAAGCCTCGGTTCAGAGCTGACCCGTCAGGACCACACTTTCGGGGGCCTTACGCAGGACATCAGCGAAGCCGGGACGACTTCGCTGCGCTCTCAGCGAGCGAGGCGACTGGCGCCGGTGGCTTGGACCCGTTTACAACTGCTCGCCAGTTCTAGTTAGGGGTCCAAGCCGAAGTGAGCTGGGAACCAGCGTTTGCAAAGAGCAGCGGTTCCCATACCGCAAGTGGCTGGGAACCCTATTGTAGTCGTTCTGCGTTTTTATTATTATTATTTTTATTCTTCCGTGAAGAAAGCATACTGGGGACTGCATGGTAAGGAGTGTACCGCCGACACTTTCATAGCGTAGGTCCAACTCACCGCCATGACCGCTTTTCGCAAAAATTCGCACACTTCTACTGCTAGGGGCGCTATCGCATAAGGTCAGCAGCGTTTTGGCTTGGACCTCTCGACTGCGAAGGAATATATCAAAACCTTATATCCACGCGTTCAGGGGTCGAGCTGAATCTCCTGGTATAGGCCACGCCCATTTCCGCCCTAAACTTTTAGAGAGCTACATCGCAAAAACTGAAGCACCGTCGAAATCATCTCCTCCGAAACCGCAAGTCCGATCGCCACCAAACTTGGCACGGATAATCTCTGGACCGAGCTCTACAAATTTTACGTAAGAAATTTTGATCCGAAAAAACTGTCGCAATTATACGCTAACAAGCGTTTGCGGCAGCTATTAACAGGAAGTGAGGGCATAACTTCGGATTGGAATGGCCGATCGACACCAAACTTGGACCACTCACTTGGGATGGGCCCCTGAGGGACCTGTGCAAAGTTTGGTGCAGCTGGCCCCTAGGTGGCGCTCTTTAATCCAGAAAATTTGTTCCTCCATAACCACAAGTCACATTGACATGAAACCAGTGCCGAATTATTCAGCATGGGCCCCTAATGCCAGGCACCAAAGGGGACCCTAATGTGCCCATAGGTGGCGCTGTTATTGCAGCTTAAAGACGAAAAAATTTTCCCATTGACTTACATTCATTTTATATCTCCAGAACCCTAGGTCCGATTGACACCAAATTTGGGTCAATTGTTACCCATGGGGCCCTGATGATACCACAAACATTTGGTGCAGTTCGGCCTAAAGGTGGCGCTACAATCGAAGCTGAAATGCCGTCAGAAGCCCCATTGAAATGAATGGGATTTCAAACCAGCACACATTTTCATAAGGTTTGGAATGCCCGATCAACACCAAACTTGAGGACCTTATGCGGCTGGACTTCCCGAAGGCCTGTGTAAAATTTTGTGTCAATCGGCCAAACGGTGGCGCTCTTCATCATATCTTAAAAAA
Source organism: Lepomis macrochirus (assembly GCA_024633595.2). Lineage (NCBI taxonomy): Eukaryota > Metazoa > Chordata > Actinopteri > Centrarchiformes > Centrarchidae > Lepomis > Lepomis macrochirus. The sequence continues at coordinate 307,140 of JALXJV020000036.1, read as the reverse complement.
ACTCCCATTCACATACATGCATTTTATATCTCCAGAACCGCCGGTCCGATTGACACCAAATTTGGGTCATTTGTTCCCCATGGGGCCCTGATGATACCATAACAATTTGGTGCAGTTCGGCCAAAAGGTGGCGCTGTAATCAAGCTCAAATCCGGTCAGAAGCCCCATTGAAATGAATGGGATTTCAAACCAGCACACATTTTCATAAGGTTTGGAATGCCCGATCAACACCAAACTTGGGGACCTTATCCGACTTCACCTCCGAAGGCCTGTGTCAAATTTGGTGCCAATCGGCTAAGCGGTGGCGCTGTTCAGCATATATCAAAAAACTACCATTCACTTACATGCATTTTATATCTCCAGTACCGCAGCTCCGATCGACACCAAATTTGGGTCACTTCTTCACCGAGGGCCCGATGACAGCTGAGCGACTTGGTGCGATTCGGCCAAAAGCGGCGCCGCAATCGAAGCTCAAGCGCCGGCTAAGCCAATTCGTTTCAATGGCATTTTCAAACACGCCGCGTTTACGCCTCGGTTCGGGCGACCCGTCGACACCTTCGGGGACCTCAGCGATGCGTCGGAGCCGGGGCGACTTCAGCGCCCTCAGCGGTAGAGGCGACTGGCGACAGGTGGCTTGGACCCGTTTACAACTGCTCGCAGTTCTAGTTATTATTATTTTATTCTTCCGTGAAGAAACGCATACTGGGGACTGCATGGTAAGGAGTGTACACGCGACACTCGCATAGCGTAGGTCCAACTCACCGCCATGACCGCACTCGCAAAAATTCGCACACTTCTACTGCTAGGGGCGCTATACGCTAAGGTCAACGCGTTTTGGCTTGGACCTCTCGACTCGCGAAGGAATATATCAAAACCTTATATCCACGCGTTCAGGGGTCGAGCTGAATCTCCTGGTATAGGCCACGCCCATTTCCGCCTAAACTTTTAGAGAGCTACATCGCAAAAACTGAAGCACCGTCCGAAATCATCTCCTCGAAACCGCCAAGTCCGATCGCCACCAAACTTGGCACGGATAATCTCTGGACCGAGCTCTACAAATTTTACGTAAGAAATTTTGATCCGAAAAAAACTGTCGCAATTATACGCTAACAAACGTTTCGCGAGCAGCTATTAACAGGAAGTGAGGGTATAACTTCGGATTGGAATGGCCGATCGACACCAAACTTGGACCACTCACTTGGGATGGGCCCTGAGGAACCTGTGCAAAGTTTGGTGCAGCTGGCCCCTAGGTGGCGCTCTTTAATCCAGAAAATTTGTTCCTCCATAACCACAAGTCACATTAACATGAAACCAGTGCCGAATTATTCAGCATGGGCCCCTAATGCCAGGCACCAAAGGGGACCCTAATGTGCCCATAGGTGGCGCTGTTATTGCAGCTTAAAGACGAAAAAATTTTCCCATTGACTTACATTCATTTTATATCTCCAGAACCCTAGGTCCGATTGACACCAAATTTGGGTCAATTGTTACCCATGGGGCCCTGATGATACCACAAAATTTGGTGCAGTTCGGCCTAAAGGTGGCGCTACAATCGAAGCTGAAATGCCGTCAGAAGCCCCATTGAAATGAATGGGATTTCAAACCAGCACACATTTTCATAAGGTTTGGAATGCCCGATCAACACCAAACTTGAGGACCTTATGCGGCTGGACTTCCGAAGGCCTGTGTAAAATTTTGTGTCAATCGGCCAAACGGTGGCGCTCTTCATCATATCTTAAAAAACTCCCATTCACATACATGCATTTTATATCTCCAGAACCGCCGGTCCGATTGACGCAAATTTGGGTCATTTGTTCCCCATGGGGCCCTGATGATACCATAACAATTTGGTGCAGTTCGGCTAAAAGGTGGCGCTGTAATCAAGCTCAAATCCGGTCAGAAGCCCCATTGAAATGAATGGGATTTCAAACCAGCACACATTTTCAGAAGGTTTGGAATGCCCGATCAACACCAAACTTGGGGACCTTATCCGACTTCACCTCCGAAGGCCTGTGTCAAATTTGGTGCCAATCGGTAAGCGGTGGCGCTGTTCATCACATATCAAATAACTCCCATTCACTTGCATGCATTTTATATATCCACTACCGCAACTCGAATGACACCAAATTTGGGTCACTTCTTCACCGAGGGGCCCGATGACAGCTGAGCGATTTGGTGCAATTCGGCCAAAAGCGGCGCCGTGTCGAAGCTCAAGCGCCGTCGCTAAGCCCATTCGTTTCAATGGCATTTTCAAACACGCAGCGTTTAGCCTCGGTTGAGCTGACCCGTCGGGACCTCGCTTCGGGGGCCTCACGCGGGGCGTCGGCAGAGCGCCGGGACGACTTCAGCAGCGACCTCAGCGAGCGATGAGGCGACTGGCGACAGGTGGCTTGGACCCGTTTACAACTGCTCGCAGTTCTAGTTAGAGGTCCAAGCCCGAAGTGAGCATGGAACCAGCGATTGCAAAGGCATCGCGGGGGCCATACCGCAGTGGCATGGAACCCTATTGTTTTCGTTAGGATTTTTAGGGGTCCAAGCCCGAAGTGGGCTGGGAACCAGCGTTTGCAAAGTAGCAGCGGTTCCCATACCGCAAGTGGCTGGGAACCCTATTGTTTTCGTTCTCGTTTTTATTAGGGGTCCAAGCCGAAGTGGGCATGGAACCAGCGATTACAAGCATCAGCGGTTCCCATACCGCAGTGGCATTGGAACCTATTGTTTTCGTTCTCGTTTTATTATTATTATTTTTTTTTTCTTCCGTGCATAAAACTCATACTGCAGCATACCCTGTAAATGCTAGGGACGCTGAAACTCACAGGGTAGGTCACATTCACTGCACGTAACTCAGGCGCAAAATCCGCACACTTCTACCGCTAGAGGCGCTGTAAGCAAGGTCAGCAGCGTTTAGGCTTGGACCTCTCGACTACTGGCGTATATCAAAACCTTATATCCACGCGTTCGGGGATCCTGCTGAATCTCCTGGTATAGGCCACGCCCATTTCCGCCTAAACTTTTTTTCGAGCTACGTCGCGAAAACTGAAAAACCTATTTTAATTAACTTCTCTGAAGCCGCCAAGTCCGATCGCCACGAAACTTAGCGCGGATAATCTCTGGACCGAACTCTACAAAGTTTGTACAGGAAATTTTGATCCGACATAAAGCGGCGCAGTTATACTCTAACAAACATTTCGCGAACAGCTATTAACAGGAAGTGAGGTCATATCTTTGGATTGGAATGGCCGATCGACGCCAAACTGGACCACTACGTTGGGATGGGCCCCTGAGGGCCTGTGCAAAATTTGGTGCAGCTGGCCCTAGGTGGCGCTCTTTAATCCAGAAAATTAGTTCCTCCATAACCACAAGTCACATTGACATCAAACCAGTGCCGAATTGTTCAGCATGGTCCCCTGATGCCAGGCACCAAAGGGGACCCTAATGTGCCCATAGGTGGCGCTGCTATTGCAGATTAAAGACGAAAAAATTCATCCCATTGACTTACATGCAATTTATATCTCCATAACCACAAATCCGATTGACACCAAATTTGGGTCAATTGTTCCCTATGGGGCCCTGATGATACCACAAAAATTTCGTGCAGATCGGCCTAAAGGTGGCGCTGTAATCGAAGCTCAAATCCGGTCAGAAGCCCCATTGAAATGAATGGGATTTCAAACCAGCACACTTTTCACAAGGTTTGGAATGGCCGATCAACACCAAACTTAGGGGACCTTATGCGGCATGACTTCCCGAAGGCCTGTGTCTAATCTGGTGCCAATCGGCCAAGCGGTGGCGCTGTTCATCATATATCAAAAAACTGCCATTCACTTACATGCATTTTATATCTCCAGTACCGAAGCTCCGATCGACACCAAATTTGGGTAACTTCTTCACCGAGGGGCCCGATGACAGCTGAGCGATTTGGTGCAATTCGGCCAAAGGCGGCGCCGTGTCGAAGCTCAAACGCCGTCGCTAAGCCCATTCATTTCAATGGCATTTTCAAGCAGCGCCAGCGTTTACGCCTCGATCGGGCTGACCCGTCGCCACCTCGCTCAGGGACCTCCACGCGGGACGTCGGTGAGCCGGGACGACTTCAGCGAGCCCTCCAGCGAGGCGAGGCGACTGGCGCCGGTGGCTTGGACCCGTTTACAACTGCTTCGCCAGTTCTAGTTATTATTATTTTTTTCTTCGCCGCTAATTCCACTACTGCAGCATACCCGTAAATGCTAGGGACCTGAAACTCACAGGGTAGGTACAAGCCCCGCCAAGTAACTCAGGCGCAAAAATTCGCACACTTCTACCGCTAGGGGCGCTGTAACAAAGATTTTCGACATTTTGCCCTCTCTCCCCGCATACAAAAGCGCATATTCACAAACCTTATATCCACGCGTTCGGGGATCAAGCTGAATCTCGTGGTATAGGCCACGCCCATTTCCGCCTAAACTTTTTCGAGCTACGTCGCGAAAACTGAAAAACCTATTTTAATTAACTCCTCGAAGCCGCAAGTCCGATCGACACGAAACTTAGCGCGGATAATCTCTGGACCGAGCTCTACAAAGTTTGTAGAGGAATTTTGATCACGACAAAAAATGTCGCAATTATACGTTAACAAGCGTTTGCGAAGCAGCTAATAAAAGGAAGTGATGTCAGATCTCAGGTTAGGAGTGGCGATCAACACCAAACTTGAGTACCTTATATAGGAGAACCCCTGAAGGCCTCTACAAAATTTCATGCAATTCGCCGCTAGTTGGCGCTACCCCAAAAAATCCCATTGACTTACATTCATTTTATATCTCCAGAACCACAAGTCCGAATCAAACCAAATTTGGGTCAATACTTCCCCATGGGCCCCTGATGACACCACAAAAATTTTGTGCACTTCGGCCTAACGGTGGCGCTGTAATCTAAGCTCAAATGCCCCATTCATTTCAATGGGATTTTCAACCAAAGCACATTTTCCCTCATAACTTCAGGCTACTACATCGTACATTCATAAATCTTATGTCTACGTGTTTGGGGGATTCTGTCGATTTCTATGGTATATGACACGCCTCTGTGCGATACGTTTTAATTTCGCTGAATCGCGAAAACTGGAAAACCTATTTTAATTAACTCCTCCGAAGCCGAAAGTCCGATCGACACGAAACTTTGCACGGACCATCTCTGGACCCAGCCGAAGAAAGTTTGTAGAGGGAATTTTGATCCGACAAAAAACGGCCGAACTACAGGCTAACAAATCTTTGCGAAAACGCTACGAACAGGAAGTGTAACATATCTCAGGCTTGGAAAGGCCGATCAACACCAAACTTGGGGACCTTATGCGACATAACCTCCCGAAGGACTGTGTCAAATTTGGTGCCAATCGGCCAAACGGTGGCGCTGTTCATCATATATCAACAAAAATCCCATTCACATACATGCATTTTATATCTCCACTACCGCAGCTCCGATTCACACCAAATTTGGGTCACTTCTTCACCAAGGGGCCCCGATGACAGCTGAGCGATTTGGTGCAATTCGGCCAAAAGGCGGCGCCGTAATCGAAGCTCAAACGTCGTCGCTGAGCCCATTCATTTCAATGGCATTTTCAAACACGCCGCATTTCGCCTCGGTTCGGAGCGGCCCGTCGGGACCTCACTCGGGGACCTTACGCGGGACGTCGGCGGGGCGCCCGGGACGACTCGCGCGCCCTCCGCGGGGCGTGGGGGGCGACTGGCGACAGGTGGCTTGGACCCCGTTTACAACTGCTCGCAGTTCTAGTTATTATTTTTTTTCTTCCGTGCATAAAACGCATACTGCAGCATACCCCGTAAATGCTAGGGACGCGAAACTCACAGGGTAGGTCACATTCACTGCACGTAACTCACACGCAAAAATTCGCACACTTCTACCGCTAGGGGGCGCTGTAAGCAAGGTCAACGCGTTTGGGCTTGGACCTCTCGACTACGAAGGAATATATCAAAAACCTTATATCCACGCGTTCGGGGGATCGAGCTGAATCTCCTGGTATAGGCCACGCCCATTTCCGCCTAAACTTTTTTCGAGCTACAGCGCGAAAACTGAAAAACCACCTCAAACGTACTCCTCCGAAGCCGCAAGTCCGATCGCCACGAAACTTGGCACGGATAATCTCTGGCCCAAGCTCTACAAAGTTTGTAGAGGAAATTTTGATCCGACAAAAACTGGCGCAATTATACGCTAACAAACGTTTGTGAAAAAACGCTACTAACAGGAAGTAAGGTCATAACTTCGGTTTGGAATGGCCGATCGACACCAAATTTGGACCAATATGTTGGGATGGGCCCCTGAGGGCCTGTGCAAAATTTGGTGCAGCTGGCCCCTAGGTGGCGCTCTTTAATCCAGAAAATTTGTTCCTCCATAACCACAAGTCACATTGACATGAATCCAGTGCCTAATTGTTAAGCATGATCCCCTGATGCCAGGCACCAAAGGGGACCCTAATGTGCCCATAGGTGGCGCTGTTATTGCAGCTTAAACACGAAATTTTTTTTCCCATTGACTTACATTCATTTTATATCTCCAGAACCGCAGCTCCGATTGACACCAAATTTGGGTCAATTGTTACCCATGGGGCCCTGATGATACCACAAAAATTTGGTGCAGATCGGCCTAAAGGTGGCGCTGTAATCGAAGCTCAAATCCGGTCAGAAGCCCCATTGAAATTAATGGGATTTCAAACCAGCACACATTTTCATAAGGTTTGGAATGCCCGATCAACACCAAACTTGAGGACCTTATGCGGCTGCACTTCCCGAAGGCCTGTGTAAAATTTCGTGTCAATCGGCCAAACGGTGGCGCTCTTCATCATATCTTAAAAAACTCCCATTCACATACATGCATTTTATATCTCCAGAACCGCCGGTCCGATTGACACCAAATTTGAGTCATTTGTTCCCCATGGGGCCCTGATGATACCATAACAATTTGGTGCAGTTCGGCCAAAAGGCGGCGCTGTAATCGAACCTCAAATCCGGTCAGAAGCCCCATTGAAATGAATGGGATTTCAAACCAGCACACATTTTAACAAGGTTTAGAATGCCCGATCAACACCAAACTTGGGGACCTTATGCGGCTTGACTTCCGAAGGCCTGTGTCAAATTTGGTGCCAATCGACTAAGCGGTGGCACTCTTCATCATAAATCAAATAACTCCCATTGACTTACATGCATTTTATATCTCCACTACCGCAGCTCCGATCGACACCAAATTTGGGTCACTTCTTCACCGAGGGGCCCCGATGACAGCTGAGCGATTTGGTGCGATTCGCCAAAGGCGGCGCCGTATCGAAGCTCAAACGCCGTCGCTAAGCCCATTCGTTTCAATGCCATTTTCAAACGCCGGCGTTTAAGCCTCGCTTCGAGCTGACCCGTCGAGACCTCGCTTCGGGGACATTACGCGGGACGTCGGCGGAGCCGGACGACTTCAGCGCCCTCCAGCGGGGCTGGGGGCGACTGGCGACAGGTGGCTTGGACCCCGTTTACAACTGCTCGCAGTTCTAGTTATTATTCTTCCTTTTTATTCTTCCGTACGTTTTCGCCTAATTCCAATACTGCAGCCCGGACCGTAACTGCCAGGGACGCGAAACTCGCAGGGTAGGTTCAGGCCCATGAGACGACGGCACACGAAAAAATTTGCACACTTCTACCACTAGGGGGCGCTACAAGCAAGGCCCAAAATTTCGCACATTCAAATCACTCGCAATCCCACATACAGTGGCACATATCAAAACCTTATATCCACGCGTTCGGGGATCCAGCTGAATCTCCTGGTATAGGCCACGCCCATTTCCGCCTAAACTTTTTCGAGCTACAGCGAAAACTGAAAAACCTATTTTAATTAACTCCTCCGAAGCCGCAAGTCCGATCGACACGAAACTTGGCACGGATAATCTCTGGACCGAGCTCTACAAAGTTTGTAGAGGGAATTTTGATCCGACAAAAAATGGCGCAATTATACGCTAACAAACGTTTGCGAAAAAAGCTATTAACAGGAAGTGAGGTCGTAACTTCGGATTGGAATGGCCGATCGACACCAAATTTGGACCATTCATTTGGGACGCCCCCCTGAGGCCCATTGCAAAATTGGGTGCCACTCGCCCCTAGGTGGCGCTCTTTAATCCAGAAAATTAGTATCTCTATATCCACAAGTCACATTGACATGAAACCAGTGCCCAATTGTTCAGCATGGTCCCCTGATGCCAGGCACCAAAGGGGACCCTAATGTGCCCATAGGTGGCGCTGCTATTGCAGATTACAGACCAAAACATTTTTCCCATTGACTTACATGCAATTTATATCTCCATAACCACAAATCCGAATCAAACCAAATTTGGGTCAATTGTTACCCATGGGCCCCTGATGACACCACAAAAATTTGGTGCAGTTCGGCCTAACGGTGGCGCTGTAATCTAAGCTTAAATGCCCCATTCATTTCAATGGGATTTTCAACCAAAGCACATTTTTCCTCATAACTACGGCCTAATACATCGCACATTCATAAATCTTATGTCTACGTGTTTGGGGGATGCTCCCGATTCCGACGGTATAGGACACGCCTCTGTGCGATGACGATTTGATTTTGCGAAATCGCAAAAAATGGAAAACCTATTTTAATTAACTCCTCCGAAGCCGCTAAGTCCGATCAACACGAAACTTTGCACAGACCATCTCTGGAGCAAGCCGAAGAAAGTTTGTAGAGGGAATTTTGATTCGACAAAAAAAGGCCGAATTACAGGCTAACAAATATTTGCGAAAGCGCTAAAAACCGAGTATAACATAACTCTGGCTTGGAAAGGCCGATCAACACAAAACTTGAGGACCTTATCTGCCCTGCCCCTAGAAGGCCTCTGCAAAATTTGGTTCATTTCGCCGCTAGTTGGCGCTACCCAAAAAAATTCCCATTGACTTACATTCATCTCATATCTCCATAACCAAAAGTCTGATTCTAACCAAATTTGGGTCAATTGTTTCTGATGGGCCCCTGATGACACCACAAAAAATTGGTGCACTTCGGCCTCAAGGTGGCGCTGTAATCTAAGCGCAAATGCCCCATTCATTTCAATGGGAATTTCAACCAAAGCACATTTTGCCTCATAACTACGGCAAACTACATCGCACATTCATAAATCTTATGTCTACGTGTTTGGGGATTCAGCCGATTCTGATGGTATAGGACACGCCTCTAGGCGATGACATTTTCATTTTGCTAAATCGCGAAAACTGGAAAACCTATTTTAATTAACTCCTCGAGCTGCAAGTCCGATCGACCACGAAACTTTGCACAGACCATCTCTGGACCAAGCCGAAGAAAGTTTGTAGAGGGAATTTTGATCCGACAAAAAGCGGCCGAATTACAAGCTATCAACTCTTTGCGAAAGCGCTACAAACAGAAAGTATAACATATCTTAGGCTTCAAAAGGCGATCAACACCAAACTTGGTGACCTTATGCGACATGACCTACCAAAACCCTCTGTTAAATTTGGTGTCAATCGGCCTCTAGGTTACTTCGAAATCAATCGACACTCCCATAGACTTACATTCATGTCAGATCTCCATAACCACAAGCAACTTTCATTTTACAACTATGGCCTTTTCTGCTCCATGGGCCTCGCCTTTGCTCGGGGGCCTGTTGATTATGGCACAATTAATCATGGCGGGCCGGGACGACTTCAGCGCCCTCAGCTGGCGAAGGGCTGACTGGCGACGGGTGGCTTGGACCCCGTTTACAACTGCTCGCAGTTCTAGTTAGGGGTCCAAGCCCGAGTGGGCTGGGAACCGCGAATGCAAGGCATCGCGGTTCCCTGTACCAGCGGTGCAGGAACCCTATTGTTTTCGCTAAGATTTTTATTAGGGGTCCAAGCCCGAGCGGGCTGGGAACCCGCGATTGCAAGGCATCGCGGTTCCCAGTACCAGCGGTGGCTGGGAACCCTATTGTAATCGTCTCGTTTTTATTATTATTCTTCGCCGTGAATTCCACTACTGCAGCATACCCGGTAACTGCTAGGGACGCGAAACTCACAGGGTAGGTCACATTCACTGCACGTACCTCAGGCGCAAAAATCCGCACACTTCTACTGCTAGGGGGCGCTATAAGCAAGGTCAACGCGTTTTGGCTTGGATCTCCCGCCTATGAGGGCGTATATCAAAAACCTTATATGCACGCGTTCGGGGATCAAGCTGAATCTCCTGGTATAGGCCACGCCCATTTCCGCCTAGACTTTTTTCGAGCTACAGCGAAAACTGACAAGCCGGCCAAAATCATCTCCTCCGAAGCCGCAAGTCCGATCAACACGAAACTTAGCAGCGGATAATCTCTGGACCGAGCTCTACAAAGTTTGTAGAGGGAATTTTGATATCACAAAAAATGTCGCAATTATATGCTAACAAACGTTTGCGAAAAACACTGCTAACAGGAAGTGAGGTCATAACTTCAGTTTGGAATGGCCGATCGACACCAAATTTGGAGCATTCATTTGGGACGCCCCCTGAGGGCCTGTGCAAAATTTGGTGCAGCTCACCCCTAGGTGGCGCTCTTTAATCCAGAAAATTAGTTCCTCTATAACCACAAGTCACATTGACATGAATCCAGTACCAAATTGTTCAGCATGGTCCCCTGATGCCAGGCACCAAAGGGGAACCTAATGTGGCTATAGGTGGCGCTGTTATTGCTAATTAAAAATGTTTTCAAAAATCCCATTGACTTACATTCATTTTATATCTCCATAACCACAAATCCGATTGACACCAAATTTGGGTCAATTGTTACCCATGGGCCCCTGATCACACCACAAAATTTAGTGCCGTTCGGCCAAAGGTGGCGCTGTAATCGAAGATCAAATGCCCCATTCATTTCAATGGGATTTTCAAACAAAGTACATTTTTCTTCATAACTAAGGCCAACTACATCGCACATTCATAAATCTTACGTCTACGCGTTCGGGGGATTGAGCTAAATCACGTGATGTAGGCCACTCCCATTTCCGCCCAACTTTTTTGCGCAAAATCGCAAAAACTGACAAGCCAGCTGAAATCATCTCCTCCGAAGCCGCAAGTCCGATCGACACGAAACTTTGCACAGAGCATCTCTGGACCGAGCCGAAGAAAGTTTGTAGAGGGAATTTTGATTCGACAAAAAACGGCCGAATTACAGGCTAACTAATATTTGCGAAAACGCTAAAAACACAAAGTATAACATAACTCTAGCTTGGAAAGGCCGATCAACACAAAACTTGAGGACCTTATCTGCCCTGCCCCCTAGAAGGCCTCTGCAAAATTTGGTTCATTTCGCCGCTAGTTGGCGCTACCCAAAAAAATTCCCATTGACTTACATTCATCTCATATCTCCATAACCACAAGTCTGATTCTAACCAAATTTGGGTGAATTGTTTCTGATGGGCCCCTGATGACACCACAAAAATTTGGTGCAGATCGGCCAAAAGGTGGCACTGTTATCGAAGCTCAAATGCCCCATTCATTTCAATGGGATTTTCAAACAAAGTACATTTTTCTTCATAACTAAGGACAACTACATTGCACATTCATAAACCTTATGTCTGCGCGTTCTGGGGATCCAGCTGAATCACGTGATGTTGGCCACGCCCATTTCCGCCTAACCGTTTTCTCGCAAAATCTCAAAAACTGACAAGCCGGCCAAAATCATCTCCTCCGAAGCCCCAAGTCCGATCGACACGAAACTTTGCACAGACCATCTCTGGACCGAGCCGAAGAAAGTTTGTAGAGGGAATTTTGATTCGACAAAAAACGGCCGAATTACAGGCTAACAAATATTTGCGAAAACGCTAAAAACACTAAGTTTAACATAACTCTGGCTTACAAAAGCCGATCAACACATAACTTGACGACCTTATCTGCCCTGCCCCCTAGAAGGGCTGTGCAAAATTTGGTGCAGTTAGCCGCTAGTTGGCGCTACCCCAAAAAATTCCCATTGACTTACATTCATTTCAGATATCCATAACCGCAAGCCACTTTCATTTACAACTATGGTCTTTTCTGCTCCACAGGCCCGTCTTGGCTCTGGGGCCCGTGATTATGGCACAATTAATCATGGCGGGCCGGGACGACTTCAGCAGCGCCCTCAGCGGGCTGAAGGGGCGACTGGCGACAGGTGGCTTGGACCCGTTTACAACTGCTCGCAGTTCTAGTTAGGGTCCAAGCCGAGTGGGCTGGGAACCGCGTTAGCAGCGGTTCCCATACCAAGTGGCAGGAACCTATTGTAATCGTTCGTTTTATTATTAGGGGTCCAAGCCGAGTGGCATGGAACCCGCGTTACAGCATCGCGGGTGCCATACCACAGTGGCATGGAACCCTATTGTTTCGTTCTCGTTTTTATTTTTTTATTTTTTTCTTCCGTGGAATAAAACGCATACTGCAGCGGTCGCTGTAACTCCTAGGAACGCCAAACTCCCAAGGTACGTCACATTCACTGCACGTAACTCAGCCCCAAAAATCCGCACACTTCTATCGCTAGGGGCGCTGTAAGCAAGAGTCAGCGCGTTTGGGCTTGGACCTCTCGACTGCTGGCGTATACCAAAACCTTATATCCACGCGTTCGGGGATCGAGCTGAATCTCCTGGTATAGGCCACGCCCATTTCCGCCTAAACTTTTTTCGAGCTACATCGCGAAAACTGAAAAACCTATTTTAATTAACTCCTCCGAAGCCGCAAGTCCGATCGCCACGAAACTTGGCACGGATAATCTCTGGCCCAAGCTCTACAAAGTTTGTAGAGGAAATTTTGATCCGACAAAAACTGGCGCAATTATACGCTAACAAACGTTTGCGAAAAACGCTACTAACAGGAAGTAAGGTCATAACTTCGGTTTGGAATGGCCGATCGACACCAAACTTGGACCACTATGTTGGGATGGGCCCCTGAGGGCCTGTGCAAAATCTGGGGCAGCTGGCCCCTAGGTGGCGCTCTTTAATCCAGAAAATTAGTTCCTCTATAACCACAAGTCACATTGACATGAATCCAGTGCCGAATTGTTCAGCATGGTCCCCTGATGTCAGGCACTAAAGGGGGCCCTAATGTGCCCATAGGTGGCGCTGTTATTGCAGCTTAAACACGAATTTTTTTTTCCCATTGACTTACATTCATTTTATATCTCCAGAACCGCAGGTCCGATTGACACCAAATTTCGGTCAATTGTTACCCATGGGCCCCTGATGATACCACAGAAATTTGATGCAGATCGGCCTAAAGGTGGCGCTGTAATCGAAGCTGAAATGCTGTCAGAAGCCCCATTGAAATGAATGGGATTTCAAACCACCACACTTTTCACAAGGTTTGGAATGGCCGATCAACACCAAACTTGGGGACCTTATGCGGCTCGACTTCCCGAAGGCCTGTGTCAAATTTGGTGTCAATCGACCAAACGGTGGCGCTCTTCATCATATCTGAAAAAAACTCCCATTGACTTACATGCATTTTATATCTCCAGAACCGCTGGTCCGATGGACACCAAATTTGGGCCAATTGTTCCCCATGGGGCTCTGATGACACCACAAAAATTTGGTGCAGTTCGGCCTAACGGTGGCGCTGTAATCTAAGATCAAATGCCCCATTCATTTCAATGGGAATTTCAACCAAAGCACATTTTGCCTCATAACTAAGGCAAACTACATCGCACATTCATAAATCTTATGTCTACGTGTTTGGGGGATTCTGTCGATTCCGATGGTATATGACACGCCTCTGTGCGATGACTATTTCATTTTGCTAAATCGCGAAAACTGGAAAACCTATTTTAATCATCTCCTCCGAAGCCGCAAGTCCGATCGACACGAAACTTTGCACAGACCATCTCTGGACCGAGCCGAAGAAAGTTTGTAGAGGGAATTTTGATCCGACAAAAACGGCCGAATTACAGGCTAACAAATCTTTGCCAAAACGCTACAAACACGAAGTTTAACATAACTCTGGCTTGGAAAGGCCGATCAACACACAACTTCAAGACCTTATCTGCCCTGCCCCCTAGAAGGGCTGTGTAAAATTTGGTGCAGTTAGCCGCTAGTTGGCGCTACCCCAAAAAAATCCCATTGACTTACATTCATTTCAGATCTCCATAACCACTAGCCACTTTCATTTACAACTATGGTCTTTTCTGCTCCACAGGCCCCGTCTTGGCTGTGGGGCCTGTGATTATGGCACAATTAATCATGGCGGGCCCGGGACGACTCGCGCGCCCTCCGCGGGGCGAGGCGACTGGCGACAGGTGGCTTGGACCCCGTTTACAACTGCTCGCAGTTCTAGTTATTATTATTTTTTTTCTTCCGTGCGCAATTCCACTACTGCAGCATACCCCGTAACTGCTAGGGACGCGAAACTCATAGGGTAGGTCACATTCAGTGCACGTAACTCAGGCCCGAAAACTCGCACACTTCTACTGCTAGGGGGCGCTATAAGCAAGGTCAACGCGTTTGGGCTTGGAACTCCCGTCTACGAAGGCGGATATGGAAAACCTTATATCCACGCGTTCGGGGGATCATGCTGCATCTCATGGTATAGGCCACGCCCATTTCCGCCTAAACTTTTTTCGAGCTACATCGCGAAAACTGAACTAGCCGCTCAGAATTAACTCCTCCGAAACCGCAAGTCCGATCGACACCAAATTTGGCACGGATCATCTCTGGACACGACATCATACATGGCTTGTGCTCCCGAGATCGATCACGACAAAACTCTTCGCGACTATACGCTAACGAATATTCACGCAAAACGCTACTAATAGCTAACTGATGTCATATCTTCGGTTTGGAATGGCCGATCGACACCAAACTCGGAGGACTTATGTGGGACGCCCCCTGAAGGCCTGTGCAAAATTTGGTGCAACTAGCCCCTAGGTGGCGCTGTTTAATCCAGAAAATTAGTTCTGGTATAACCACAAGTCGCATTGACGAGAACTTTGTGCCAAATTGTTCAGCATGGTCCCCTGACCTCAGACACTAAAGTGCATCCTAATGTGCCTATAGGTGGCGCTGTTATTGCCGATTAAACACGAAAAAAATTATCCCATTGACTTACATTCATTTTATATCTCCGGAACCGCAGGTCCGATTGACACCAAATTTGGGTCAATTGTTCCCCATGTGGCCCTGATGACACCTGACAAAGTTTTGTACAATTCGGCCAAAAGCTGGCGCTGTAATGGAAGCTGGAATGCCAAAATGTCCCATTGAAATGAATGGGATTTCAAACCATGCACACAATTTGCCTAGGTTAGGAATGGCCGATCAACACCAAACTTCGAGGATCTTATGCGACATGACTTCTGAAACTGCTGTGTGAAATTTGGTGTCAATCGGCTAAAAGGTGACTATATAAATAATTTATGAAAAACACTCCCATTCACTCCCATTCATTTTATATCTCCGAAACCGCAGGTCCGATTGACACCAAACTTGGGTCAAATCTTCCCTATGGGTACCTGATGATACCTGAAAAATTTGGTACGATTCGGCCAAGCGGTGGCGCTATAATGGAAGCTGGAATGCCGTAAACACTCCCATTGACTTACATTCATTCTATATCTCGAACCGCAGGTCCGATTGACACCAGATTTGGGTCAGTTGTTACCTATGGGTCCCTGATGATACCTGAAAAATTTGGTACAATTCGACCAAACGGTGGCGCTATAATTGAAGCTCAAATGCCGCGAAAAAGTCCATTAAAATGAATGGGATTTCAAACCATACCACAATTTGCCTAGGTTAGGAATGGCTGACCAGCACTAAACTTCAGGATCTTATGCGGCATGACTTCTGGAACTGCTGTGAATTTTGGTGTCAATCGGGACGACTCGTCAGCCCTCAGCGGGCTGGGGCGAGTTACGCCAGGGGCTTGGACCCGCTTACAACTGCTTGCAGTTCTGGTTAGGGTCCAAGCCGAGCGGGCTGGGAACCAGCGATTGCAAGGCATCAGCGGTTCCCAGTACCAGCGGTGGCTGGGAACCCTATTGTAATCGTTCTCGTTTTTATTATTTTTTTTCTTCCGTGCATAAAACTCATACTGCAGCATACCCCATAACTGCTAGGGACGCGAAACTCACAAGGTAGGTTCGCAGCCTCAAGAGTACCTCAGGCGCAAAAATTCGTACACTTCTACCACTAGGGGGCGCTATAAGCAAGGTCAACGCGTTTGGGCTTGGAACTCCCGCCTACGAGGGCGTATATCAAAAACCTTATATCCACGTGTTCGGGGGATTGAGCTGAATCTCCTGGTATAGGCCACGCCCATTTCCGCCTAAACTTTTTTTCGAGCTACGTTGCGAAAACTGAAAAACCTATTTTAATTAACTCCTCCGAAGCCGCAAGTCCGATCGCCACGAAACTTGGCACGGATAATCTCTGGACCAAGCTCTACAAAGTTTGTAGAGGGAATTTTGATATCACAAAAAATGTCGCAATTATACGCTAACAAACGTTTGCGAAAACGCTACTAACAGGAACTGAGGTCATATCTTTGGTTTGGAATGGCCGATCAACACCAAATTTGGACCATTCATTTGGGACGCCCCCTGAGGGCCTCTGCAAAATTTGGTGCAACTCGCCCTAGGTGGCGCTCTTTAATCCAGAAAATTAGTTCCTCTATAACCACAAGTCACATTGACATGAATCCTGTGCCAAATTGTTCAGCATGGTCCCCTGATGCCAGGCACCAAAGGGGAACCTAATGTGCCCATAGGTGGCGCTGTTATTGCAAATTCAAAATGTTTTCAAAAATCCCATTGACTTACATGCAATTTATATCTCCATAACCACAAATCCGATTGACACCAAATTTGGGTCAATTGTTACCCATGGGCCCCTGATGACACCACAAAATTTGGTGCAGTTCGGCCAAACGGTGGCGCTGTAATCTAAGCTCAAATGCCCCATTCATTTCAATGGGATTTTCAACCACAGCACATTTTGCCTCATAACTACGCCCTAATACATCGCACATTCATAACTTTTACGTCTACGTGTTTGGGGGATGCTGACGAATCCGACGGTATAGGACACGCCTCTGTGCGATGACGATTTCATTTTCGCGAAATCGCTAATAAATGGAAAACTTATTTTAATTAACTCCTCCGAAGCCGCCAAGTCCGATCGACCACGAAACTTTGCACAGACCATCTCTGGACCAAGCCGAAGAAAGTTTGTAGAGGGAATTTTGATTCGACAAAAAACGGCCGAATTACAGGCTAACAAATATTTGCGAAACGCTCAAAACACGAAGTATAACATAACTCTGGCTTGGAAAGGCCAATCAACACAAAACTTGACGACCTTATCTGCCCTGCCCCTAGAAGGGCTCTGCAAAATTTGGTGCAGTTAGCCGCTAGTTGGCGCTACCCAAAAAAATCCCATTCACTTACATTCATTTTATATCTCTAGAACCGCAGGTCCGAATCAAACCAAATTTGGGTCAATTGTTACCCATGAATCCCTGATGATACCACAAAAAATTTGGTGCAGTTCGGCCAAAAGGTGGCGCTGTAATCTAAGCTCAAATGCCCCATTCATTTCAATGGGATTTTCAACAACAGCATATTTTGCCTCATAACTACGGCCTAATACATCGCACATTCATACATCTTATGTCTACGTGTTTGGGGGATGCAGCCGATTCCGATGGTATAGGACACGCCTCTGTGCGATGACGATTTCATTTTGCGAAATCGCAAAAAACGGTAAACCTATTTTAATTAACTCCTCCGAAGCCGCAAGTCCGATCGACACGAAACTTTGCACAGACCATCTCTGGACCGAGCCGAAGAAAGTTTGTAGAGGGAATTTAGATTCGACAAAAAAAGGCAGAATTACAGGCTAACAAATATTTGCGAAATCGCTAAAAACACGAAGTATAACATAACTCTGGCTTGGAAAGGCCGATCAACACCAAACTTGGGGACCTTATGCGGCTGGACTTCCCGAAGGCCTGTGTCAAATTTGGTGCCAATCGCCCAAACGGTGGCGCTGTTCATCATATATCAAAAAAACTCCCATTCACTTACATGCATATAATATCTCCACTACCGCAGCTCCGATCGACACCAAATTTGGGTCACTTCTTCACCAAGGGGGCCTGATGACAGCTGAGCGATTTGGTGCGATTCGGCCAAAAGGCGGCGCCGTAAACGAAGCTCAAACGCCGTCGCCGAGCCCATTCATTTCAATGGCATTTTCAAACACGCAGCATTTCCCCTCGGTTCGGAGCGGCCTTTCGAGACCTCGCTCGGGGACCTCACGCGGGACGTCGGCGGGGCGCCCGGGACGACTCGCGCGCCCTCCGCGGGGCGTGGGGGGCGACTGGCGACAGGTGGCTTGGACCCCGTTTACAACTGCTCGCAGTTCTAGTTAGGGGTCCAAGCCCGAAGTGGGCAGGGAACCCGCGATTGCAAGGCATCGCGGTTCCCAGTACCACGAAGTGGCTGGGAACCCTATTGTTTTCGCTCAGATTTTTATTATTATTATTTTTTTTCTTCCGCCGCTAATTCAGAGTCTGCAGCATACCCTGTAAATGCTAGGGACGCGTAACTCAGAGGGTAGGTACAAGCCCCTGCAAGTAACTCAGGCGCAAAAATTCGCACACTTCTACCGCTAGGGGGCGCTGTAAGCAAGGTCAACGCGTTTGGGCTTGGACCTCTCGACTACGAAGGCGGATATCAAAAACCTTATATCCACGCGTTCGGGGGATCGCCCTGCATCTCGTGGTATAGGCCACGCCCATTTCCGCCTAAACTTTTTTCAAGCTACATCGTGAAAACTGAAAAACCTATTTTAATTAACTCCTCCGAAGCCGCAAGTCCGATCGCCACGAAACTTGGCACGGATAATCTCTGGCCCAAGCTCTACAAAGTTTGTAGAGGAAATTTTGATCCGACAAAAACTGGCGCAATTATACGCTAACAAACGTTTGTGAAAAACGCTACTAACAGGAAGTAAGGTCATAACTTCGGTTTGGAATGGCCGATCGACACCAAATTTGGACCAATATGTTGGGATGGGCCCCTGAGGGCCTGTGCAAAATTTGGTGCAGCTGGCCCCTAGGTGGCGCTCTTTAATCCAGAAAATTTGTTCCTCCATAACCACAAGTCACATTGACATGAATCCAGTGCCTAATTGTTAAGCATGATCCCCTGATGCCAGGCACCAAAGGGGACCCTAATGTGCCCATAGGTGGCGCTGTTATTGCAGCTTAAACACGAAATTTTTTTTCCCATTGACTTACATTCATTTTATATCTCCAGAACCGCAGCTCCGATTGACACCAAATTTGGGTCAATTGTTACCCATGGGGCCCTGATGATACCACAAAAATTTGGTGCAGATCGGCCTAAAGGTGGCGCTGTAATCGAAGCTCAAATCCGGTCAGAAGCCCCATTGAAATTAATGGGATTTCAAACCAGCACACATTTTCATAAGGTTTGGAATGCCCGATCAACACCAAACTTGGGGACCTTATGCGACATCACCTCCCGAAGGCCTGTGTCTAATTTGGTGCCAATCGGCCAAACGGTGGCGCTATTCATCCTATATCAAAAACTCCCATTGACTTTAATGCAATTTATATCTCCACAACCGCAGGTCCGATTGACACCAAATTCGGGCCAATTGTTACCCATGGGGCCCTGATGATACCACATAAATTTGGTGCAGATCGGACTAAAGGTGGCGCTGTAATCGAAGCTCAAATCCGGTCAGAAGCCCCATTGAAATGAATGGGATTTCAAACCAGCACACTTTTTCACTAGGTTTGGAATGGCCGATCAACACTAAACTTGGGGACCTTATGCGGCTGGACTTCCCGAAGGCCTGTGTCACATTTGGTGCCAATCGGCCAAACGGTGGCGCTCTTCATCATATATCAAAAAAACTCCCATTCACTTACATGCATTTTATATCTCCACAACCCTCAAACGCCGTCGCTAAGCCCATTCATTTCAATGGCATTTTCAAACACGCAGCATTTCACCTCGGTTCACAGTGGCCCGTCGAGACCTCGCTCGGGGACCTCACGCGGGACGTCGGCGGGGGCTGGGGGGGCGACTGGCGACAGGTGGCTTGGACCCCGTTTACAACTGCTCGCAGTTCTAGTTCTATTTTTTTTTTTTCTTCCGTGCATAAAACGCATACTGCAGCGGTCGCTGTAACTCCTACAAACGCGAAACTCTCAACGTAGCTTCACAGCCCCAAGAGTACCTCAGGCGCAAAAATTCGCACACTTCTACCGCTAGGGGGCGCTATAAGCAAGGTCAACGCGTTTGGGCTTGGATCTCTCGACTACGAAGGAATATACCAAAAACCTTATATCCACGCGTTCGGGGGATCGAGCTGAATCTCCTGGTATAGGCCCCGCCCATTTCCGCCTAAACTTTTTTCGAGCTACGTCGCGAAAACTGAAAAACCTATTTTAATTAACTCCTCCGAAGCCGCAAGTCCGATCGGCACGAAACTTGGCACGGATAATCTCTGGACCGAGCTCTACAAAGTTTGTAGAGGGAATTTTGATATCACAAAAAATGTCGCAATTATACGCTAACAAACGTTTGCGAAAACGCTAGTAACAGGAAGTGAGGTCAGATCTTTGGTTTGGAATGGCCGATCCAGACCAAATTTGGACCACTCAGTTGGGATGGGCCTTTGAGGGCCTGTGCAAAATTTGGGGTGGCTGGCCCCTAGGTGGCGCTCTTTAATCCAGAAAATTAGTTCCTCTATAACCGCAAGTCACATTGACATGAAACCAGTGCCGAATTGTTTGGCATGGTGCCCTGATGCCATGCACCAAAATGGACCCTAATGTGCCCATAGGTGGCGCTGCTATTGCAGATTAAAGACGAAAAAAAAATTCCCATTGACTTACATGCAATTTATATCTCCATAACCACAAATCCGATTGACACCAAATTTGGGTCAATTGTTACCCATGGGCCCTTGATCACACCACAAAATTTGGTGCAGTTCGGCCAAACGGTGGCGCTGTTATCTAAGCTCAAATGCCCCATTCATTTCAATGGGAATTTCAGCCAAAGCACATTTTGCCTCATAACTACGGCCTAACACATCGCACAATCATAATTCTTATGTCTACGTGTTTGGGGGATGGTGACGATTCCGATGGTATAGGACACGCCTCTGTGCGATGACGATTTCATTTTGCTAAATCGCAAAAACTGGAAAACCTATTTTAATTAACTCCTCCGAAGCCGCAAGTTCGATCGACCACGAAACTTTGCACAGAGCATCTCTGGACCAAGCCGAAGAAAGTTTGTAGAGGGAATTTTGATTCGACAAAAAAGGCCGAATTACAGGCTAACAAATATTTGCGAAAACGCTAAAAACACAAAGTATAACATAACTCTGGCTTGGAAAGGCCGATCAACACAAAACTTGGGGACCTTATCTGCCCTGCCCCCTAGAAGGCCTCTGCAAAATTTGGTTCATTTCGCCGCTAGTTGGCGCTACCCAAAAAAATTCCCATTGACTTACATTCATCTCATATCTCCATAACCACAAGTCTGATTCTAACCAAATTTGGGTCAATTGTTTCTGATGGGGCCCTGATGACACCACAGAAATTTGGTAAACTTCGGCCTGAAGGTGGCGCTGTAATCTAAGCGCAAATGCCCCATTCATTTCAATGGGAATTTCAACCAAAGAACATTTAGCCTCATAACTACGGCAAACTACATCGCACTTTCATAAATATTATGTCTACGTGTTTGGGGGATTCTGAAGATTCCGACGGTATAGGAAACGCCTCTGTGCGATGACGATTTCATTTTGCGTTATCACAAAAACTGAAAAACCTATTTTAATTAACTCCTCCGAAGCCGCAAGTCCGATCGACACGAAACTTTGCACAGACCATCTCTGGACCGAGCCGAAGAAAGTTTGTAGAGGGAATTTTGATCCGACAAAAACTGTCGCAATTATACGCTAACAAATATTTGCGAAAAACGCTACAAACAGGAAGTGAGGTCATATCTTTGGTTTGGAATGGCCGATCGACACCAAACTTGGACCAATGATTTTGGATGGGCCCCTGAGGGCCTGTGCAAAATTTGGTGCAGCTGGCCCCTAGGTGGCGCTCTTTAATCCAGAAAATTTGTTCCTCCATAACCACAAGTCACATTGACATGAATCCAGTGCCTAATTGTTAAGCATGATCCCCTGATGCCAGGCACCAAAGGGGACCCTAATGTGCCCATAGGTGGCGCTGTTATTGCAGCTTAAACACGAAATTTTTTTTCCCATTGACTTACATTCATTTTATATCTCCAGAACCGCAGCTCCGATTGACACCAAATTTGGGTCAATTGTTACCCATGGGGCCCTGATGATACCACAAAAATTTGGTGCAGATCGGCCTAAAGGTGGCGCTGTAATCGAAGCTCAAATCCGGTCAGAAGCCCCATTGAAATGAATGGGATTTCAAACCAGCACACTTTTTCACTAGGTTTGGAATGGCCGATCAACACTAAACTTGGGGACCTTATGCGGCTGGACTTCCCGAAGGCCTGTGTCACATTTGGTGCCAATCGGCCAAACGGTGGCGCTCTTCATCATATATCAAAAAAACTCCCATTCACTTACATGCATTTTATATCTCCAGTACCGCAGCTCCGATCGACACCAAATTTGGGTCACTTCTTCACCGAGGGGCCCTGATAACAGCTGAGCGATTTGGTGCGATTCGGCCAAAAGGGCGGCGCCGTAATCGAAGCTCAAACGCCGTCGCTAAGCCCATTCATTTCAATGGCATTTTCAAACACGCCGCATTTCGCCTCGGTTCGGAGCGGCCCGTCGGGACCTCACTCGGGGACCTTACGCGGGACGTCGGCGGAGCCGGACGACTTCCAGCGCCCTCAGCGCGTAAGGGACGACTGGCGACAGGTGGCTTGGACCCGTTTACAACTGCTCGCAGTTCTAGTTATTATTTTTTTCTTCCGTGCATAAAACGCATACTGCAGCATACCCGTAAATGCTAGGGACGCGAAACTCACAGGGTAGCTTCACAGGCCCAAGAGTAACTCAGGCGCAAAAAATTCGCACACTTCTACCACTAGGGGCGCTGTAACAAAGATTTTCGACGTTTTGCCCTCTCACTCCCGCATACAAAGACGCATATTCACAAACCTTATATCCACGCGTTCGGGGATGAAGCTGAATCTCGTGGTATAGGCCACGCCCATTTCCGCCTAAACTTTTTCGAGCTACAGCGAAAACTGACATGCCGGCCAAAATCATCTCCTCCGAAGCCGCCAAGTCCGATCGACACGAAACTTAGCGCGGATAATCTCTGGACCGAGCTCTACAAAGTTTGTAGAGGAATTTTGATACGACAAAAAATGTCGCAATTATACGTTAACAAACGTTTGCGAAAAACGCTAATAAAAGGAAGTGATGTCAGATCTCAGGTTAGGAGTGGCCCATCAACACCAAACTTCAGTACCTTATATAGGAGACCCCCATGACGGCCTGTGCCAAATTTCGTGCAATTCGCCGCTAGTTGGCGCTACTCAAAAATTCCCATTGACTTTACATTCATTTTATATCTCCAGAACCACAAGTCCGAATCAAACCAAATTTGGGCCAATTCTTCCCCATGGGCCCCTGATGACACCACAAAAATTTGGTGCAGTTCGACCTAACGGTGGCGCTGTAATCGAAGCTCAAATGCCCCATTCATTTCAATGGGAATTTCAACCAAAGCACATTTTGCCTCATAACTACGGCCTACTACATCGCACATTCATAAATCTTATGTCTACGTGTTTGGGGGATGCAGCCGATTCCGATGGTATGGGACACGCCTCTGTGCGATGACGATTTCATTTTGCAAAATCGCAAAAAATGGAAAACCTATTTTAATTAACTCCTCCGAAGCCGCAAGTCCGATCGACACGAAACTTTGCACAGAGCATCTGTGGACCAAGCCGAAGAAAGTTTGTAGAGGGAATTTTGATTCTACCAAAAAAGGCCAAATTACAGGCTAACAAATATTTGCGAAAACGCTAAAAACACGAAGTATAACATAACTCTGGCTTGGAAAGGCCGATCAACACAAAACTTGAGGACATTATCTGCCCTGGCCCCTAGAAGACCTCTGCAAAATTTGGTGCATTTCGCCGCTAGTTGGCGCAACCCAAAAAAATTCCCATTGACTTACATTCATCTCATATCTCCATAACCACAAGTCTGATTCTAACCTAATTTGGGTCAATTGTTTCTAATTGGCCCCTGATGACACCACAAAAATTTGGTGCACTTCGGCCTAAAGGTGGCGCTGTAATCTAAGCGCAAATGCCCCATTCATTTCAATGGGAATTTCAACCAAAGCACATTTTGCCTCATAACTATGGCAAACTACATCGCACATTCATAAATATTATGTCTACATGTTTGGGGGATGCTGCCGATTCCGATGGTATAGATCACGCCTCTGTGCGATTACGTTTTAATTTGGCGAAATCGCAAAAACTGGAGAACCTATTTTAATTAACTCCTCCGAAGCGGCAAGTCCGATCGACACGAAACTTTGCACAGACCATCTCTGGACCGAGCGAAGAAAGTTTGTAGAGGGAATTTTGATCCGACAAAAAAAGACCGAATTACAGTCTAACAAATATTTGCGAAAGCGGTAAAAACACGGTACAGTATAACTCTGGCTTACAAAGGCCGATCAACACACAACTTGACGACCTTATCTGCCCTGCCCCTAGAAGGGCTGTGCAAAATTTGGTACAATTAGCGCTACTTGGCGCTACCAAAAAAAATCCCATTGACTTACATTCATTTCAGATCTCCATAACCGCCAAACCACTTTCATTTTACAAATATGGTCTTTTCTGCTCCACAGGCCCGTCTTTGCTCTGGGGCCCGTGATTATAGCACAATTAATCATGGCGGGCCGGGACGACTTCAGCGCCCTCCAGCGGGCTGAAGAGGCGACTGGCGACAGGTGGCTTGGACCCGTTTACAACTGCTTCGCAGTTCTAGTTATTAGGGTCCAAGCCGAGTGAGCTGGGAACCAGCGTTTGCAAAGCACAGCGGTTCCGTACCACGAAGTGGCGGGGAACCCTATTGTTTTCGCTCGGATTTTTATTAGGGGTCCAAGCCCGAAGTGGGCATGGAACCCGCGATTGCAAGGCATCGCGGGTGCCATACCACGAAGTGGCATGGAACCCTATTGGAATCGTTAGGGTTTTATTATTATTTTTATTCTTCCGTGAAGAAACGCATACTGCAGCATACCCGTGAAATGCTAGGGGACGCGAAACTCACAGGGTAGGTCCACATCACCGCGGCGACCGCAGGCAAAAAAAATTCGCACACTTCTACCGCTAGGGGCGCTGTAACAAAGATTTCCGACGTTGTGCCCTCTCACTCCCGCGATACAATCACGCATATTTACAAACCTTATATCCACGCGTTCGGGGATCAAGCTGAATCTCGTGGTATAGGCCACGCCCATTTCCGCCTAAACTTTTTTTCGAGCTACGTCGCGAAAACTGAAAAAACCTATTTTAATTAACTCCTCCGAAGCCGCAAGTCCGATCGACACGAAACTTGGCACGGATAATCTCTGGACCGAGCTCTACAAAGTTTGTAGAGGGAATTTTGATATCGCAAAACTGTCGCAATTATACGCTAACAAACGTTTGCAAGCAGCTAATAAAGGAAGTGATGTCAGATCTCAGGTTAGGAGTGGCTGATCAACACCAAACTTCAGGACCTTATGTAGGAGACCCCCCTGAAGGGCTGTGCAAAATTTCATACAATTCGCCGCTAGTTGGCGCTACCCCGAAAAAATCCCATTGACTTTACATTCATTTTATATCTCCAGAACCACATGTCCGAATCAAACCAAATTTGGGTCAATACTTCCCCATGGGCCCCTGATGACACCACAAAAAAATTGGTGCACTTCGGCCTAAAGGTGGTGCTGTAATCGAAGCTCAAATGCCCCATTCATTTCAATGGGAATTTCAACCAAAGCACATTTTGCCTCATAACTTCACGGCACACTACATCGCACATTCATAAATCTTATGACTACGTGTTTGGGGATGCTGCCGATTCCAATGGTAGAGGACACGCCTCTTCGCGATGACGATTTCATTTCACTAAATTGCAATCACTGCAAAACCTATTTTAATTAACTCCTCCGAAGCCGCAAGTCCGATCGACACGAAACTTGGCACAGACCATCTCTGGACCGAGCCGAAGAAAGTTTGTAGAGGGAATTTAGATTCGACAAAAAAAGGCAGAATTACAGGCTAACAAATATTTGCGAAATCGCTAAAAACACGAAGTATAACATAACTCTGGCTTGGAAAGGCCGATCAACACCAAACTTGGGGACCTTATGCGGCTGGACTTCCCGAAGGCCTGTGTCAAATTTGGTGCCAATCGCCCAAACGGTGGCGCTGTTCATCATATATCAAAAAAACTCCCATTCACTTACATGCATATAATATCTCCACTACCGCAGCTCCGATCGACACCAAATTTGGGTCACTTCTTCACCAAGGGGGCCTGATGACAGCTGAGCGATTTGGTGCGATTCGGCCAAAAGGCGGCGCCGTAAACGAAGCTCAAACGCCGTCGCCGAGCCCATTCATTTCAATGGCATTTTCAAACACGCAGCATTTCCCCTCGGTTCGAGCGGCCTTTCGAGACCTCGCTTCGGGGACCTCACGCGGAGCGTCGGTGGGCCGGGACGACTTCGCAGCGCCCTCAGCGAGTGAAGGGGACGACTGGCGACAGGTGGCTTGGACCCGTTTACAACTGCTCGCAGTTCTAGTTAGGGTCCAAGCCGAAGTGAGCAGGGAACCAGCGTTTGCAAGAACAGCGGTTCCGTATACTGCAGTGGCGAGGAACCCTATTGTTTTCGTTAGGATTTTTATTAGGGTCCAAGCCCGAAGTGGGCATGGAACCAGCGATTGCAAGGCATCGCGGGGCCATACCACAGTGGCATGGAACCCTATTGTTTTTACTCGGATTTTTATTTTTATTATTATTATTATTTTTTTTCTTCCGTGCATAAAACTCATACTGCAGCATACCCGTAAATGCTAGGGACGCCGAAACTCACAGGGTAGGTCACATTCACTGCACGTAACTCACACGCAAAAATTCGCACACTTCTACCGCTAGGGGGCGCTGTAAGCAAGGTCAACGCGTTTGGGCTTGGACCTCTCGACTACGAAGGAATATATCAAAAACCTTATATCCACGCGTTCGGGGGATCGAGCTGAATCTCCTGGTATAGGCCACGCCCATTTCCGCCTAAACTTTTAGTGAGCTACATCGCGAAAACTGAAAAACCTATTTTACTTAACTCCTCCGAACCCGCAAGTACGATCGCCACGAAACTTGGCACGGATAATCTCTGGACCGAGCTCTACAAAGTTTGCAGAGGAAATTTTGATCCGACAAACAATGGCGCGATTATACGCTAACAAACATTTGCGACAACGCTACTAACAGGAAGTAAGGTCATAACTTCAGTTTGGAATGGCCGATCGACACCAAACTTGGACCACTAAGTTGGGATGGGCCCCTGAGGGCCTGTGCAAAATTTGGTGCAGCTGGCCCCTAGGTGGCGCTCTTTAATCCAGAAAATTAGTTCCTCCATAACCACAAGGCACATTGACATGAGTCCAGTGCCGAATTGTTCAACATGGTCCCCTGATGCCAGGCACCAAAGGGGACCCTAATGTTCCCATAGTTGGCGCTGTTTTTGCAGCTTAAAGACAAAAATTTTTTCCCATTGACATACATTCATTTTATATCTCCAGAACCGCAGGTCCGATTGACACCAAATTTGGGTCAATTGTTACCCATGGGGCCCTGATGATACCACAAAAATTTGGTGCAGATCGGCCTAAAGGTGGCGCTGTAATTGAAGCTCAAATCCGGTCAGAAGCCCCATTGAAATGAATGGGATTTCAAACCAGCACACTTTTCACAAGCTTTGGAATGGCCGATCAACACCAAACTTGGGGACCTTATGCGACATCACCTCCGAAGGCCTGTGTCAAATTTGGTGCCAATCGCCCAAACGGTGGCGCTGTTCATCACATATGAAATAACTCCCATTCACTTGCATGCATTTTATATCTCCACTACCGCAACTCGAATGGCACCAAATTTGGGTCAATTCTTACTCCTGGGCCCCTGATGATACCACAAAAATTTGGTGCCATTCGGCCAAAGGTGGCGCTGTAATCGAAGCTGAAATGCCGTCAGAAACCCCATTGAAATGAATGGGATTTGAACCACCACACATTTTACAAGCTTTGCAATGCCCGATCAACACCAAACTTGGAGACCTTATCTGACATGACCTCCCGAATACCTGTGTAAAATTTGGTGTTATTCGGTCAAACAGTGCGCTGTTCATCATATATCAAAAAACTCCCATTCACTTACATGCATTTTAGATCTCCAGTACCGCAGCTCGATCCACACCAAATTTGGGTCACTTCTTCACCAAAGGGGCCCGATGACAGCTGAGCAATTTGGTGCGATTCCGTAAAAGGCGGCGCCGTAATCTAAGCTCAAACGCCATCGCTAAGCCCATTCGTTTCAATGGCATTGTCAAACACGCCGCGTTTCGCCTCCGTTCGGGGAGGCCCGTCGGGACCTCGCTCGGGGACCTCACGCGGGACGTCGGCGAGCGCCGGGACGACTTCATGCGCCCTCAGCGAGCGTGGGGCGACTGGCGACAGGTGGCTTGGACCCCGTTTACAACTGCTCGCAGTTCTAGTTATTATTATTATTATTATTCTTCCGTGAAGAAAACGCATACTGGGGACTGCATGGTAAGGGGTGCACACGCGAAACTCACAAGGTAGGTCCAAAAAAGCGCAGCGACCGCAGGCAAAAAAATTTGCACACTTCTATCGCTAGGGGGCGCTGTAAGCAAGGTCAACGCGTTTTGGCTTGGACCTCTCGACTGCGAAGGCGTATATCAAAACCTTATATCCACGCGTTCAGGGGATCGAGCTGAATCTCCTGGTATAGGCCACGCCCATTTCCGCCTAAACTTTTTTTCGAGCTACATCGCAAAACTGAAAAACCTATTTTAATTAACTCCTCCGAAGCCGCAAGTCCGATCGCCACGAAACTTGGCACGGATAATCTCTGGACCGAGCTCTACAAAGTTTGCAGAGGAAATTTTAATCCGAAAAAAACTGTCGCAATTATACACTAACAAACGTTTGCGAAAAAATGCTACTAACAGGAAGTAAGGTCATAACTTCGGTTTGGAATGGCGATCGACACCAAATTTGGACCACTCAGTTGGGATGGGCCCTGAGGGCCTGTGCAAAATTTAGTGCAGCTGGCCCTAGGTGGCGCTCTTTAATCCAGAAAATTAGTTCCTCTATAACCACAAGTCCCATTGACATGAATCCAGTGCCGAATTGTTCAGCATGGTCCCCTGATGTCAGGCACTAAAGGGGGCCCTAATGTGCCCATAGGTGGCGCTGTTATTGCAGCTTAAACACGAATTTTTTTTTCCCATTGACTTACATTCATTTTATATCTCCATAACCGCAAGTCCGATTGACACCAAATTTGGGTCAATTGTTCCCCATGGGGCCCTGATGACACCACAAAACTTTGGTGCAGATCGGCCAAAAGGTGGCGCTGTAATCGAAGCTCAAATGCCCCATTCATTTCAATGGGATTTTCAAACAAAGTACATTTTTCTTCATAACTAAGGCCAGCTACATCGCACATTCATAAGTCTTATGTCTACTCGTTCGGGTGATTGAGCTGAATCACGTGATGTAGGCCAGGCCCATTTCCGCCTTACCTTTTTCGCGCAAAATCGCAAAAACTGACAAGCCGGCTGAAATCATCTCCTCCGACGCCGCTAGTCCGATCGACACGAAACTTTGCACAGAGCATCTCTGGACCAAGCCGAAGAAAGTTTGTAGAGGGAATTTTGATTCGATAAAAAAAGGCCGAATTACAGGCTAACAAATATTTGCGAAAACGCTAAAAACACGAAGTATAACATAACTCTGGCTTGGAAAGGCCGATCAACACCAAACTTGGGGACCTTATGCGGCTGGACTTCCCGAAGGCCTGTGTCAAATTTGGTGCCAATCGCCCAAACGGTGGCGCTGTTCATCATATATCAAAAAAACTCCCATTCACTTACATGCATATAATATCTCCACTACCGCAGCTCCGATCGACACCAAATTTGGGTCACTTCTTCACCAAGGGGGCCTGATGACAGCTGAGCGATTTGGTGCGATTCGGCCAAAAGGCGGCGCCGTAATCCAAGCTCAAACGCCGTCGCTAAGCCTATTCATTTCAATGGCATTTTCAAACACGCCGCATTTGGCCTCGGTTCGGGGAGGCCCGTCGACACCTGACTCGGGGACCTTACGCGGGACGTCGGCGTGGCGCCCGGGACGACTCGCGCGCCCTCCGCGGGGCGAGGGGGGCGACTGGCGACAGGTGGCTTGGACCCCGTTTACAACTGCTCGCAGTTCTAGTTAGGGGTCCAAGCCCGAAGTGGGCAGGGAACCCGCGATTGCAAGGCATCGCGGTTCCCAGTACCACGAAGTGGCTGGGAACCCTATTGTTTTCGCTCAGATTTTTATTATTATTATTTTTTTTCTTCCGCCGCTAATTCAGAGTCTGCAGCATACCCTGTAAATGCTAGGGACGCGTAACTCAGAGGGTAGGTACAAGCCCCTGCAAGTAACTCAGGCGCAAAAATTCGCACACTTCTACCGCTAGGGGGCGCTGTAAGCAAGGTCAACGCGTTTGGGCTTGGACCTCTCGACTACGAAGGCGGATATCAAAAACCTTATATCCACGCGTTCGGGGGATCGCCCTGCATCTCGTGGTATAGGCCACGCCCATTTCCGCCTAAACTTTTTTCAAGCTACATCGTGAAAACTGAAAAACCTATTTTAATTAACTCCTCCGAAGCCGCAAGTCCGATCGACACGAAACTTGGCACGGATAATCTCTGGACCGAGCTCTACAAAGTTTGTAGAGGAAATTTTGATCCGACATAAACTTGCGCGATTATACGCTAACAAATATTTGCGAAAAACGCTACTAACAGGAAGTGAGGTCATAACTTCAGTTTGGAATGGCCGATCGACACCAAACTTGGACCACTCATTTGGGACGCCCCCCTGAGGGCCTCTGCAAAATGTGGTGCCACTCGCCCCTAGGTGGCGTTCTTTAATCCAGAAAATTAGTTCCTCTATAACCACAAGTCACATTGACATGAAACCAGTGCCGAATTGTTCAGCATGGTCCCCTGATGCCAGGCACCAAAGGGGACCCTAATGTGCCCATAGGTGGCGCTGTTATTGCAGCTTAAAGACGAATTTTTTTTTCCCATTGACTTACATTCATTTTATATCTCCAGAACCGCAGGTCCGATTGACACCAAATTTGGGTCAATTGTTACCCATGGGGCCCTGATGATACCACAAAAATTTGGTGCAGTTCGGCCTAAAGGTGGCGCTACAATCGAAGCTGAAATGCCGTCAGAAGCCCCATTGAAATGAATGGGATTTCAAACCACCACACTTTTCATAAGGTTTGGAATGCCCGATCAACACCAAACTTGAGGACCTTATGCGGCTGGACTTCCGAAGGCCTGTGTAAAATTTGGTGTCAATCGGCCAAACGGTGGCGCTCTTCATCATATCTTAAAAAAACTCCCATTCACATACATGCATTTTATATCTCCAGAACCGCCGGTCCGATTGACACCAAATTTGGGTCATTTGTTCCCCATGGGGCCCTGATGATACCATAACAATTTGGTGCAGTTCGGCCAAAAGGCGGCGCTGTAATCGAACCTCAAATCCGGTCAGAAGCCCCATTGAAATGAATGGGATTTCAAACCAGCACACATTTTAACAAGGTTTAGAATGCCCGATCAACACCAAACTTGGGGACCTTATGCGGCTTGACTTCCCGAAGGCCTGTGTCAAATTTGGTGCCAATCGGCCAAACGGTGGCGCTCTTCATCATAAATCAAATAACTCCCATTGACTTACATGCATTTTCTATCTCCACTACCGCAGCTCCGATCGACACCAAATTTGGGTCACTTCTTCACCGAGGGGCCCGATGACAGCTGAGCAAGTTGGTGCGATTCGGCCAAAGCGGCGCCGTATCGAACCTCAAGCGCCGTCGCTAAGCCCATTCGTTTCAATGCCATTTTCAAACACGCCGCATTTACAGCCTCGCCGAGCTGACCCGTCGAGACCTCGCTCGGGGACATTACGGCGGGACGTCGGTGGCGCCGGAGCGATCTAGCGCCCTCAGCGGGGCTGGAGGCGACTGGCGACAGGTGGCTTGGACCCGTTTACAACTGCTCGCAGTTCTAGTTAGGGGTCCAAGCCCGAGTGGGCTGGGAACCGCGAATGCAAGGCATCGCGGTTCACTGTACCAGCGGTGCAGGAACCCTATTGTTTTCGATAAGATTTTTATTATTATTCTTCCGTACGTTTTCGCCTAATTCCAATACTGCAGCCTAGACGGTAAGGCCCAGGGACGCGAAACTCGCAGGGTAGGTTCAGGCCCATGAGACGACGGCAAGCGAAAAAATTCGCACACTTCTACCGCTAGGGGGCGCTGTAATCAAGGTCAACGCGTTTGGGCTTGGAAGTCCCGCCTACGAAGGCGTATATCAAAAACCTTATATCCACGCGTTCGGGGGATCAAGCTGAATCTCCTGGTATAGGCCACGCCCATTTCCGCCTAGACTTTTTTCGAGCTACATCGCGAAAACTGAAGAGCCGGCTGAAATCATCTCCTCCGAAGCCGCAAGTCCGATCGACACGAAACTTGGCACGGATAATCTCTGGACCAAGCTCTACAAAGTTTGTAGAGGAATTTTGATCACGACTAAAAATGTCGCAATTATACGCTAACAAATATTTCGCGAAAACGCTACTAGCACGAAGTGAGGGCATAACTTCGGATTGGAATGGCGATCGACACCAAATGTGGACCACTCATTTGGGACGCCCCCCTGAGGGCCTGTGCAAAATTTGGTGCAACTCGCCCTTAGGTGGCGCTCTTTAATCCAGAAAATTAGTTCCTCTATAACCACAAGTCACATTGACATGAAACCAGTGCCGAATTGTTCAGCATGGTCCCCTGATGCGACGCCCCAAAGGGGAACCTAATGTGCCCATAGGTGGCGCTGTTATTGCAAATTAAAAATGTTTTCAAAAATCCCATTGACTTACATTCATTTTATATCTCCATAACCACAAATCCGATTGACACCAAATTTGGGTCAATTGTTACTCATGTGGCCCTGATGATACCACAACAATTTGGTGCAGATCGGCCAAAAGGTGGCGCTGTAATCGAAGCTCAAATGCCCCATTCATTTCAATGGGATTTTCAAACAAAGTACATTTTTCTTCATAACTAAGGCCAGCTACATCGCACATTCATAAGTCTTATGTCTACTCGTTCGGGTGATTGAGCTGAATCACGTGATGTAGGCCAGGCCCATTTCCGCCTTACCTTTTTCGCGCAAAATCGCAAAAACTGACAAGCCGGCTGAAATCATCTCCTCCGAAGCCGCAAGTCCGATCGACACGAAACTTGGCACGGATAATCTCTGGACCGAGCTCTACAAAGTTTGTAGAGGGAATTTTGATTACGACAAAAAATGTCGCAATTTTACGGTAACAAACGTTTGTGAAAAACGCTAATAAAAGGAAGTGATGTCAGATCTCAGGTTAGGAGTGGCCAATCAACACCAAACTTGAGTACCTTATGTACGACACCCCCCTGAAGGGCTGTGCAAAATTTCGTGCAATTCGCCGCTAGTTGGCGCTACCCCAAAAAAATCCCATTGAATTACATTCATTTTATATCTCCAGAACCGCATGTCCGATTAACACCAAATTTGGGTCAATTGTTACCCATGGGCCCCTCGTCACACCACAAAAATTTGATGCAGTTTGGCCAAAAGGTGGCGCTATAATCGAAGCTCAAATGCAGTCAAAAAGCCCATTGAAATGAATGGGATTTCCAACCAACACACATTTTCACAAGGTTTGCAATGCCCGATCAACACCAAACTTGGAGACCTTATGCGACATGACCTCCCGAAGGCCTGTGTCTAATTTGGTGCCAATCGGTCAAATGGTGGCGCTCTTCATCATATATCAAAAAAACTCCCATTCACTTACATGCATTTTATATCTCCAGTACCGCAGCTCCGATCGACACCAAATTTGGGTCACTTCTTCACCGAGGGGCCCTGATAACAGCTGAGCGATTTGGTGCGATTCGGCCAAAAGGCCGCGCCGTAATCCAAGCTCAAACGCCGTCGCTAAGCCTATTCATTTCAATGGCATTTTCAAACACGCCGCATTTGGCCTCGGTTCGGGGAGGCCCGTCGACACCTGACTCGGGGACCTTACGCGGGACGTCGGCGTGCGCCGGGACGACTTCAGCGCCCTCAGCGAGGCGAGGCGACTGGCGCCGGAGGCTTGGACCCGTTTACAACTGCTCGCCAGTTCTAGTTAGGGTCCAAGCCCGAAGTGGGCTGGGAACCCGCGTTTGCAAGGCAACGCGGTTCCCATACCACGAAGTGGCAGGGAACCCTATTGTTTTCGCTAAGATTTTTATTATTCTATTTTTTTTTTTTTTTCTTCCGTGCATAAAACTCATACTGCAGCATACCCTGTAACTGCTAGGGACGCGAAACTCACAAGGTAGGTTCGCAGCCTCAAGAGTACCTCAGGCGCAAAAATTCGCACACTTCTACCGCTAGGGGGCGCTATACGCAAGGTCAACGCGTTTTGGCTTGGACCTCTCGACTACGAAGGCGTATATCAAAACCTTATATCCACGCGTTCGGGATCCAGCTGAATCTCCTGGTATAGGCCACGCCCATTTCCGCCTAGACTTTTTCGAGCTACATCGCGAAAACTGAAGAGCAGCCAAAATCATCTCCTCCGAAGCCGCCAAGTCCGATCGCCGCGAAGCTTAGCACGGATAATCTCTGGACCAAGCTCTACAAAGTTTGTAGAGGAAATTTTGATCCGACAAAAAATGTCGCAATTATACGCTAACAAACGTTTGCGAAAAACGCTACTAACAGGAAGTGAGGGCATAACTTCGGTTTGGAATGGCCGATCGACACCAAACTTGGACCACTCAGTTGGGATGGGCCCCTGAGGGCCTGTGCAAAATGTGGTGTGTCTGGCCCCTAGGTGGCGCTCTTTAATCCAGAAAATTAGTTCCTCTATAACCACAAGTCACATTGACATGAAACCAGTGCCGAATTGTTCAGCATGGTCCCCTGATGCCAGGCACCAAAGGGGACCCTAATGTGCCCATAGGTGGCGCTGCTATTGCAGATTAAACACGAATTTTTTTTTCCCATTGACTTACATTCATTTTATATCTCCATAACCGCAAGTCCGATTGACACCAAATTTGGGTCAATTGTTCCCCATGGGGCCCTGATGACACCACAAAACTTTGGTGCAGATCGGCCAAAAGGTGGCGCTGTAATCGAAGCTCAAATGCCCCATTCATTTCAATGGGATTTTCAAACAAAATACATTTTTCTTCATAACTAAGGCCAACTACATCGCACATTCATAAATCTTATCTCTACTTGTTCGGGTGATTGAGCTGAATCACGTGATGTAGGCCACGCCCATTTCCGCCTTACCTTTTTCGCGCAAAATCGCAAAAACTGACAAGCCGGCTGAAATCATCTCCTCCGACGCCGCTAGTCCGATCGACACGAAACTTTGCACAGAGCATCTCTGGACCAAGCCGAAGAAAGTTTGTAGAGGGAATTTTGATTCGATAAAAAAAGGCCGAATTACAGGCTAACAAATATTTGCGAAAACGCTAAAAACACGAAGTATAACATAACTCTGGCTTGGAAAGGCCGATCAACACCAAACTTGGGGACCTTATGCGGCTGGACTTCCCGAAGGCCTGTGTCAAATTTGGTGCCAATCGCCCAAACGGTGGCGCTGTTCATCATATATCAAAAAAACTCCCATTCACTTACATGCATATAATATCTCCACTACCGCAGCTCCGATCGACACCAAATTTGGGTCACTTCTTCACCAAGGGGGCCTGATGACAGCTGAGCGATTTGGTGCGATTCGGCCAAAAGGCGGCGCCGTAATCGAAGCTCAAACGCCGTCGCTAAGCCCATTCATTTCAATGGCATTTTCAAACACGCCGCATTTCGCCTCGGTTCGGAGCGGCCCGTCGGGACCTCACTCGGGGACCTCACGCGGGACGTCGGCGGGGCGCCCGGGACGACTCGCGCGCCCTCCGCGGGGCGAAGGGGGCGACTGGCGACAGGTGGCTTGGACCCCGTTTACAACTGCTCGCAGTTCTAGTTAGGGGTCCAAGCCCGAAGTGGGCAGGGAACCCGCGATTGCAAGGCATCGCGGTTCCCAGTACCACGAAGTGGCTGGGAACCCTATTGTTTTCGCTCAGATTTTTATTATTATTATTTTTTTTCTTCCGCCGCTAATTCAGAGTCTGCAGCATACCCTGTAAATGCTAGGGACGCGTAACTCAGAGGGTAGGTACAAGCCCCTGCAAGTAACTCAGGCGCAAAAATTCGCACACTTCTACCGCTAGGGGGCGCTGTAAGCAAGGTCAACGCGTTTGGGCTTGGACCTCTCGACTACGAAGGCGGATATCAAAAACCTTATATCCACGCGTTCGGGGGGATCGCCCTGCATCTCGTGGTATAGGCCACGCCCATTTCCGCCTAAACTTTTTTCAAGCTACATCGTGAAAACTGAAAAACCTATTTTAATTAACTCCTCCGAAGCCGCAAGTCCGATCGACACGAAACTTGGCACGGATAATCTCTGGACCGAGCTCTACAAAGTTTGTAGAGGAAATTTTGATCCGACATAAACTTGCGCGATTATACGCTAACAAATATTTGCGAAAAACGCTACTAACAGGAAGTGAGGTCATAACTTCAGTTTGGAATGGCCGATCGACACCAAACTTGGACCACTCATTTGGGACGCCCCCCTGAGGGCCTCTGCAAAATGTGGTGCCACTCGCCCCTAGGTGGCGTTCTTTAATCCAGAAAATTAGTTCCTCTATAACCACAAGTCACATTGACATGAAACCAGTGCCGAATTGTTCAGCATGGTCCCCTGATGCCAGGCACCAAAGGGGACCCTAATGTGCCCATAGGTGGCGCTGCTATTGCGCATTAAATTTGAAAAAAATTATCCCATTGACTTACATGCAATTTATATCTCCATAACCACAAATCCAATTGACACCAAATTTGGGTCAATTGTTCCCCATGGGGCCCTGATGATACCACAAAAATTTGGTGCAGATCGGCCGAAAGGAGGCGCTATAATCTAAGATGAAATGCCGTCAGAAATCCCATTGAAATGAATGGGATTTCAAACCCGCACACTTTTTCACAAGGTTTGGAATGGCCGATCAACACCAAACTTGTGGACCTTATGCGGCTGGACTTCCCGAAGGCCTGTGTCTAATTTGGTGCCAATCGGCCAAACGGTGGCGCTGTTCATCATATATCAAAAAACTTCCATTCACTTACATGCATGTTATATGTCCAGTACCGCAGCTCCGATCGACACCAAATTTAGGACAAATCTTCCCCATGGGACTCTGATGACACCTGAACTATTTAGTGCAGTTCGGCCAAAAGGTGGTGCAATAATCAAAGCTCTAATACCCCATTCATTTCAATGGGATTTCGAAACAAAGGACATTTTTCCTCATGTCTACGGTCCACCACATTGCACATTCATCAAACTCAGTGTTTAGGGGAAGCTGCCTATTCCAATGGTATAGGACATGCCTATTCGTTTCACAAAATGCAAAAAGTGAAACAAATATTTTCATTTACTTCTCCTAACCCGCAAGTCTGATTGCCGCTAGATTCCCCACAGACCATCTCTGCACAGAGCCGAAGAAAGTTTGTAGAGGAAATTTTGATCCGACAAACGACGGCCCAATTACAAGATAATAAAAACTTGCACAAACACTAAGAACAGGATGTCATGTCAGATCTTACATTTGCATTGTGTGATCTACACTAAACTCGGTGACCATATCTGCCACGCCATCCTGACGGCCGGTCTGAAATTTCGTATAAATTTCAGAAAGAAAGTGCTGCTGTTATCTCATACGAAATGACACTCCCATACACACACACATTCATTTTAGCACTCTAACCACCTTTAACATTAACAAATGCTAAATGTCATGAAATACAGACAATAGTCTAAATCAAATAGCCTAATATAACAAAACTGTAATAATATGAACGGGGGGGGGTCTAGGGGTACTCCCCCCAAAAATTCAACATTTCTCACTTACACGGGCTTATGTGTCACTTCTTCACCATTATTCCCTAACTTTATATGCAAAAGCAGCCACTACGGTCTGCTCTTACAATTACTAATTATCACAAAAATGTTGTTACTCCTCCAAACCACCGACTCTGATACATATAACTACTACACAATAACAGATAGTAATAAATGTCCTTTTTTTATTGAAATACAGTAATATTGTGTTCTCTTTATTAAGTGTGATCAGTGATTACTACTCTTTCAATTAAGATAAATAAAAGGTCTCTTCATTATTTTGCTCTTACATTTGTTAAACAAAAAATATTTTGAAGTGGTTAGTTTCAGGTTAATCCTTTTACTTTACTTACCATTTCCTCATTGATCCAGCCCCAAACCACTGATCCTGCCTGCTGCCTTACCTCCTAAGTTGCTTTTAGCTCCTTCGTTTCTGAATGTACAACCTGCCTCACTTACTGTTCACCAGCCTTTTTGTCTGCTTTTCAATACATTCCAGCACAAACATAACAGAATTGGTGCACAGCATGTTTTCTAAATGTCAAATTTAGCATTAAAAAAAATTAGCATTAAATGGAATTTCATACTATTGTTACTCAGTCATTTACTGAACAAAGCCATACATAATATCAACAGAGAAAGATATTGCTATTACTGCCCACTTAAAAATGTTTTGAGGTTGAATACCTGTATGGCTACCCACGGAAGATGTTTCCAGTTGAGGCAAAAAAAAAAAAAAAAATCCACCATATTCTCTTTCAATCACTGTTTCTTCATTATGCCACTAGGAGGTGACATTTGCCACAAAACTCTGATATATAGGGTACATCAATATTAGCAAACTGCCTTAAAACTGTACAATTGACGTGTCTACGATAAAATATTGTTGAACAATATACTATAAATGTAGTTATCACAGTGAATCACAACTCAATTGTTTACAGATTTTGAAATACCATTTACGTTACTAGAAAATATTTCCGATATCAAATGAACACATGCCATTAATACTATAACTACATTAATAATTTACATAATTTCTGTTATTCAAATTTACATGTAACAATTTTAGATATTCAATATTCAGAAAATACCACTCAAAACTTGCTCAACTACCATTTGCAAGACCATTAATATAAGACGTTCTGGAATACCTGCATGGAAAACCAGGCAATTCATTTCCAATATCAAAAGTCTGTATGCAAGGCATTTTGGGTTTATTTAACTTTTCAAAATTTGACGGCAGGGGGTTCTAATTTACTACTACGCTGCTATATCTATCTATCTATACACACACTTATTAAGAAATTGAATTTAAAGTATACCATTTACTTGTATCTACATGAACAAATGACTTGACTGCCTCATCCAAAAACATATTTAACAAAACCTTATTAGATAAATAGGGAAGACAACAGTTTCCAAAGCAGACACTTTTATTACGACACTAAAAGGCTAACATGTTGTCAACTACTTACATACAATCCCATTTACAAACATTTGGTTGGTTTTTTACATTTACAACATTATATATCAACAATAATATTAAAACACTAATACATATAATTACTATTTGTACATAACATATTAAAATAAACATATTTACTTTTCAGACTCTTTTCAAATTAACGTTTATAAAACACCACAAAATAACATGCAAAAAAAGTCTAAATAAAGTATTCATTCATTCAAACACACTGACAAGGACGTATCAACAGCAACAAAAGTATGCATTATGTTTTTGTTTTGTGTTTTTTCAGAGAAAGAGATGGGGTTTATTAGAAAGAGAACTGACAGCAGTATCAGAGCTCAGATACAGCTGACGTGGCAAAACAGCGATTAAACGCTGACATACAGGCCAGGAATGGCAGGTTCAAATGTCAGCTTGTCTGTTTTGTTTTTGTTTGTTTTGTTTAAAATTGTCCTGTCCGGCAGCTTGGTATGAGTATGAGGAACTGGATACCATGTTGTGCCAGACAGATTTTACTTTACTTGTCTGTTTTATTATTAATTCCAATTTAATGTCATGTCAACTATAGTGACATGTCCAATAACCAAACAAGAGGTGGACCCTGTGGAGACAAACAGAGGAGAAACCGTTAGCAACGTCAGCCCAGCAGCAACATCCCAAGAATGAAAACAAGGAGTTCCAAATACTCTACAGAGCAATAGGCCTAGGTGCAGGTACTGCAATCAGCCTCAGCTCTTCACCTGCAAGACAGACAGATTGGCCACACCCACATGACCCCACATCACAATAAACAACAACTGTGAAATACACTACTCATGCTAAATAAGATTTTAACAATGATCAATACAGATAAATGCCATATTAAAACATTACATATTAATACTTTCATAGTTGAAGACATCCTATATCAGGCAGTCTGATCTTCTTTGCCTTGACTTTCTGCCTCGGCCCAAGTGCACAATTACGTTCCACCTGCCACCGCG
The DNA here is from genome assembly GCA_024633595.2 of Lepomis macrochirus. Lineage (NCBI taxonomy): Eukaryota > Metazoa > Chordata > Actinopteri > Centrarchiformes > Centrarchidae > Lepomis > Lepomis macrochirus. Next base: position 266,279 of record JALXJV020000036.1, on the reverse strand, counting down.
AATACTATATCAGTAACCAAGCACACTCATTTAGGAACTACAAATCGCAAATAACACTGTTCAAACACACTTACATCTTTTATCCTGTTGCTGCCTCCTTGTCCTGTAAAGTCACTGTGGTAATGGCGGCTGCTCCTCCATGGTGCTGGCCCTCTTCTTGGTCTGTGATATTCCATTTCATCACTCTCTTAATGTCCTCCTCCTCTGTCGTTCCAGCTTGGCAGCACAAGATGACAAATACATAGGGCAAAAAAACGGAAAGCCATGCACTAGAAAGAATAAAGCTAAAAACATTAATGCAAACTTCTGCAAACAGGATTTCAGCTTCTGACTAATTAAATTAATACAAATATAAGCTCATTAACATAGCACACACTTAAAGCTAATTTTAACATTAAATGAGCAGCACGATCAATTCATATAACATAATACATTTCATAGATTTTTTATTAATTTATGATTTCAATAAATACTTTAGACAGTGCGGTGAACTGATGGAACAAACGTACTTTCATAAACACCTTTTAAATAAATATATTTTACAACTAATTTAAACATTTAATGAGCAGCGGGATCAAATCCACATTAATTTAACGAGGCATAAATAATTTAATAGTTGATTAAATAATAAAGATTTTTTTTCATAACTTCAATAAATACTTTAAATAGGCAGTGGGATGAATTGATGGAACACAAATAATTTCATAAATAATAGCTTTTAAATACTTTAAGAAATACATTTTAAAACGATTGATGTAAGGCATGGCAGGACCAACTGTATATTTCATGACTGGATAAAAAACAGTTTTTTAATAAGCCATATTATAATAAATTTTATATAAGCCTGAAAATAGCCAACCCTATGGAGAATACATGAAATCTATGGAAATACATTCATGGTAACTGTAATATGTGGACAGTACTTCCACATTAACAATGTTAGGATTAATGTCCTTAATGTAAATGTGATCAATTACAGTCCCATTCTCTGTCGTTGCTTTATTTACTATTTGACTGTAACCTTCCTGTTTCATGAAGTTCTCCATAGATTTGGAAACGAGCGCATTATCGTTGAAGTCCCCCATTATTATTTTACCTCCTGAAAGCTGATTAAAATGGCTGACTGCCAGACTCAGGTTAGTTTTGAAAAGGCCAATTTTATATGATGGTGGTCTATACAGTAACATGTAATTATGGTTTGCAGGTTCAACATTAAACATTATAGCTTCCAGATTGTTACATGGCACATCAAGGAGGTTACACATGATGTGATTCTTATGGTAAAAACCAACACCACCATGTTGTTCTTTCTGCAAAGCAGACAGAACTCCTGTGCTGCTGTATGAGTCTGACCTTACTTTGTGATGAAAGGTCCAGCCTTCCATGTCAGTCTCATTTTGTGGTGAATTGTGTTGCAGCCATGTTTCAGTCAGGCAAATTACATCAGCTTTCAGAATCCTGTTTTCATGTTTGAGCTCGGTTATGTGAGCGTTTAGACCCTGAATGTTGTGCAAACAGATGTTGAGAAATGATGCTGGTCTTGTTAAAGGAGCCTCAATAAATTTAGCCATATTTCCTAGAGAGATATCAATGTCACTTTTTTGAATATATTGCAGTGGGTTTAAAATCTTCAATAATCAGATTTTGTAAAGATGTCACTCTGCTTAGAGCAACATATGCTTGACCGGCAGAAAAAATCTTTTTCAAAGACACCACTGCTTTGTCCAGAGTCAAGCCTTGTACTTTATGAATTGTGCAAGCCCAGGCCAAACGTAATGGAAACTGACGTCTAACTCCATTACCTTTTTTAACTCCATCTTCGTCAGCACCAATCGGGGTTGCATTTTCAAGTCCTGGTTCAGAACATGGGAATTTAAGCCGCAGTTTTTTGGCCAATCTTTGGATCATCAAAATTTACATGAATTGCTTTAGGGAATTTGTTGTTTCCATCAAATTGAAGTCTGCACACGGTGCCAAAGACTCCATTAACAAGACCATCGGACACATCTATATTTTTGATCAACATAACGCGAGCTTTTGGACCAACACTAAGTATTTTGTCTAAATAGGTTTGATTATCAGAGTTAGATGAGGTTATTGTTTTTGAAATTCGACCTGTTTCAGCGTTTCTCTGGAAATCCTGGGCTTCAATTTGTACTATATCTGAACACACCTTGTGCAACATCTTAAAGTTGTGCGTTCGGACTTGGTCATTTGTGGCAAAGATGTGAAGGTCTTCACTATCTTCTGCCATGCCTGTCTCACATTGTTTTAATAGGACTTCATCCTGCTCTTGAAGTGTCTCCCCTTTTTGATGTTTTCGGATCCTATTTAGCATCAGGGCAAAGTCTTTGTTTTTTTGGCGCATGATTTCTATCAGCTCCACGTGGCTGAAAGTATTGTCCCATAAGTTGTTCCCAACATTTTCTGTGTATAGAGACTTTCCTTTAACCGGTGGAAGCTGGTAGAAATCACCGACGGCCATGATAGATACATTCCCAAACGGAGAAAAGTCGCCACATTGTTTAATTTGCCGCAGTCTGCCATGAATGTACGCCAGAAGTTTATGATCGACCATTGATACTTCATCAATTACGAGTATTTGGAGATCTTTCAGACTGGCCCTTAATGTATTTACTTTTTTCCTCTTTTAATGGTTGGTAAGGCAACGACATGTTGTTACCAATTGAAAAGCTGCTGTGGATTGTTGTTGCATTGATGTTATATGCTGCCACACCAGTAGGAGCCGTTAGTAAAACATGCACCTGATCTGGATTACTGGACATTCTAGCCAACAATCTACTTGCTTCATAATACACAGCTTTTATTAAATGGGATTTTCCTGTACCGGCGCCGCCTGAGACGAAGACATGAAATGGCTCGGGGTTTTGCCCATTAACTTTATCTAAGCACCACTGACGTATTTTATAAAACACTTGTGCCTGTAGTTTGTTTAATGAACGCATAATCGAAAGAGCTTCAGGGCGAGAAATTTTTTGGACTTGAAATTCCACAGATACAGCCTTCTGTTCTGTTGGCTGTAAATCTGGAATTTCTTCTCGTTCAGTAGGGACGTCATCCTTGTTTTTTGGTCTTCTCATCTAAACATTCTAGTCGCTCTAACTCTGCTTCAGGACACAGAGCTGCCCAGGCATCTTCCTCAAATCCATTTTGCTCAACAGATTCGCGAATCTCATCTAGTTTGTCAGCATCTATTTCAAATTTTGATCTGTTGAAGTCAACAACATCTTTGACTGATTGAACCTCATTAGAGCTGTTCTTAATGTAGCCAGATTTATAAAACTCCTCAAAGCTACTGAACTTGGAGGGCTTCAGCTGATCATCTGAATAATAGGGCAAGAAAAGCTGCAGCAAGCTTTGGTAGTGCTTTTCAGGATACTGTGTAGGTGAAAAACGAGCGTACCTTACAACAGCTGCGTTTGTCCTGGTTCTCTTTTTAACAAAGCCACAGTTGTTGCCCAGTTGAACCATGTTACTTTTGTTCTCATTTTTGGCAGCAACTCTGTATTCTGAAGCAAAGGATGCTATACACATGTCTTTAAATTCATTGCTTTGCGGCCTATTTTTGTAGCGATCTGTAATGTTTCTCATCCAAAGTTTGTCGGAGTCCTTTTCTTCACTTTCTGCTCTCTTTTGAATGAGACTGAGAGGAAGGCTCATTCTCACAACATTGTCCCCAGTAGGAACAAAGGTGACCTTTCTGGAACATTCCTTCAGTCTCATATTCGTGACACGATAAACACTCTCTTGAGCAGAAACTTCTCTGTTATGAAGAAACACGCTTCCTAACTTATTAAGTGCCTGTTTTGCATCGACATTGCCGTCGTTTTTAATCTCATTTTCTGCACGTTTTAACATCAGTCCCTTCTCTCGTTCATCTTTTGAGATGTAAGAGATTATGTATTTAATACATGCCCATGGATCACAGACAAACTGAATGTCCATATTGGCATTCCACGCACGCAAAAGGTCTTTGTTATACGGGTTGATCCACACATCAGATGTGTTTCGTTTTAAAACAACTGTGTTTTTATTTACAGACAACTGGTAAGCTTTTTTAAAGATGTTCTGATTAATGTCGAGGGAACAGTAAAGGTCATCTACATTATCAAATGTTGACTCTGTTTGGGAAGTACATTCTTTTACTTTTGTCAGAATTTGTTTAGCCAGAGCGATTCTATTTTCGTTTGTTTCATTTGGATCCTGCTCTATTTTTGTGCGAGTAAGGAAAGTTTCGTTAGTTGGTGGTCGTGGGAAATTAAACCTGCATGTTGTTCCTTTCTTTTTACAACTTTTTGAATGTTTTTTACTGTGCTGCTGGACACTGGAAACAACCTCACACATGTCATCACTTTCTGAGGGAAGGCTGCAGGTAACATACTTGTCAATAAAACCAATAATTTCGTTATCTGTATTTCTAGCAAATGTTGGTGCGTCCTCCACCCAGAACAGACAATGTGTGTGAGGTGATCCACGCTGCTGGAACTCTACTCTGTAAAAGTAGTCGACTACCTTTCCTATCGGCTGAGCAGGAGACAAAATGACGTCTTTTAATAAACAATGAAACCTATGATCAAACATCCTCGCTGCTGTCACAGGATTATTTTTTAACAAATTACATTTTTGTGCCCAGTCAAGATCTTTTACATTGCCTTTAATATTTTCTGCTTTTAGAAAGATGTCCATGAGTTCTGTCCAGCGTAAATCGGCTGACGAAAAGGAACAGAACCATGTGGGGATTCCCAGCTGCCTTAACATCGCGAACAAGTCTTTTTGGACTCCCTGCCAGAATGCAGGTGTACCTCTAATAGGTTTGAGGAATTTATATCCTATATCGTTATTACAAAGTTTTTTCACGAAGTCAGAATCTGAAAGCATGGATGAAGAAATTTGGGTTGTTTCCCCTCCATGATGGCCTTTTCTCAGAGCAATTGATGCATTGGACATCACTTGCTCCACCTCAGATGCATATTGCCCATAAAATATGTACTCCAAATTGCGGGCAAATCTAGTATCTGCATTGAGGATTCTTTGATTCAAATATTTACTCAATGTGAGCTTTACTTCTCTGGCATCATGGAACGTTCCTGTACCTCTCGGAAAAAGAACGGGGGAAACACTTAGCCTCGTTGCCAGCGTCTGTCAGTAGTCGCACAGGACTGTTTCCTTCTGCTGGAGCTACTGACAAAACACTGTCAAAGTGCTGATCGAGAATTTCTTGTCCAATATCTACGGGTTGCATACATGTATCTAAATACATGCCATGCTGCTGTGCATCATTAATGTGTTCATCAATGTTTTCATCTGACTCGTCGGGTTTATTTTGGTCTGTAGCTACATCACTGACACTTGTTTGACTTTGGGATTTGCTCTCATTTTCGGCTTCTTCGCTCTTGTCATAGGGATTTGCCCATTCAAAATCTATCTCTACATCTTTATACCATTTATTTGTACGTTTTAACAATGTAAGTGCATTCAGAAGTTTTTGTGTGTCAACAAACTGAAACTTGTAATGTCCTTTGTATGTTAGTTTTCGCTTTAACTTAACGCGAAGGATGAGAGACTGATTTTCTAACCGAGGAAGAATATTAGTAACTGCATTACAATTAGATGGGACGCAAGTGACCGGTCCATGGACACCATTTTGTCCTCCTTTAGGTAAAGCCAATAGTTTCATAAAAGGAATATTTAAGGCAATCAAATGTTGTTCCAAAGACTCCAGATGGAGGTCCTTTGGAATTGGATCAAGATGTAAATTATTTGCTACACTAATTGCTGGTACTTTGCCTTTAAGGATTGTTGTATGACAGGTATGACAAATCCATGTTTTACCCGCAGGTGACCGTTTTAAAATGCAATTTGTATCACACGTATCTCCACATTTGTGTAGATAAGTTGTAGTAATGCATTTATTTGCTACGGCAGCAACTACTGAACCCTTCTGGTAATATTGTTCTGTTTTACAAAGAAGTACTTGTTTCTCAAAAAGTAATCTATTACACACACAACAAACATATTCTGGACCATGGTTTATGTTTCCTTGGAACTGTTTGATAATGATATCTATGTTTTGCCTTTCCAGCGTTTCATTAATCTTTTTTTGCCGATTTCTTTCCTTAATTGATAATGCATAAACTGGGTTGGTTTTAAACTTTGTTACATTATAAGCTATTACATGATCACGATGATCAGCATCTTTTGCATACTTCTCTACACTCATCTTCTTAACAATTTCTCTGAATTGAGAGACATTCGCATATTTTTGAACACTGCTTGCTTTAACTGTCTCTTTGAATTGAGAGTCTTTCACGTATTTTTGAACACTGCTTGCTTTAACTGTCTCTCGGAATTGGGAGTCTTTCGCATACTTTTGAACACTGCTTGCTTTTAGGTTTTCTCTGTATTGATCATCAGTAGCATATTTATTTTTGCCACTCTCTATCAGCGTGACTCTATATGAAGCATCAGTTTTATATTTATTAACACCTTGCAGTTGTTTCTTTAATCTATATTCCTTGTCTTTAACATATTTATCCTGTTCTTTCATCTTTTTATTTTCTCTGAATTCTGAGTTATCACTGTATTGCTCTCTCTCTTTTCTCTTCTTCCTATCATTATAGCTTGTACGCGGACAAATTATATCAGCTTCTGGTTTTATGTGATTTATTTCACTAAATGTAATTAAACTAACACATCTCTGAGAAGCTGAATCTTTAACACACTCAATGGGTTCGTAATGACACTGGTTACAGTGTTGTAGATAAACCCCTTTGTTGAGTCTTTGCTGACTGTTTGCTGCAAACTTTGGCCACTTTTCTTGACTATATGTATAAATATCGACACCAAACAAATCAGCGGCGGCATGAATTTCTACCTCAGTAGCCCAAGTGTTAACATATTTCATTTTTGATTCTCTGACATACTGAGGAACGGATGTAAAATTGTTTCTAATAATATTTTGGTACGTACTAGGGTTATCTTCTATTTGTTTAACTACAGCTCTCCGAATGGCTTTGTGATAGTCCTGGGTGCCACTGAACACATGACTCAGAGCACGGAAGAAGCAGCTGCCGTCGGATGTAATGTTAGCAGTTTTACACGGTTTAGGCTGCTCTATATCTATGTTTGGAACAACAACATCCTTATTACCTAAACTGGGCACGATATTAAGTTTAAGACAGATTGCCCGCTTCTCTGCTAAAGTTAAACCTCTAAATGAAACACTGGTTGCATTCTCTTCAGAGATTATACTAACTTCAGTATCACCATCACACACTGCTGTATTATTACTATCTACAACTACCTGTGCTGTTAAATCAACGCAATCTCCATCCACTGGCATTTGATCCATATCACTTGATGCAGTGTTAACCTGAGAGACTGTGTCTGCACATGTGTCAGAACAGGCTCCACTCAGCTGCATCAGGTCAATATCTTCAAATGCAGTTTCAGGACAACTCGGGACGCTAACCACAGAAACTTTAACGGGAGTTACTTCAAATAATTTGGCAGTGGGATCATCGCCATACAACGAGTTTACAAGATTACCGATATGTTTGTGCAACGACTCTAAATTAGTGTAATGAGCCAGCATGCTTGTTCCATCAGCATCCACACCACCGCCACTGTTGCGCGCATGTGGGTCAAACACGGCGAACCTGAATGCATCTCCTGAATCGGTCAGATCTACTTTAAAGACGGCACAGATGTTATTTCTAATATTTAGCAGACACGCATCTGCCTGGATTAGCGCGGTCTGAAAAGCTACATCCAAAGACATCACGTGTTGCTCTACATCCCGATCGTAAGCATCAAAGCCAATTATTCCTGTCAATGTGTCTAAGTACTCCATCTTAAATTTTGGTTTTTAGGTCATACTCTGTTGGCAGTTCATTAACGAAAATATAACCACTGCCCTCAGCAGCACTGACCATCCCCTGCTGTAACATGTAAGTGTAGATGGAATTCCCTCTAACAAAATATGATCTAAATCGTCTTCATCCCATGTCAGCAAGCTCTTTTAAGATGTGTCATCATGGCTGAAATACAGTTTGGACCACACTGTTTGCCTCTGTTGCTGCCAAACAATTCATCACCCTGATGAAATGACCCTCTAACAAAAGACAGGACACTAGAATTGCTCACGTGACCTGTAGAGGGTCCAGCAGTAGCAGCAGGAAGAGGAGAAGGAGGACCAAGGATCAGAGGAGGAGCAGGATCTCCCTTGCCGTCACAGTGGTGCTGGAAACAAATTAAACATACTTATTACTCATTTTTGTAATTTAACACTAACCAATAAAATGTGCAAACATTTCAGTGTGAACACTTTCAAAAAGTGAAAACATTTGTTGTTTCATTATAGTTCTGCAAAACTATAGTTGATGACTGCACACAAAATTATATTTAAAACGTCAGTGAGTTGTGTAGAAATATCAACCCTTGCAACACAGTAAAAAAAAATTTCAGAGCTCATGCAGTTTCAAGCAATTACAGTAGAACTGTGTCAGAAAAACAAACCTGGTCCTCACGCACATCAGTGGGTTGGGCAGTGGACAGCTCTGGCACCTCGGTCACCAGGGGGGGTGCCGGCTCACGAACCTAGGGAGGGAAAACCACAACCCTTTACACACAATGAAACTAAACTGTGCACCACATCATGCTTTTCCCTTAGTGAACACAAACATGAAAACATTTCACAGAAAAATACACTAACCTGGTCCTCGGGGCAGCTGGTGGGCGACAGCTGGGGCAGCAGCCGGGGAGGGGTGGGTGCTGACTCCTGAACACAAGAAAAGGGGAAAAAAGCTATTTAGGTACATTGGAAACAACTGTGTTTACATTTACCTTAAACCATTTTATATAATTAGGCACATAATACTCACTAACCTCCTCCTCTGCAGCCACAGGGTGGGTGTAGCAGGGTGGGTGTTGCAGGTGTGGGCAAGGGACACACCTGCACAATGCTGGCAGTTGCCTCGACCTTAAAAAATAAAACAATGACATGCATAAGCTAATGAGTACCTTGTTTTATATTATGACAATAACTGGATACTGGACAACAGGTTGAAATGAAATATTTTAGAAAATTAATACAAACCTGGCGCTTTGCAGGTCTCCCCTGTGAGGCAACTCTCGGTGCCCGAGGTCCCGCAAGGGCCCTCTAAAGTAAAGAGAGAAAACATCCATAAATAAAACAATTAAGCAATTATATTTGTTACATACCTCGATCTTACATTACAACCTCTCAGTTATTTTCATGTTTCAGAAAGCAGGAAATCAAACATTAAATCTGCATGTAAATTACCTTGGCTGGTGGAGCCGGAGGACTCTCAGGAGCAGGAAGATCGGATCGGTAAGACCAGCGTCCATGCTAGCCAGCATGGACTCACTGAAATGTATCGGGTTCAGTGGGATGAAGCAGGACCTAAGCTTTATCGGAGCCTGTGAAATAAACACAAACAGTATAAATTAAAATATTCATTGTCTAAATGCATCTCTCAATATAAAATGACAAGACAAAAACAAACCTGCTCATGTGCCGTCCTCTCGAAAACACCAGAGGAAGCGTCCCCTGATGCCTTCCTCTGCATATAAAAAAAAGACAAATATTTTGTGTTAGAAAATATTAATTAATGACCACAACAGAAAGAAAGTGTCAGTGGAATTTCAGCGGACACATCTTACCTTCCTGCTCGCCACAGGCAGAAAGCCATCTACATCAGGTGTTGGTTTAGTGTGGCGAGGGAGACGGTCCTCCTCACACACAACCACACGCGGCCGGACCCGGGAAGAGCTGGGACCGCCGACGAGCAGGCAGAGCAGCCGGCTCCGCTCGGTAGCCGCTGACATCTGCATCGCGTTCGAACGACACGGTCCACAGCAGGTCAGCGAGGACAAGCATGCCCTTGTCGTCGCTCAAGTGGATCTGAAACAACAACGACAAAAAATTTCATCATCAACATGATATTACAAATGGAAACACAGAACTTGACTTCACACTTCCCCCCCCTTTTTCCTGCTTGTACTTACGCCATCTTTGCTCCACAGGGCCAAATCGTGCAGGGGGAAATGGTCAGCAGTAGAGTAGTATTTCACACCTTAAAATACAGAAAAACAGAGATGAATAAAATCAAAACATGGCTGTATTTCCTAAAAACACAATCATTTATTTCCCTTACTAAAATCTATTTTCACACTTACCCATACTTGCTGCCACCCGGTGGAGCTCCACGACGGTACGCCTCCTGCACGTCAGGCGACACCGTCAGGCGGGGAACAAAGTCCAACACGTACACCTACACAGATCAACAGTTGTTTGTTAATCACAACACCACATTAAAACAACTATAGTAAGAAACATTATAGTGAGGAGAATATATAAAATGGACCTACATCACTGCAGAGTGCAGAGGCACTACGGAGGAGGCCGTGAAAATCGTGACCTGCCTCGCAAGGGGTCCGGCTCGCGGTGAGGTTGTTGCTAGGGGCCATGACACAGACAGCGTCAGGAGCACGAGGAAGGCTAGCTTGCACTAACTCGGTCCTCAGCTGAGCTGCGCATGCCCCAGGCGTAGACATGATCCCGAAGGACAAGGTTCCTCGTGGAAGGGCAACAATGTCATCTGCAAAGGCACGCAGATGACTGGCTCCAACCACAAGAACAAACTGTGAAAAAGAAAAGATGTTAGAAACACAATTACAAATTCTTACCCTGAGCAAGGAACTGATGTACAAACTAAACATTATTTTACCTTGTTCCCGGCAGGTACGGCAGGAATGACAAGTTTGTGCTGCCGGTTTGTGTGCGGAGAAACTTGCCATTCCCGGACACGGTGGCTGAAAACCAGTGCCCTTCCCTGTTTATGACACAGAAAAAATAAACTTAATCATTTGGAAAAAGCATGAATTATGTGAACCCAATTATATGCTCAATTTGGTATCATGCCACACACATTCAATAATAAAAAATACATAAAAAAAGGAGAGCATAATAAATAAATCAATTTTCCACTTACGTCCAACAAAGTCAGGGGAGGGCTCGTGGCGAAATCCCACCTCATCTGGGCTCGCCTTCCTGCGCTTAAGAGCCTGGGAGCGACGGAAGTACTTCCCGCGAGGCATCTTAAAAGAAAAACAGAAAATGATTAAAGATGATGTCACAAGAAGCATAAACAGACTACAGAATTACAAAGCATATAAGATATAAGTCGTTAAAATACACTCAATTTATCTGGTAGCGATACATTAGCACAAGCCAGGAACCTAATATAATGTTAAACTAGCAGACACACAGATGATTCCACGGTACAGTGGGGGACACGCAGGAAAATGAGTGGAAAAAAAAAAAGATGCACACACACTTATGTTACCCCAAAAGCCTGAAATAACAGCACTCTAACAGGCAGCAGTTCTGATTAAGGCCACAACAATAAAGCAAGCAATGTTAACATGACTGTAAACACACACTAAACGCAAAGCCACAGTGCTATTAGCCAGGTGACATTACAGTGTTCTGGTGCTACAAGCCAGCCAGACAGCAGTCAGAAAGCAAACACTGTATTAAGAGCAATAAACCTCAGGTAACAATAAACGAATGAGGACAACCACTAGCTGGCTTGCTAGGCCGGACAGTAACAGCTAACACATTACCACAGCTAGGCC
>JALXJV020000036.1:191660-254097 GCA_024633595.2 Lepomis macrochirus | reverse complement strand
GTTAGCTGTTACTGTCCGGCCTAGCTAGCCAGCTAGTGGTTGTCCTCATTTGTTTATTGTTACCTAAGGTTTATGGCTCTTAATCCAGTGTTTGCTTTCTGACTGCTGTCTGTCTGGCTTGTAGCACCAGAACACTGTAATGTCACCTGGCTAATAGTACTGTGGCTTTGTGTTTGGTGTATGTTTACAGTCATGTTAACAGTGCTTGCTTTATTGTTGTGGCCTTAATCAGAACTGCTGCCTGTTAGAGTGCTGTTATTTCAGGCTTTTGCGGTAACATAAGTGTGTGTGCATCTTTTTTTTTCCACTCATTTTCCTGCGTGTCCCCCACTGTACTGTGGAATCATCTTTGTGTCTGCTAGTTTAACATTATATTAGGTTCCTGGCGTCGTTAATGAGTGTGTGTGTCGATGAGTTTGTTATTTTTTAAAGTGTTTTTTGTTATGGTGCTTCCTGTGCTAATCTGTTAGCTGTTACTGTCCGGCCTAGCTAGCCAGCTAGTGGTTGTCCTCATTCGTTTGTTACCTGAGGTTTATTGCTCTTAATACAGTGTTTGCTTTCTGACTGCTGTCTGGCTGGCTTGTACCACCAGAACACTGTAATGTCACCTGGCTAATAGTACTGTGGCTTTGCGTTTGGTGTGTGTTTACAGTCATGTTAACATTGCTTGCTTTATTGTTGTGGCCTTAATCACAACTGCTGCCTGTTAGAGTGCTGTTATTTCAGGCTTGTGGGGTAACATAAGTGTGTGTGCATCTCAACCTGTTTTTTTTTTTCCCACTCATTTTCCTGCATGTCCCCCACTGTACTGTGGAATCATCTGTGTGTCTGCTAGTTTAACATTATATTAGGTTCCTGGCCGCCGGTAATCAGCGTGTGTGTCGCTGAGTTTGTTATTTATTAAAGTGTGTGTTATTTATTGTTCTTCCTGTGCTAAAGTGTTAGCTGTTACTGTCCGGCCTAGCTAGCCAGCTAGTGGTTGTCCTCATTTGTTTATTGTTACCTAAGGTTTATGGCTCTTAATCCAGTGTTTGCTTTCTGACTGCTGTCTGTCTGGCTTGTAGCACCAGAACACTGTAATGTCACCTGGCTAATAGTACTGTGGCTTTGTGTTTGGTGTATGTTTACAGTCATGTTAACAGTGCTTGCTTTATTGTTGTGGCCTTAATCAGAACTGCTGCCTGTTAGAGTGCTGTTATTTCAGGCTTTTGCGGTAACATAAGTGTGTGTGCATCTTTTTTTTTCCACTCATTTTCCTCGCGTGTCCCCACTGTACTGTGGAATCATCTTTGTGTCTGCTAGTTTAACATTATATTAGGTTCCTGGCCACCGTTAATGAGTGTGTGTGTCGATGAGTTTGTTATTTTTTAAAGTGTTTTTTGTTATGGTGCTTCCTGTGCTAATCTGTTAGCTGTTACTGTCCGCCTAGCTAGCCAGCTAGTGGTTGTCCTCATTCGTTTGTTACCTGAGGTTTATTGCTCTTAATACAGTGTTTGCTTTCTGACTGCTGTCTGGCTGGCTTGTACCACCAGAACACTCTAATGTCACCTGGCTAATAGTACTGTGGCTTTGCGTTTGGTGTGTGTTTACAGTCATGTTAACATTGCTTGCTTTATTGTTGTGGCCTTAATCACAACTGCTGCCTGTTAGAGTGCTGTTATTTCAGGCTTGTGGGGTAACATAAGTGTGTGTGCATCTCAACCTGTTTTTTTTTTCCACTCATTTTCCTGCGTGTCCCCCACTGTACTGTGGAATCATCTGTGTGTCTGCTAGTTTAACATTATATTAGGTTCCTGGTCACGTTAATGAGTGTGTGTGTCGATGAGTTTGTTATTTTTTAAAGTGTTTTTTGTTATGGTGCTTCCTGTGCTAATCTGTTAGCTGTTACTGTCCGGCCTAGCTAGCCAGCTAGTGGTTGTCCTCATTCGTTTATTGTTACCTGAGGTTTATTGCTCTTAATACAGTGTTTGCTTTCTGACTGCTGTCTGGCTGGCTTGTACCACCAGAACACTGTAATGTCACCTGGCTAATAGTACTGTGGCTTTGCGTTTGGTGTGTGTTTACAGTCATGTTAACATTGCTTGCTTTATTGTTGTGGCCTTAATCACAACTGCTGCCTGTTAGAGTGCTGTTATTTCAGGCTTGTGGGGTAACATAAGTGTGTGTGCATCTCAACCTGTTTTTTTTTTTTTCCACTCATTTTCCTGCATGTCCCCCACTGTACCGTGGAATCATCTGTGTGTCTGCTAGTTTAACATTATATTAGGTTCCTGGCTTGTGCTAATGTATCGCTACCAGATAAATTGAGTGTATTTTAACGACTTATATCTTATATGCTTTGTAATTCTGTAGTCTGTTTATGCTTCTTGTGACATCATCATTAATCATTTTCTGTTTTTCTTTTAAGATGCCTCGCGGGAAGTACTTCCGTCAGCTCCCAGGCTCTTAAAGCAGGGAAGGCGAGCCCAGATGAGGTGGGATTTAGCCACGAGCCCTCCCCTGACTTTGTTGGACGTAAGTGGAAAATTGATTTATTTATTATGCTCTCCTTTTTTTATGTATTTTTTATTATTGAATGTGTGTGGCATGATACCAAATTGAGCATATAATTGGGTTCACATAATTCATGCTTTTTCCAAATTATTAAGTTTATTTTTTCTGTGTCATAAACAGGGAAGGGCACTGGTTTTCGCCACCGTGTCCGGGAATGGCAAGTTTCTCCGCTACACAAACCGGCAGCACAAACTTGTCATTCCTGCCGTACCTACCGGGAACAAGGTAAAATAATGTTTAGTTTGTACATCAGTTCCTTGCTCAGGGTAAGAATTTGTAATTGTGTTTCTAACATCTTTTCTTTTCACAGTTTGTTCTTGTGGTTGGAGCCAGTCATCTGCGTGCCTTTGCAGATGACATTGTGGCCCTCCCACGAGGAACCTTGTCGCTTCGGGATCATGTCTACGCCTGGGGCATGCGCAGCTCAGCTGAGGACCGAAGTTAGTGCAAGCTAGCCTTCCTCGTGCTCCTGACGCTGTCTGTGTCATGGCCCCTAGCAACAACCTCACCATGAGCGGACCCCTTTGCGAGGCAGGTCACGATTTTCACGGCCTCCTCCGTAGTGCCTCTGCACTCTGCAGTGATGTAGGTCCATTTTATATATTCTCCTCACTATAATGTTTCTTACTATAGTTGTTATTAATGTGGTGTTGTGATTAACAAACAACTGTTGATCTGTGTAGGTGTGCGTGTTGGACTTTGTTCCCGCCTGACGGTGTCAGCCTGGCGTGCAGGAGGCGTACCGTCGTGAGCTCCACCGGTGGCAGCAAGTATGGGTAAGTGTGAAAATAGATTTTAGTAAGGGAAATAAATGATTGTGTTTTTAGGAAATACAGCCATGTTTTGATTTTATTCATCTCTGTTTTTCTGTATTTTAAGGTGTGAAATACTACTCTACTGCTGACCATTTCCCCCTCGCACGATTTGGCCCTGTGGAGCAAAGATGGCGTAAGTACAAGCAGGAAAAAGGGGGGGAAGTGTGAAGTCAAGTTCTGTGTTTCCATTTGTAATATCATGTTGATGATGAATTTTTTTGTCGTTGTTGTTTCAGATCCACTTGAGCGACGACAAGGGCATGCTTGTCCTCGCTGACCTGCTGTGGACCGTGGTCGTTCGAAAGCGATGCAGATGTCAGCGGCTACCGAGCCGGAGCGGCTGCTCTGCCTGCTCGTCGGCGGTCCCAGCTCTTCCCAGGTCCGGCAGCGTGTGGTTGTGTGTGAGGAGGACCGTCTCCCTCGCCACACTAAACCAACACCTGATGCAGATGGCTTTCTGCCTGTGGCGAGCAGGAAGGTAAGATGTGTCCGCTGAAATTCCACTGACACTTTCTTTCTGTTGTGGTCATTAATTAATATTTTCTAACACAAAATGTTTGTCTTTTTTTTATATGCAGAGGAAGGCATCAGGGGACGCTTCCTCTGGTGTTTTCGAGAGGACGGCACATGAGCAGGTTTGTTTTGTCTTGTCATTTTATATTGAGAGATGCATTTAGACAATGAATATTTTAATTTATACTGTTTGTGTTTATTTCACAGGCTCCGATAAAGCTTAGGTCCTGCTTCATCCCACTGAACCCGATACGTTTCAGTGAGTCCATGCTGGCTAGCATGGACGCGGTCGTTGCCGTCCGATCTTCCTGCTCCTGAGAGTCCTCCGCTCCACCAGCCAAGGTAATTTACATGCAGATTTAATGTTTGATTTCCTGCTTTCTGAAACATGAAAATAACTGAGAGGTTGTAATGTAAGATCGAGGTATGTAACAAATATAATTGCTTAATTGTTTTATTTATGGATGTTTTCTCTCTTTACTTTAGAGGGCCCTTGCGGGACCTCGGGCACCGAGAGTTGCCTCACAGCGGAGACCTGCAAAGCGCCAGGTTTGTATTAATTTTCTAAAATATTTCATTTCAACCTGTTGTCCAGTATCCAGTTATTGTCATAACAAGGTACTCATTAGCTTATGCATGTCATTGTTTTATTTTTTAAGGTCGAGGCAACTGCCAGCATTGTGCAGGTGTGTCCCTTGCCCACACCTGCAACACCCACCCCTGCTACACCCACCCCTGTGGCTGCAGAGGAGGAGGTTAGTGAGTATTATGTGCCTAATTATATAAAATGGTTTAAGGTAAATGTAAACACAGTTGTTTCCAATGTACCTAAATAGCTTTTTTTCCCCTTTTTCTTGTGTTCAGGAGTCAGCACCCACCCCTCCCCCGGCTGCTGCCCCACCACCTGCCCCACCTCCTGCCCCAGAGGACCAGGTGGATATTTCTGTGAAATGTCATTTTTATTGTGTCCACTAAGGGAAAAGCATGATGTGGTGCACAGTTTAGTTTCATTGTGTGTAAAGGGTTGTGGTTTTCCCCTCCTAGGTTCAGGAGCCGGCACCCCCCCTGGTGACCGAGGTGCCAGAGCTGTCCACTGCCCAACCCACTGATGTGCGTGAGGACCAGGTTTGTTTTTCTGACACAGTTCTACTGTAATTGCTTGAAACTGCATGAGCTCTCAAATCTTTTTTTTCTTGTGTTGTAAGGTTTGATATTTATACACAACTCACTGACGTTTTAAATATAATTGTGTGCCGTCATCAACTATAGTTTTGCAGAACTATAATAAAACAACAAATGTTTTCACTTTTTGAAAGTGTTGACATTGAAATGTTGCATAGCACATTTTATTGGTTAGTGTTTAAATACAAAAAAGAGTAATAAGTATGTTTAATTTGTTTCCAGCACCACTGTGACGGCAAGGGAGATCCTGCTCCTCCTCTGATCCTTGGTCCTGCTCCTCCTCCTCCTGCTGCTACTGCTGGACCCTCTACAGGTCACGTGAGCAATTCTAGTGTCCTGTCTTTTGTTAGAGGGTCATTTCATCAGGGTGATGAATTGTTTGGCAGCAACAGAGGCAAGCAGTGTGGTCCAAACTGTATTTCAGCCATGATGACACATCTTAAAAAGAGCTTGCTGACATGGGATGAAGACGATTTAGATCATATTTTGTTAGAGGGGAATTCCATCTACACTTACATGTTACAGCAGGGGATGGTCAGTGCTGCTGAGGGCAGTGGTTATATTTTCGTTAATGAACTGCCAACAGAGTATGACCTAAAAAACCAAAAATTTAAGATGGAGTACTTAGACACATTGACAGGAATAATTGGCTTTGATGCTTACGATCGGGATGTAGAGCAACACGTGATGTCTTTGGATGTAGCTTTTCAGACCGCGCTAATCCAGGCAGATGCGTGTCTGCTAAATATTAGAAATAACATCTGTGCCGTCTTTAAAGTAGATCTGACCGATTCAGGAGATGCATTCAGGTTCGCCGTGTTTGACCCACATCGCGCGCTAACAGTGGCGGTGGTGTGGATGCTGATGGAACAAGCATGCTGGCTCATTACACTAATTTAGAGTCGTTGCACAAACATATCGGTAATCTTGTAAACTTCGTTGTATGGCGATGATCCCACTGCCAAATTATTTGAAGTAACTCCCGTTAAAGTTTCTGTGGTTAGCGTCCCGAGTTGTCCTGAAACTGCATTTGAAGATATTGACCTGATGCAGCTGAGTGGAGCCTGTTCTGACACATGTGCAGACACAGTCTCTCAGGTTAACACTGCATCAAGTGATATGGATCAAATGCCAGTGGATGGAGATTGCGCTGACTTAACGGCTAAAGTAGATAATGATACTACAGCAGTCTGTGATGGTAATACTGACATTATGGCAGATATTACTTTAGTTTCAGAACAGAATCCATCCAGTGTTTCATTTAGAGGTTTAACTTTAGCAGAGAAGCGGGCTCTCTGTATGAAACTTAATATCGTGCCCAGTTTAGGTAATAAGGATGTTGTTGTCACAAACATAAATATAGAGCAGCCTAAACCGTGTAAAACTACTAACATTGCATCCGACGGGAATTGCTTGTTTCGCAGTCTTTCACAGGTCCTAAGTGGGATTCAGGACTATCACAAAGCCATTCGAAGAGCTGTGGTTAAACAAATAGAAGATAACCCTAGTATATACCAAAATATTATTAGAAATGAGTTTTCATCCGTGCCTCAATATGTTAGAGAATCAAAAATGAAGTATGTTAACACTTGGGCTACTGAGGTAGAAATTCATGCCGCAGCTGATTTGTTTGGTGTCGATATTTATACTTATAGTCAAGACAAGTGGCCAAAGTTTACAGCAAACAGTCAGCAAAGACTCAACAAAGGGGTTTATCTACAGCACTGTAATCAGTGTCATTACGAACCCATTGAGTGTGTTAAAGATTCAGCTTCTCAAAAATGTGTTAGTTTAATTACATTTAGTGAAATAAATCACATAAAACCAGAAGCTGATATTGTTTTATCACGTACAAGCTATTATGATAGGAAGAAGAGAAAAGAGAGAGACCAATACAATTACAACTCAGAATTAAGACAAACTAAAAAGCTGAAGGAACAGGAGAAGTATATCAAAGACAGTGAATACAGATTGAAGAAACAACAGGAAAGTGTTAATAAATATAAAACTGATGGTTCATTTAGAGACAAACAAATAGAAAGTAGTAAACATAAATATGCTTCAGATTATCAATTCAAAGAAAAGGTTAAAGGAAATAGTGTCGAAAAGTATGCAAAAGACTCTCAATTCAGAGAAAAGGTTAAAGGAAATAGTGTCGAAAAGTATGCAAAAGACTCTCAATTCAGAGAAAAGGTTAAAGGAAATAGTGTCGAAAAGTATGCAAAAGACTCTCAATTCAGAGAAAAGGTTAAAGGAAGTAGTGTCCAAAAGTATGCAAAAGACTCTCAGTTCAGAGAAAAGGTTAAAGGAAGTAGTGTCCAAAAGTATGCAAAAGACTCTCAGTTCAGAGAAAATGTAAAGAAGATGAGTGTAGAGAAGTATGCAAAAGACACTGATCATCGTGATCATGTGATAGATTATAATCTGAAAAAGTATAAAACAGACTCAGTTTATGCATCATCAATTAAAGAGCGAACTCGACAAAAAGAAATTCAGGAAGCACTGGAAAGGCAGAACATAGATGTGGTAATCAAGCAGTTCCAAGAAAATGTAAAACATGGTCCAGAATATGTTTGTTGTGTTTGTCATCGATTACTATTTCAAAAACAAGTACTTCTATGTAAAACAGAACAATATGAAAAGGATTCATTGGTTGCTACAGTAGCAAAGAAATGCATCACCACAACTTATCTTCACACATGTGGAGACACATGTGATAAAAATTGCACCTTAAAACAGTTACCTGCTGCTAAATTATGGGTATGTCACACTTGTCATAGGACAGTCCTTAAAGGCACAATACCAGCAATCAGTGTAGCAAATAATTTACATCTGGATCCAATTCCAAAGGCCCTCCATCTGGAGTCTTTGGAACAACATTTAATTGCCCTAAATATTCCTTTTATGAAGTTATTGGCTTTACCTAAAGGAGGACAAAATGGTGTCCATGGACCTATAACTTGCGTTCCATCTAACTGTAATGCGCTTACTGACGTTCTGCCTCGGTTAGAAAATCAGTCTCTCATCCTTCGCGTTAAGTTAAAGCGAAAACTTACCTACAAAGGACATTATAAATTTCAGTTTGTTGACACACAAAAACTTCTGAATGCACTTACATTGTTAAAACGCATAAATAAATGGTATAAAGATGTGGAGATTGATTTTGAATGGGCAAATCCATATGATAAGAGAGACGATGATGAAAGTGAGAACAAATCTCAAAATGAAACATGTGTCAATGATGTAGCTGCGGAGAAAAAAATACCAGAAGACTCAGATGAAAACATGGATGAACACATAAATGATGCTCAGCAGCACGGGATGTATTTAGATACATGTATGCAACCCGTAGATATTGGACAAGAAATTCTCGATCAGCACTTTGACAGTGTTTTGTCAGTAGCTCCAGCAGAAGGAAACAGTCCTGTGCGATTACTGACAGACGCTGGCAACGAGGCTAAGTGTTTCCCCGTTCTTTTTCCAAGAGGTACAGGAACGTTCCATGATGCCAGAGAAGTAAAGCTCACATTGAGTAAATATTTGAATCAAAGAATCCTCAATGCAGATACTAGATTTGCCCGCAATTTGGAGTACATATTTTATGGGCAGTATGCATCTGAGGTGGAGCAAGTGATGTCTAATGCATCAATTGCTCTGAGAAAAGGCCATCATGGAGGGGAAACAACCCAAATTACTTCATCCATGCTTTCAGATTCTGACTTCGTTAAAAAACTTTGTAATAACGATATAGGATATAAATTCCTTAAACCTATTAGAGGTACACCTGCATTCTGGCAAGGAGTACAAAAAGACTTGTTCGCGATGTTAAGGCAGCTGGGAATCCCCACATGGTTCTGTTCCTTTTCGTCCGCCGATTTACGCTGGACAGAACTCATGGACATCTTTCTAAAAGCAGAAAATATTAAAGGCAATGTAAAAGATCTTGACTGGGCACAAAAATGTAATTTGTTAAAAAATAATCCTGTGACAGCAGCGAGGATGTTTGATCATAGGTTTCATTGTTTATTAAAAGACGTCATTTTGTCTCCTGCTCAGCCGATAGGAAAGGTAGTCGACTACTTTTACAGAGTAGAGTTCCAGCAGCGTGGATCACCTCACACACATTGTCTGTTCTGGGTGGAGGATGCACCAACATTTGCCGGAAATGCAGATGATGAAATTATTGGTTTTATTGACAAGTATGTTACTTGCAGCCTTCCCTCAGAAAGTGATGACATGTGTGAGGTTGTTTCCAGTGTCCAGCAGCACAGTAAAAAACATTCAAAAAGTTGTAAAAAGAAAGGAACAACATGCAGGTTTAATTTCCCCCGACCACCAACTAACGAAACTTTCCTTACTCGCACAAAAATAGAGCAGGATCCAAATGAAACAAACGAAAATAGAATCGTTCTGGCTAAACAAATTCTGACAAAAGTAAAAGAATGTACTTCCCAAACAGAGTCAACATTTGATAGTGTAGATGACCTTTACTGTTCCCTCGACATTAATCAGAACATCTTTAAAAAAGCTTACCAGTTGTCTGTAAATAAAAACACCGTTGTTTTAAAACGAAACACATCTGATGTGTGGATAAACCCATATAACAAACACCTTTTGCGTGCGTGGAATGCCAATATGGACATTCAGTTTGTCTGTGATCCATGGGCATGTATTAAATACATAATCTCTTACATCTCAAAAGATGAACGAGAGAAGGGACTGATGTTAAAACGCGCAGAAAATGAGATTAAAAACGACGGCAATGTCGATGCAAAACAGGCACTTAATAAGTTAGGAAGCGTGTTTCTTCATAACAGAGAAGTTTCTGCTCAAGAGAGTGTTTATCGTGTCACGCTAATATGAGACTGAAGGAATGTTCCAGAAAGGTCACCTTTGTTCCTACTGGGGACAATGTTGTGAGAATGAGCCTTCCTCTCAGTCTCATTCAAAAGAGGGCAGAAAGTGAAGAAACTGACTCCGACAAACTTTGGATGAGAAACATTACAGATCGCTACAAAAATAGACCACAAAGCAGTGAATTTAAAGACATGTGTATAGCATCCTTTGCTTCAGAATACAGAGTTGCTGCCAAAAATGAGAACAAAAGTAACATGGTTCAACTGGGCAACAACTGTGGCTTTGTTAAAAAGAGAACCAGGACAAATGCAGCTGTTGTAAGGTACGCTCGCTTTTCACCCACACAGTACCCTGAAAAGCACTACCAAAGCTTGCTGCAGCTTTTCTTACCTTATTATTCAGATGATCAGCTGAAGCCCTCCAAATTCAGTAGCTTTGAGGAGTTTTATAAATCTGGCTACATTAAGAACAGCTCTAATGAGGTTCAATCAGTCAAAGATGTTGTTGACTTCAACAGATCAAAATTTGAAATAGATGCTGACAAACTAGATGAGATTCGCGAATCTGTTGAGCAAATTGGATTTGAGGAAGATGCCTGGGCAGCTCTGTGTCCTGAAGCAGAATTAGAGCGACTGGAATGTTTAGATGAGAAGAGCAAAAACAAGGATGACGTCCCTACTGAACGAGAAGAAATTCCAGATTTACAGCCAACAGAACAGAAGGCTGTATCTGTGGAATTTCAAGTCCAAAAAATTTCTCGCCCTGAAGCTCTTTCAATTATGCGTTCATTAAACAAACTACAGGCACAAGTGTTTTATAAAATACGTCAGTGGTGCTTAGATAAAGTTAATGGGAAAAACCCCGAGCCATTTCATGTCTTCGTCTCTGGCGGGCGCCGGTACAGGAAAATCGCATTTAATTAAAGCTGTGTATTATGAAGCAAGCAGATTGTTGGCTAGAATGTCCTCTAGTCCAGATGTGGTGCATGTTTTACTGACAGCTCCTACTGGTGTGGCAGCATATAACATCAATGCAACAACAATCCACAGCAGCTTTTCAATCGGTAATAACATGTCATTGCCTTACCAACCATTAAAAGAGGAAAAAGTAAATACATTAAGGGCCAGTCTGAAAGATCTCCAAATATTAGTCATTGATGAGATATCTATGGTAGATCATAAACTTCTGGCGTACATTCATGGCAGACTGCGGCAAATTAAACAATGTGGCTGACTTTTCTCCGCTTGGGAATGTTTCTATCATGGCTGTCGGTGATTTCTACCAGCTTCCACCGGTTAAAGGAAAGTCTCTATACACAGAAAATGTAGGTAACAACTTATGGGACAATACTTTCAGCCACGTGGAGCTGACAGAAATCATGCGCCAAAAAAACAAAGACTTTGCCCTGATGCTAAATAGGATCCGAAAACATCAGAAAGGGGAGAAACTTCAAGAGCAGGATGAAGTCCTATTAAAACAACGTGAGACAGGCATGGCAGAAGATAGTGAAGACCTTCACATCTTTGCAACCAATGACCAAGTCCGAACGCACAACTTTAACATGTTGCACAAGGTGTGTTCAGATATAGTACAAATTGAAGCCCAAGATTTCCAGAGAAACGCTGAAACAGGTCGAATTTCAAAAACAATAACCTCATCTAACTCTGATAATCAAACCTATTTAGACAAAATACTTAGTGTTGGTCCAAAAGCTCGCGTTATGTTGATCAAAAATATAGATGTGTCCGATGGTCTTGTTAATGGAGTCTTTGGCACCGTGTGCAGAATTCAATTTGATGGAAACAACAAATTCCCTAAAGCAATTCATGTAAATTTTGATGATCCCAAGATTGGCAAAAAACTGCGGTTGAAATTTCCATGTTCTGAACCAGGACTTGAAAATGCAACCCCGATTGGTGCTGACGAAGATGGAGTTAAAAAAGGTAATGGAGTTAGACGTCAGTTCCCATTACGTTTGGCCTGGGCTTGCACAATTCATAAAGTACAAGGCTTGACTCTGGACAAAGCAGTGGTGTCTTTGAAAAAGATATTTTCTGCCGGTCAAGCATACGTTGCTCTAAGCAGAGTGACATCTTTACAAAATCTGATTATTGAAGATTTTAAACCCACTGCAATATATTCAAAAAGTGACATTGATACCTCTCTAGGAAATATGGCTAAATTTATTGAGGCTCCTTTAACAAGACCAGCATCATTTCTCAACATCTGTTTGCACAACATTCAGGGTCTAAACGCTCACATAACCGAGCTCAAACATGAAAACAGGATTCTGAAAGCTGATGTAATTTGCCTGACTGAAACATGGCTGCAACACAATTCACCACAAAATGAGACTGACATGGAAGGCTGGACCTTTCATCACAAAATAAGATCAGAATCATACAGCAGCACAGGAGTTCTGTCTGCTTTGCAGAAAGAACAACATGGTGGTGTTGGTTTTTATCACAAGAATCACATCATGTGTAACCTCCTTGATGTGCCATGTAACAATTTGGAAGCTATAATGTTTAATGTTGAACCTGCAAACCATAATTACATGTTGGTGTATAGACCACCATCATATAAAATTGGCCTTTTCAAAACTAACCTGAGTCTGGCAGTCAGTCATTTTAATCAGCTTTCAGGAGGTAAAATAATAATGGGGGACTTTAACGATAATGCGCTCGTTTCCAAATCTATGGAGAACTTCATGGAACAGCAAGGTTACAGTCAAATAGTAAATAAAGCAACGACAGAGAATGGGACTGTAATTGATCACATTTACATTAAGGACATTAATCCTAACATCGTTAATGTGGAAGTACTGTCCACATATTACAGTTACCATGAATGTATTTCCATAGAGTTCATGTATTCTCCATAGAGTTGGCTCTATTCAGGCTTCTATAAAAATTATTATAATATGGCTAATTAAAAAACTGTTGTATAAATATTTACATAATTTTTATCACGTCATGAAATAATAAGTTGGTCCTGCCATGTATTACATCAATCATTTTAAAATCTATTTCTAAAAGTATTTAAAAGCTATTATTTATGAAATTATTTGTGTTCCATCAATTCATCCCACTGCCTATTTTAATTAAAGTATTTATTGAAATTATGAAGAAAGTAGTTATTTAATCAGCTATTAAATTATTTATGCTTTGTTAAATTAATGCGGATTTGATCTCGCTGCTCATTAAATGTTTAAATTAGTTTTAAAATGTATTTATTTAAAAGGTGTTTATAAAAGTATGTTTGTTCCATCAGTTGCATCAGTTCACCCCACTGTCTAAAGTATTTATTTAAATCATAAATTAATAAAAAATCTATGAAATGTATTATGTTATATGAATTGATCGTGCTGCTCATTTAATGTTTAAAGTAGCTTTAAGTGTGTGCTATGTTAATGAGCTTATATTTGTATTCATTTAATTAGTCAGAGGCTGAAATACTGTTTGCAGAAGTTTGCATTAATGTTTTAAGCTTTATGCTATGTAGTGCATGGCTTCTCAGTTTTTTTTGCCCTATGTATTTGTCGTCTTGTGCTGCCAAGCTGGAACGACAGAGAGGAGGAGGACATTAAGAGAGTGTTGAAATGGCATATCGCAGACCAAGAAGAGGGCCAGCACCATGGAGGAGCAGCTGCCATTACCACAGTGACTTTAAAGGACAAGGAGGCAGCAACAGGATAAAAGATGTAAGTAGCATGTGTGTTGGAACAGTGTTATTTGCAATTTGTAGTTCCTAAATGATTGTGCTTGGTTACTGATATAGTCTTCTGGCCTTTAGGTGTTCGTGGTGGCAGGTGGAACGTAATTGTGCACTTGGGCCGAGGCAGAAAGTCAAGGCAAAGAAGATCAGGCTGCCTGATAACGGATGTCTTCAACTATGAAAGTAATATGTAATGTTTTAATATGGCATTTATTTGTATTGATCATTGTTACAATCTTATAGTATGAGTAGTGTATTTCACAGTTGTTTATTGTGATGTGGGGTCATGTGGGTGTGGCCAATCTGTCTCTCTTGCAGGTGAAGAGCTGAGGCTGATTGCAGTACCTGCACCTAGGCCTATTGCTCTGTAGAGTATTTGGAACTCCTTGTTTTCATTTTTGGGGTGTTGCTGCTGGGCTGACGTTACAGTTGCTAACGGTTTCTCCTCTGTTTGTCTCCACAGGGTCCACCTCTTGTTTGGTTATTGGACATGTCACTATAGTTGACATGACATTAAATTGGAATTAATAATAAAACAGACAAGTAAAGTAAAATCTGTCTGGCACAACATGGTATCCAGTTCCTCATACTCATACCAAGCTGCCGGACAGGACAATTTTAAACAAAACAAACAAAAACAAAGCAGACAAGCTGACATTTCAACCCGCCATTCCTGGCCTCTATGTCAGCGTTTAATCGCTGTTTTGCCACGTCAGCTGTGTCTGAGCTCTGATACTGCTGTCAATTGTTTTTCTAATAAACCCCTTCTCTTTCTCTGAAAAAAAACAAAACAAAAACATAATGCATACTTTTGTTGCTGTTGATACTTCCTTGTCAGTGTGTTTCACAGTCTTATATTGTAAATAGTTTTTTGCATGTTATTTTGTGGTGTTTTATAAACGTTAATTTGAGTCTGAAGAGTAAATATTTTTATTTAAATATGTTATGTACAAATATTAATTATATGTATTAGTGTTTTAATTATATTATTGTTGATATATAATGTTGTAAATATACAAAAACAACAAAATGTTTGTAAATGGGATTGTATGTAAGTAGTTGACAACATGTTAGCCTTTTAGTGTCGTAATAAAGAAGTGTCTGCTTTGGAAACTGTTGTCTTCTATTTATGTAATAAGGTTTTGTTAAATATGTTGTTGGATGAGGCAGTAGAGTCATTTGTTCATGTAGATACAAGTAAATGGTATACTTTAAATTCAATTTGTTAATAAGTGTATATAGATAGATAGATATAGCAGCGTAGTAGTAAATTAGAACCCCCTGCCGTCAAAATTTGAAAAGTTAAATATACCCCAAATGCCTTGCATACAGACTTTTGACATTGGAAATGAATTGCCTTGTTTTCCATGCAGGTATTCCAGAAGTTCTTATATTAATGCTCTTGCAAATGGTAGTTGAGCGTTTTTGAGTGGTATTTTCTGAATATTGAATATCTAAAGATTGTTACATGTAAATTTGAATAACAGAAATTATGTAAATGTAGTTATAGTATTAATGGCATGGTTTCATTTGGTATCGGAAATATTTTCTAGTAAAGTAAATGGTATTTCAAAATCTGTAAACAATTGAAGAGTTGTGGTTCACTGTGATAAATACATTTATAGTATATTGTTACATCAACAATATTTTATTGTAGACACGTCAATTGTACAGTTTTAAGGCAGTTTGGTAATATTGATGTACCCTATATATCAGAGTTTTGTGGCAAATGTCACCACCTAGTGGCATAATGAAGAAACAGTGATTGAAAGAGAAAATGGTGGATTTTTTTTTTTTTGCCTCATATGGAAACATCTTCCATGGGTAGCCATACAGGTATTCAATCTCAAAACATTTTTAAGTGGGCACTAATTGCAATATCTTTCTGTGTTGATATTATGTATGGCTTTGTTCAGTAAATGACTAACAAAAGTATGAAATTCCATATAATGCTAATTTCACATTTAGAAAACATGCTGTCCACCAAGTCTGTTATGCTTGTGCTGGAATGTATTGAAAAGCAGGCAAAAAGGCTGGTGAACAGTAAGTGAGGCAGGTTGTACGTTCAGAAACGAAGGAGCTACAAGCAACTTAGGAGGTAAGGCAGCAGGCAGGATCAGTGGTTTGGGGCTGGATGAATGAGGAAATGGTAAGTAATGTAAAAGGATTAACCTCAAACTTCCCACTTAAAAATGTTTTTTGTTTAAGAAATGTAAGAGCAAAATAATGAAGAGACCTTTTATTTATCTTAATTGAAAGACTAGTGAAAGAAATGTAATCACTGACCACACTTAATAAAGACAACACAATATTACTGTATTTTAAATAAAGGACATTTATTACTATCTGTTATTGTGTAGTAGTTATATGTATCAGAGTCAGTGGTTTGAGGAGCGAGAACATTTTGGTGATAATTAGTAATTGTAAGAGCAGAGCGTAGTGGCTGCTTTTGCATCTAAAATGAGGGAATAATGGCGAAGAAGAGGCACATGGGCCCGTGTGAGTGAGAAATGTTGAAGGGGGGAAAGCCAACCTTCAAAATTTATGGGGGGAGTACCCCCAGACCCCCAAGTTCATGTTGTTACAGTTTTGCTATATTAGGCTATTTGATTTAGACCCAAGATTCCAATTAAGCAGATATGACAGTCAGGCAGTGTTTACATCACAGTAAGTAGTGTTGCTTTGTTGTGCCATGTAAGTAGATTATGTTTAGTATTTCTTTAATGCTTGGTGGAGGTGAGGTGAGAGAAAATGTCCTTTGCTTGAAAATCCCATTGAAATGAAGGGGGGTATTAGAGCTTTGATTACAGCGCCACCTTTAGGCCGAATTCTACGAAATTGTTCAGGTGTCATCAGGGCCCCTCGGTGAAGAAGTGACCCAAATTTGGTGTGGATCGGCGCTGCGGTAGTGGAGATCTAAAATAAATGTAAGTGAATGGGAGTTTTTTGATATAGGATGAACAGCGCCACCGTTTGGCCGATTGGCACCAAATTTGACACAGGCCTTCGGGAAGTCCAGCCGCATAAGGTCCCCAAGTTTGGTGTTGATCGGCCATTCCAAACCTAGTGAAAAAGTGTGCTGGTTTGAAATCCCATTCATTTCAATGGGGCTTCTGACGGCATTTCAGCTTCGATTGTAGCGCCACCTTTAGGGCGAACTGCACCAAATTTTTGTGGTATCATCAGGACCCCATGGGGAACAATTGACCCAAATTTGGTGTCAATCGGACCTGCGGTTCTGGAGATATAAAATGAATGTAAGTCAATGTGAAAAAATTTTTTGTCTTTAAGCTGCAATAACAGCGCCACCTATGGGCACATTAGGGTCCCCTTTGGTGCCTGGCATCAGGGGACCATGCTGAACAATTCGGCACTGGTTTCATGTCAATGTGAGTTGTGGTTATGGAGGAACAAATTTTCTGGCTTAAAGAGCGCCACCTAGGGGCCAGCTGCACCAAATTTTGCACAGGCCCTCAGGGGCCCATCCCAACTTAGTGGTCCAAGTTTGGTGTCGATCGGCCATTCCAAACTAAAGTTATGACCTCACTTCCTGTTAGTAGCGTTTTCGCAAACGTTTGTTAGCGTATAATTGCGGCATTTTATGTGGGATCAAAATTTCCTCTACAAAGTTTGTAGAGCTCGGTCCAGAGATTATCCGTGCCAAGTTTCATGTCGATCGGACTCGCGGCTTAGGAGGAGTACATTTGAAGTGGTTTTGAGTTTTCGCGATGTAGCTCGAAAAAAGTTTAGGCGGAAATGGGCGTGGCCTATACCAGGAGATTCAGCTCGATCCCCGAACGCGTGGATATAAGGTTTTGATATACGCCTTCGTAGACGGGAGATCCAAGCCCAAACGCGTTGACCTTGCTTATAGCGCCCCTAGCGATAGAAGTGTGCGAATTTTGGGCCTGAGTTACGTGCAGTGAATGTGACGCTACCCTGGGAGTTTCGCGTTCCTAGGAGTTACAGCGACCGCTGCAGTATCGCTTTTGGCAGGAAGAATAATAATAATAATAATAACTAGAACTGCGCGAGCAGTTGTAAACGGGTCCAAGCCACTCTGTCGCCAAGTCAGCCCCTCACGCCCAGCTGAGGGCTGCTGAAGTCGTCCCGGCGCTCGCCGACGTCCCGCTGTGAGGTCCCCGAAGTGAGGTCTCGAAGGTCAGCTCGAACCGAGGCTAGACGCGGCGTGTTTGAAAATGCCATTGAAATGAATGGGCTTAGCGACGGCGTTTGAGCTTCGATACGGCGCCGCTTTTGGCGAATCGCACCAAATCGCTCAGCTGTCATCGGGGCCCCTCGGTGAAGAAGTGACCCAAATTTGGTGTCGATCGGAGCTGCGGTAGTGGAGATATAAAATGCATGTATGTGAATGGGAGTTTTTTTATGATATGATGAAGAGCGCCACCGTTTGGCCGATTGACACCAAATTTGACACAGGCCTTCGGGAAGTCCAGCCGGATAAGGTCCTCAAGTTTGGTGTTGATCGGGCATTCCAAACCTTATGAAAATGTGTGCTGGTTTGAAATCCCATTCATTTCAATGGGGCTTCTGACCGGATTTGAGCTTCGATTACAGCGCCACCTTTAGGCCGATCTGCACCAAATTTTTGTGGTATCATCAGGGCCCCATGGGTAACAATTGACCCAAATTTGGTGTCAATCGGAGCTGCGGTTCTGGAGATATAAAATGAATGTAAGTCAATGGGAAAAAAAAATTCGTGTTTAAGCTGCAATAACAGCGCCACCTATGGGCACATTAGGGTCCCCTTTGGTGCCTGGCATCAGGGGACCATGCTGAACAATTCGGCACTGGATTCATGTCAATGTGAGTTGTGGTTATAGAGGAACTAATTTTCTGGATTAAAGAGCGCCACCTAAGGGCCAGCTGCACCAAATTTTGCACAGGCCCTCAGGGGCCCATCCCAACTGAGTGGTCCAAATTTGGTGTCGATCGGCCATTCCAAACCGAAGTTATGACCTTACTTCCTGTTAGTAGCATTTTCGTAAACGTTTGTTAGTGTATAATTGCGACAGTTTTTTCGGATTAAAATTTCCTCTGCAAACTTTGTAGAGCTCGGTCCAGAGATTATCCGTGCCAAGTTTCGTGGCGATCGGACTTGCGGCTTCGGAGGAGT
Source organism: Lepomis macrochirus (assembly GCA_024633595.2). NCBI lineage: Eukaryota > Metazoa > Chordata > Actinopteri > Centrarchiformes > Centrarchidae > Lepomis > Lepomis macrochirus. Next base: position 235,323 of record JALXJV020000036.1, on the reverse strand, counting down.
TAATTAAAATAGGTTTTTCAGTTTTCGCGATGTAGCTCGAAAAAGTTTAGGCGGAAATGGGCGTGGCCTATACCAGGAGATTCAGCTCGATCCCCTGAACGCGTGGATATAAGGTTTTGATATACGCTTCGCAGTCGAGAGGTCCAAGCCAAAACGCGTTGACCTTGCTTACAGCGCCCCTAGCGATAGAAGTGTGCAAATTTTTTGCCTGCGGTCGCTGGCGCTTTTGGACCTACCTTGTGAGTTTCAGCGTGCTACGCCTTACCATGCAGTCCCGCAGTATGCGTTTTCTTCACGGAAGAATAATAATAATAATAACTAGAACTGCGAGCAGTTGTAAACGGGTCCAAGCCACCTGTCGCCAGTCGCCTCACCTCGCTGGAGGTCGCTGAAGTCGTCCCGGCCACCGACGTCCCGCGTGAGGTCCCCGAAGTGAGGTCTCGAAGGCCGCTCGAACCGAGTAGACGCGGCGTGTTTGAAAATGCCATTGAAATGAATGGGCTTAGCGACGGCGTTAGAGCTTCGATACGGGCGCCGCTTTTGGCCGAATCGCACCAAATCGCTCAGCTGTCATCGGGGCCCCTCGGTGAAGAAGTTACCCAAATTTGGTGTCATTCGAGTTAGCGGTAGTGGAGATATAAAATGCATGCAAGTGAATGGGAGTTATTTCATATGTGATGAACAGCGCCACCGTTTGGCCGATTGGCACCAAATTTGACACAGGCCTTCGGGAGGTCATGTCGCATAAGGTCCCCAAGTTTGGTGTTGATCGGCCATTCCAAACCTTGTGAAAAAGTGTGCTGGTTTGAAATCCCATTCATTTCAATGGGGCTTCTGACCGGATTTGAGGTTCGATTACAGCGCCGCCTTTTGGCCGAACTGCACCAAATTGTTATGGTATCATCAGGGCACCATGGGGAACAAATGACCCAAATTTGGTGTCAATCGGACCGGCGGTTCTGGAGATATAAAATGCATGTATGTGAATGGGAGTTTTTTGATATATGATGAAGAGCGCCACCGTTTGGCCGATTGACATCAAATTTGACCACAGGCCTTCGGAAGTCCAGCCGGATAAGGTCCTCAAGTTTGATGTTGATCGGGCATTCCAAACCTTATGAGAAAATGTGCTGGTTTGAAATCCCATTCATTTCAATGGGGCTTTGACCGATTTGAGCTTCGATTACAGCGCCACCTTTAGGCCGATCTGCACCAAATTTTGTGGTATCATCAGGGCCCCATGGGTAACAATTGACCCAAATTTGGTGTCAATCGGAGCTTGCGGTTCTGGAGATATAAAATGAATGTAAGTCAATGGGAAAAAAAATTCGTGTTTAATTTGCAATAGCAGCGCCACCTATGGGCATATTAGGGTCCCCTTGGTGCCTGCCATCAGGGGACCATGCTGAACAATTCGGCACTGGATTCATGTCAATGGGACTTGTGGTTATAGAGGAACTAATTTTCTGGATTAAAGAGCGCCACCTAGGGGCCAGCTGCACCAAATTTTGCACAGGCCCTCAGGGGCCCATCCCAACTGAGTGGTCCAAATTTGGTGTCGATCGGCCATTCCAAACCGAAGTTATGACCTTACTTCCTGTTAGTAGCATTTTTCGCAAACGTTTGTTAGTGTATAATTGCGACAGTTTTTTCGGATTAAAATTTCCTCTGCAAACTTTGTAGAGCTCGGTCCAGAGATTATCCGTGCCAAGTTTCGTGGCGATCGGACTTGCGGCTTCGGAGGAGTTAATTAAAATAGGTTTTTCAGTTTTCGCGATGTAGCTCGAAAAAGTTTAGGCGGAAATGGGCGTGGCCTATACCAGGAGATTCAGCTCGATCCCTGAACGCGTGGATATAAGGTTTTGATATACGCCTTCGCAGTCGAGAGGTCCAAGCCAAAACGCGTTGACCTTGCTTACAGCGCCCCTAGCGATAGAAGTGTGCAAATTTTTTGCCTCGCGGTTGCTTGCGCTTTTGGACCTACCTTGTGAGTTTCGCTGTGCACCTTTACCATGCAGTCCCCAGTATGCGTTTCTTCGCGGAAGAATAATAATAATAATAATAATAAAAATCTGAAGCGAAAACAATAGGTTCCTCGCCACTGTGGTATGCGGAACCGCGTTACCTGTAAACGCTGGTTCCCAGTCCACTTCGGGCTTGGACCCTAATAATAAAACGAGCGAACGAACAATAGGGTTCCATGCCACTGCGGTATGGCCCCCGCTGATGACTCTGCAATCGCTGGTTCCATGCCCACTTCGGGCTTGGACCCCTAATAAAACGCGAACGATTACAATAGGTTCCATGCCACTGCGGTATGGCCCCTGCGATGCCTTGCAATCGCGGTTCCATGCCCACTTCGGGCTTGGACCCCTAATAAAATCTTAGCGAAAACAATAGGGTTCCTGCACGCTGGTACAGGCAACCGCTGATGCCTTGCATTCGTGGTTCCCAGCTTCACTCGGACTTGGACCCTAACTAGAACTGCGCGAGCAGTTGTAAACGGGGTCCAAGCCACCTGTTGCCAGTCGCCCCTCGCTGAGGCGCGCTGAAGTCGCCCGGCGCTCGCCGACGTCCCGCGATGGAGGTCCCCGAAGCGAGGTCCCGACGGGCAGCTCGAACCGAGGCGTAAACGCTGGCGTGTTTGAAAATGCCATTGAAATGCGCTTTGAGCTTCGATCACGGCGCCGCTTTTGGTCGAATTGCACCAAATCGCTCAGCTGTCATCGGGGCCCTTGGTGAAGAAGTGACCCAAATTTTGTGTAAATCGGAGCTGCGGTTGTGGAGATATAAAATGCATGTAAGTCAATGGGAGTTTTTTGATATATGTTGAACAGCGCCACCGTTTGGCCGATTGGCACCAAATTTGACACAGGCCTTCGGAGGTCATGTCGGAAAAGGTCCCCAAGTTTGGTGTTGATCGGCCATTCCAAAGCTTGTGAAAAGTGTGCTGGTTTGAAATCCCATTCATTTCAATGGGGCTTCTGACGGCATTTCGAGCTTCGATTGTAGCGCCACCTTTAGGCCGAACTACACCAAATTTTTATGGTATCATCAGGGCCCCATGGGGAACATTTGACCCAAATTTGGTGTCAATCGGACCTGCGGTTCTGGAGATATAAAATGAATGTAAGTGAATGGGAAAAAAATTTCGTGTTTAAGCTGCAATAACAGCGCCACCTATGGGCACATTAGGGTCCCCTTTGGTGCCTGGCATCAGGGGACCATGCTGAACAATTCGGCACTGGATTCATGTCAATGTGACTTGTGGTTATGGAGGAACTAATTTTCTGGATTAAAGAGCGCCACCTAGGGGCCAGCCACACACAAATTTTGCACAGGCCCTCAGGGTCCCATCCCAACTGAGTGTTCCAAGTTTGGTGTCGATCGGCCATTCCAAACAGAAGTTATGCCCTCACTTCCTGTTAGTAGCGTTTTCGCAAACGTTTGTTAGCGTATAATTGCGACAGTTTTTTTCGGATCAAAATTTCCTCTACAAACTTTGTAGAGCTCGGTCCAGAGATTATCCGTGCCAAGTTTCGTGTCGATCGGACTTGCGGTTTCGGAGGAGTTAATTAAAATAGGTTTTTCAGTTTTCGCGATGTAGCTCGAAAAAGTTTAGGCGGAAATGGGCGTGGCCTATACCAGGAGATTCAGCTGGATCCCCCGAACGCGTGGATATAAGGTTTTTGGTATACGCCTTCGTAGTCGAGAGTTCCAAGCCCAAACGCGTTGACCTTGCTTACAGCGCCCCCTAGCGGTAGAAGTGTGCGAGTTTTTGGGGCTGAGTTACGTGCAGTGAATGTGACGTACCCTGGGAGTATCGCGTTCCTAGGAGTTACAGCGACCGCTGCAGTATGCGTTTTATGCACGGAAGAAAAAATAATAAATAAAAATCTAGCAAACAATGCGCCAGCAGTTGTAGAACGGGTCCAAGCCACCTGTCAGCCAGTCGCTGCCCCTCTAAACTCGAGCTGTGAGGGCAGCACCTGACCAGTCGCCCGTCGCCCAGCGCGACGTCTCCGCCGTAAGGTCCCGCGAAGTCAGTTCTCGACCGGCTCGCTCGAATCGAGGTGAAACGCTGGCGTGTTTGAAAATGCCATTGAAACGAATGGGCTTAGCGACGGCGTTTGAGCTTCGACTACGGCGCCGCTTTTGGCCGAATCGCACCAAATTGCTCAGCTGTCATCAGGGCCCCTCGGTGAAGAAGTGACCCAAATTTGGTGTCGATCGGAGCTGCGGTATGTGGAGATATAAAATGCATGTAAGTCAATGGGAGTTTTTTGATATAGGCTGAACAGCGCCACCGTTTGGCCGATTGGCACCAAATTTGACACAGGCCTTCGGAGGTCATGTCGGATAAGGTCCCCAAGTTTGGTGTTGATCGGCCATTCCAAACCTTGTGAAAAGTGTGCTGGTTTGAAATCCCATTCATTTCAATGGGGCTTCTGACCGGATTTGAGGTTCGATTACAGCGCCACCTTTGGCCGATCTGCACCAAATTTTTGTGGTATCATCAGGGGCCCATGGGTAACAATTGACCCAAGTTTGGTGTCAATCGGACTTGCGGTTATGGAGATATAAAATGAATGTAAGTCAATGGGGAAAAAATTTCGTCTTTAAGCTGCAATAACAGCGCCACCTATGGGCACATTAGGGTCCCCTTTGGTGCCTGGCATCAGGGGACCATGCTGAACAATTCGGCACTGGATTCATGTCAATGTGACTTGTGGTTATAGAGGAACAAATTTTCAGGATTAAAGAGCGCCACCTAGGGGCCAGCTGCACCAAATTTTGCACAGGCCCTCAGGGGCCCATCCCAACTTAGTGGTCCAAGTTTGGTGTTGATCGGCCATTCCAAACCAAAGTTATGACCTCACTTCCTGTTAGTAGCGTTTTCGCAAAAGTTTGTTAGTGTATAATCGCGCCATTTATTGTCGGATCAAATTTTCCTCTACAAACTTTGTAGAGCTCGGTCCAGAGATTATCCGTGCCAAGTTTCGTGTCGATCGGACTTGCGGTTTCGGAGGAGTTAATTAAAATAGGTTTTTCAGTTTTGGCGATGTAGCTCTCTAAAAGTTTAGGCGGAAATGGGCGTGGCCTATACCAGGAGATTCAGCTCGATCCCCCGAACGCGTGGATATAAGGTTTTTGATATACGACTTCGTAGTCGAGAGGTCCAAGCCCAAACGCGTTGACCTTGCTTACAGCGCCCCCTAGCGGTGGAAGTGTGCGAATTTTGCGCCTGAGTTACTCTTGGGGCTGTGAAGCTACGTTGAGAGTTGCGCTGCTTCTAGGAGTTACAGCGACCGCTGCAGTATGCGCTTTATGCACGGAAGAAAAAAATAATAATAACTAGAACTGCGAGCAGTTGTAAACGGGTCCAAGCCACCCGTCGCCAGTCGCCCTCAGCCCGCTGAGGGCGCTGAAGTCGCCTCGGCTCACCGACGTCCCGCGTAATGTCCCCGAAGCGAGGTCTCGACGGGCCAGCTCGAACCGAGTAATGCGGCGCGTTTGAAAATGGCATTGAAACGAATGGGCTTAGCGACGGCGCTTGAGCTTCGACTACGGCCGCCTTTTGGCCGAATCGCACCAAATTGCTCAGCTGTCATCAGGGCCCCGCGGTGAAGAAGTCACCCAAATTTGGTGTCGATCGAGCTGCGGTACTGGAGATATAAAATGCATGTAAGTCAATGGGAGTTTTTGATATAGGATGAACAGCGCCACCGTTTGGTCGATTGGCACCAAATTTGACACAGGCCTTCGGAAGTCCAGCCGCATAAGGTCCCCACGTTTGGTGTTGATTGGGCATTCCAAACCTTGTTAAAATGTGTGCTGGTTTGAAATCCCATTCATTTCAATGGGGTTTCTGTAGGCATTTCAGCTTTGATTGTAGCGCCATCTTTGAGGCGAATTGCACCAAATTTTGTGGTGTCATCAGGGCCCCATGGGGAACAATTGACCCAAATTTGGTATCCATCGGACCAGCAGTTCTGGAGATATAAAATGCATGTAAGTCAATGGAGTTTTTTGATATAGGATGAAGAGCGCCACCGTTTGGCCGATTGGCACCAAATTTGACACAGGCCTTCGGGAAGTCCAGCCGCATAAGGTCCCCAAGTTTAGTGTTGATCGGCCATTCCAAACCTAGTGAAAAAGTGTGCTGGTTTGAAATCCCATTCATTTCAATGGGGCTTCTGACCGGATTTGAGCTTCGATTACAGCGCCACCTTTAGTCCGATCTGCACCAAATTTTTGTGGTATCATCAGGGCCCCATGGGTAACAATTGACCCGAATTTGGTGTCAATCGGACCTGCGGTTGTGGAGATATAAATTGCATTAAAGTCAATGGGAGTTTTTTGATATAGGATGAATAGCGCCACCGTTTGGCCGATTAGCACCAAATTAGACACAGGCCTTCGGAGGTCATGTCGCATAAGGTCCCCAAGTTTGGCGTTGATCGGGCGTTCCAAACCTTATGAAAATGTGTGCTGGTTTGAAATCCCATTCATTTCAATGGGGCTTCTGACCGGATTTGAGGTTCGATTCCAGCGCCACCTTTAGGCCGATCTGCACGAAATTTTTGTGGCATCATCAGGGGCCCATGGGTAAGAATTGACCCAAATTTCGTGTCAATCGGACCCGCGGTTCTGGAGATATAAAATGAATGTAAAGTCAATGGGGTGTTTTTTGGGTAGCGCCAACTAGCGGCGAATTGCACCAAGTTTTGCACAGCCCTTCAGGGGTCTCTTACATAATGTCCTCAAGTTTGGTGTTGATCGGCCACTCCTAACCTGGAGATCTGACATCACTTCCTGTTAGTAGCTGCTTCGCAAACGTTTGTTATGGTATAATTGCGTCATTTTTTGTCATATCAAAATTCTGTACACAAACTTTGTAGAGCTCGGTCGAGAGATTATGTGTGCCAAGTTTCGTGTCGATCGGACTTGCGGCTTCGGAGGAGTTAATTAAAATAGGTTTTGCAGTTTTCGCGACGTAGGTCGAAAAAAGTTTAGGCGGAAATGGGCGAGGCCTATACCACGAGATTCAGCTTGATCCCCCGAACGCGTGGATATAAGGTTTGTGAATATGCGTGTTTGTATGCGGGAGTGAGAGGGCAAAACGTCGAAAATCTTTGTTACAGCGCCCCTAGCGGTAGAAGTGTGCAAATTTTTTCGCCTGAGTTACGTGCAGTGAATGTGACCTACCCTGTGAGTTTCGAGTCCCTAGCATTTACGGGTATGCTGCAGTATGCGTTTTATGCACGGAAGAAAAGAATAATAACTAGAACTGCGAAGCAGTTGTAAACGGGTCCAAGCCACCTGTCGCCAGTCGCCCCACGCTCGCAGGGCTGCATGAAGTCGCCCCGGCGCCCGCCGACGTCCCGCGTGAGGTCCCTGAGTGAGGTCCCGACGGGCCGCTCCGAACCCAGGCGAAACGCGGCGTGTTTGAAAATGCCATTGGAACGAATGGGCTTAGCGTCGGCGCTTGAGCTTCGATTACGGCGCCGCCTTTTGGCCGAATCGCACCAAATCGCTCAGCTGTCATCGGGGCCCCTCGGTGAAGAAGTTACCCAAATTTGGTGTCATTCGGAGTTGCGGTAGTGGAGATATAAAATGCATGCAAGTGAATGGGAGTTATTTCATATGTGATGAACAGCGCCACCGTTTGGCCGATTGGCACCAAATTTGACACAGGCCTTCGGGAGGTCATGTCGCATAAGGTCCCCAAGTTTGGTGTTGATCGGCCATTCCAAACCTTGTGAAAAGTGTGCTGGTTTGAAATCCCATTCATTTCAATGGGGCTTCTGACGGCATTTCAGCTTCGATTGTAGCGCCACCTTTAAGGCGAACTGCACCAAATTTTGTGGTGTCATCAGGGCTCCATGGGGAACAATTGACCCAAATTTGGTGTCAATCGGACCTGCGGTTCTGGAGATATAAAATGAATGTAAGTCAATGGGAAAATTTTTTTTGTCTTTAAGCTGCAATAACAGCGCCACCTATGAGCACATTAGGGTCCCCTTTGGTGCCTGGCATCAGGGGTCCATGCTGAACAATTCGGCACTGGACTTATGTCAATGTGACTTGTGGTTATGGAGGAACTAATTTTCTGGATTAAAGAGCGCCACCTAGGGGCCAGCTGCACCAAATTTTGCACAGGCCCTCAGGGGCCCATCCCAACTTAGTGGTCCAAGTTTGGTGTCGATCGCCATTCCAAACTGAAGTTATGCCCTCACTTCCTGTTAGTAGCTGCTGCGAAACGTTTGTTAGCGTGATAATCGCGCCATTGTTATGTCGGATCAAAATTTCCTCTGCAAACTTTGTAGAGCTCGGTCCAGAGATTATCCGCGCTAAGTTTCGTGGCGATCGCACTTGGCGGGTTCGGAGGAGTTAATTAAAATAGGTTTTTCAGTTTTCGCGATGTAGCTCGAAAAAAGTTTAGGCGGAAATGGGCGTGGCCTATACCAGGAGATTCAGCTCGATCCCCCGAACGCGTGGATATAAGGTTTTTGGTATATGCCTTCGCAGTCGAGAGGTCCAAGCCCAAACGCGTTGACCTTGCTTACAGCGCCCCTAGCGATAGAAGTGTGCGGATTTTTGGGGCTGAGTTACTGCAGTGAATGTGACGCACCCTGGGAGTTTGCGTGCCTTAGGAGTTACAGCGACCGCTGCAGTATGCGTTTATTCACGGAAGAAAAAAATAATAAAACTAGAACTGCGCGAGCAGTTGTAAACGGGTCCAAGCCATCCTGTCGCCAGTTCAGCCCTCACTCGCTGAGGTCCGCATGCGAGTCGCCCCGGGCCCGCCATGATTAATTGTGCTATAATCACGGGCCCCAGAGCCAAGACGGGCCTGTGGAGCAGAAAAGACCATATTTGTAAAATGAAAGTGGCTTGGCGGTTATGGAGATCTGAAATGAATGTAAGTCAATGGGAATTTTATTGGGTAGCGCCAACTAGCGGCGAAATGAACCAAATTTTGCAGAGGCCTTCTAGGGGGCAGGGCAGATAAGGTCCTCAAGTTTTGTGTTGATCGGCCTTTCCAAGCCAGAGTTATGTTATACTTTGTGTTTTTACCGTTTTCGCAAATATTTGTTAGCCTGTAATTCGGCCTTTTTTTGTCGAATCAAAATTCCCTCTACAAACTTTCTTCGGCTCGGTCCAGAGATGGTCTGTGCAAAGTTTCGTGTCTATCGGACTTGCGGCTTCGGAGGAGTTAATTAAAATAGGTTTTCCATTTTTTGCGATTTCACGAAAATGAAATCGTCATCGCACAGAGGCGTGGTCCTATACCAGTCGGAATCGGCAGCATCCCCAAACACGTAGACATAAGAATTATGAATGTGCGATGTGTTAGGCCGTAGTTATGAGGCAAAATGTGCTTTGGTTGAAAATCCCATTGAAATGAATGGGGCATTTGAGCTTAGATAACAGCGCCACCGTTAGGCCGAACTGCACCAAATTTTTGTGGTGTCATCAGGGGCCCATGGGTAACAATTGACCCAAATTTGGTGTCAATCAGATTTGTGGTTATGGAGATATAAAATGAATGTAAGTCAATGGGACGATTTTTTTCGTCTTTAATTTGCAATAGCAGCGCCACCTATGGGCACATTAGGGTCCCCTTTGGTGCCTGGCATCAGGGGACCAAGCCGAACAATTCGGCACTGGTTTCATGTCAATGTGAGTTGTGGTTATAGAGGAACTAATTTTCTGGATTAAAGAGCGCCACCTAGGGGCCAGCTGCACCAAATTTTGCACAGGCCCTCAGGGGCCCAGCCCAACTGAGTGGTCCAAGTTTGGTGTCGATCGCCATTCCAACCGAAGTTATGACCTCACTTCCTGTTAGTAGCGTTTTCGCAAATGTTTGTTAGCATATAATTGCGACAGTTTTGTCGGATCAAAATTTCCTCTACAAACTTTGTAGAGCTTGGTCCAGAGATTATCCATGCCAAGTTTCGTGTCGATCGGACTTGCGGCTTCGGAGGAGTTAATTAAAATAGGTTTTTCAGTTTTCGCGATGTAGCTCGAAAAAAGTTTAGGCGGAAATGGGCGTGGCCTATACCATGAGATTCAGCTCGATCCCCCGAACGCGTGGATATAAGGTTTTTGATATATTCCTTCGTAGTCGAGAGGTCCAAGCCCAAACGCGTTGACTTTGCTTATAGCGCCCCCTAGTGGTAGAAGTGTGCGAATTTTTGCGCCTGAGTTACTTGCAGGGACTTGTACCTACCCTGTGAGTTACGCGTCCCTGGCATTTATGGGGTATGCTGGAGACTCGGAATTAGCGGCGGAAGAAAAAAAAAATAATAATAAAAATCTTAGCGAAAACAATAGGTTCCCAGCCACCGTGGTACTGGGAACCGCGTTACCTTGCAAACGCGGGTTCCTGCCCACTCGGACTTGGACCCTAATAAAACGCGAAGCGATTACAATAGGGTTCCATGCCACTGTGGTATGGCACCCGCGATGCTCTTGCAACGCGGTTCCATGCCCACTTCGGGCTTGGACCCTAACTAGAACTGCGAGCAGTTGTAACGAGGTCCAAGCCACCTGTCGCCAGTCGCCTTAAGCTGGAGGTAGCGCTGAGTCGTCCCGGCCCGCCATGATTAATTGTGCCATAACGTTAGGCCCCTAGCCAAGGCGAGCCCGTGGAGGAGAAATGACCGTAAGTTGTAAATGAAAGTGGATCTGCGGTTATGGAGATCTGAAATGAATGTAAGTCAATGGGAATTCTTTTGGGTAGCGCCAACTAGCGGCTAACTGCACCAAATTCTACACAGCCGTTCTAGGGGGCAGGGCAGATAAGGTCGTCAAGTTGTGTGTTGATCGGCCTTTCTAAGCCAGAGTTATGTTAAACTTTGTGTTTTTAGCATTTTCGCAAATGTTTGTTAGCCTGTAATTCGGCCGTTTTTTATCGAATCAAAATTCCCTCTACAAACTTTCTTCGGCTTCGTCCAGAGATGGTCTGTGCAAAGTTTGGTGTTGATCGGACTTGCGGCTTCGGAGGAGTTAATTAAAAGTATGTTTTCGCAGTTTTCGCGATTTCGAAATGAAAACGTCATAGGACAGAGTCGTGGTCCTATATCATCGGAATCGGCAGCATCCCCAAACACGTCGACATAAGATTTATGAGTGTGCGATTTAGTAGGCCGTAGTTATGAGGAACAATGTGCTTTGTTTGAACTTCCCATTGAAATGAATGGGGCATTTGAGCTTCGATTACAGCGCCACCGTTAGGCCGATCTGCACCAAATTTTTGTGGTATCATCAGGGCCCCATGGGTAACAATTGACCCAAATTTGGTTTGATTCGGACTTGTGGTTCTGGAGATATAAAATGAATGTAAAGTCAATGGGATTTTTTTTGGGGTAGCGCCAACTAGCGGCGAATTGCATGAGAATTTTGCACAGGCCTTCAGGGGTCTCCTATATAAGGTACTCAAGTTTGGTGTTGATCGACCACTCTAACCTGAGATGTGACATCACTTCCTTTATTAGCGTTTTCGCAAACGTTTGTTAGCGTATAATTGCGACAGTTTTGTCGGATATCAAAATTCCCTCTACAAACTTTGTAGAGCTCGGTCCAGAGATTATCCGTGCCAAGTTTCGTGTCGATCGGACTTGCGGCTTCGGAGGAGTTAATTAAAATAGGTTTTTCAGTTTTCGCGATGTAGCTCGAAAAAAGTTTAGGCGGAAATGGGCGTGGCCTATACCACGAGATTCAGCTTGATCCCCCGAACGCGTGGATATAATGTTTTTGAATATGCGACTTCGTATGTGGGAGTTACAGAGGCGTTAAACTTAAAATGCTGTAGTAGCGCCCCTAGTGGTAGAAGTGTGCGAATTTTGCGCCTGAGTTACGTGCAGTGAATGTGACCCACCCTGCGAGTTTCGCGTCCCTAGCATTTACGGGGTATGCTGCAGTATGCGTTTTATGCACGGAAGAAAAATAGAAAAAATAAAAGCGAAGCGATTACAATAGGGTTCCTGCACCGCTGGTACAGGAACCGTGATGCCTTGCATTCAGCGGTTCCCAGCCCACTCGGACTTGGACCCTAATAATAAAAATCGGTAAAACAATAGGGTTCCCAGCCACTTCGTGGTATGGGAACAGCGTTACTGCAAAGCGGGTTCCCAGCCCACCGGGCTTGGACCCCTAATAAAACGAGAACGAAAACAATAGGGTTCCCAGCCACCGTTGGTACTGGGAACCGCTGATGCCTTGTCAGCGGGTTCCCTGCTCACCGGGCTTGGACCCCTAACTAGAACTGCGAAGCAGTTGTAAACGGGGTCCAAGCCACCTGTCGCCAGTCGCCCCTCGCTGAGCGCTGCTGAAGTCGTCCGGCGCTCACCGATGTCCCGCGTGAGGTCCCCGAGTCAGGTCTCGACGGGCCGTTCCGAAGCGAGGCGAAATGCGGCGTGTTAGAAAATGCCATTGAAATGAATGGGCTTAGTGACGGCGTTAGAGATTGGATTACGGCGCCGCCTTTTGGCAGAATCGCACCAAATCGCTCAGCTGTCATCAGGGCCCCTCGGTGAAGAAGTGACCCAAATTTGGTGTCGATCGGAGCTGCAGTAGTGGAGATATAAAATGCATTTAAGTGAATGGGAGTTTTTTTGATATATGATGAAGAGCGCCACCGTTTGGGCGATTGGCACCAAATTTGACACAGGCCTTCGGGAAGTCCAGCCGCATAAGGTCCCCAAGTTTGGTGTTGATCGGCCATTCCAAACCTTGTGAAAATGTGTTCTGGTTTGAAATCCCATTCATTTCAATGGGGCTTCTGACGGCATTTCAGCTTCGATTGTAGCGCCACCTTTAGGCCGAACTGCACCAAATTTTTGTGGTGTCATCAGGGGCCCATGGGGAAGTATTGACCCAAATTTGGTTTTATTCGGACTTGTGGTTCTGGAGATAAAAAATGAATGTAAAGTCAATGGGATTGTTTTGGGGTAGCGCCAACTAGCGGCGAATTGCATGAAATTTTGCACAGGCCCTCAGGGGGGTCTCCTATATAAGGTACTCAAGTTTGGTGTTGATCGGCCACTCCTAACCTGAGATCTGACATCACTTCCTTTTATTAGCGTTTTTCGCAAAGGTTTGTTAGCGTATAATTGCGACATTTTTTGTCATATCAAAATTCTGTACACAAAATTTGTAGAGCTCGGTCCAGAGATTATCCGTGCCAAGTTTCGTGTCGATCGGACTTGCAGCTTCGGAGGAGATGATTTTGGCCGGTATGTCAGTTTTTGAGATTTTGCGCGAAAAAGGTTGAACGGAAATGGGCGTTGCCTACATCACGTGATTCAGCTCAATCCCCCGAACGCGTGGATATAAGACTTGTGAATGTGTGATGTAGTTGGCCTTAGTTATGAAGAAAAATGTACTTTGTTTGAAAATCCCATTGAAATGAATGGGGCATTTGAGCTGCGATAACAGCGCCACCTTTTGGCCGAACTGCACTAAATTTTTCATGTGTCATCAGGGCCCCATGGGTAACAATTGACCCAAATTTGGTGTCAATCGGATTTGTGGTTATGGAGATATAAATTGCATGTAAGTCAATGGGATTTTTGAAAACATTTTTAATTTGCAATAACAGCGCCACCTATGGGCACATTAGTGTCCCCTTTGGTGCCTGGCATCAGGGGACGATGCTGAACAATTTGGCACTGGTTCCATGTCAATGTGACTTGTGGTTATAGAGGAACTAATTTTGTGGATTAAAGAGCGCCACCTAGGGGCGAGTTGCACCAAATTTTGCACAGGCCCTCAGGGGCGTCCCAAATGAATGGTCCAAGTTTGGTGTGGATCGGCCATTCCAATCCGAAGTTATGGCCTCACTTCCTGTTAGTAGCGTTTTTCTCAAATATTTGTTAGCATATAATTGCGACATTTTTTGTCGGATCAAAATTCTGTACACAAAATTTGTAGAGCTCGGTCCAGAGATTATCCGTGCCAAGTTTCGTGTCGATCGGACTTGCGGCTTCGGAGGAGATGATTTCAGCCGGCTCTTCAGTTTTTGCGATGTAGCTCGAAAAAAGTCTAGGCGGAAATGGGCGTGGCCTATACCAGGAGATTCAGCTGGATCCCCCGAACGCGTGGATATAAGGTTTTTGATATACGCCTTCGTAGGTGGGAGTTCCAAGCCTAAACGCGAAAAATTTGTCATAGCGCCCCCTAGTGTTAGAAGTGTGCGGATTTTGGCGCCTGAGGTACTCTTGAGGCTGCGAACCTACCTTGTGAGTTTCGCGTCCCTAGCAGTTATGGGGTATGCTGCAGTATGAGTTTTATGCACGGAAGAAAAAGAATAATAAAAACCAGAACGATTACAATAGGTTCCCAGCCACTTCGCGGTATGGGAACCGCGTGTTCTGTAATCGCTGGTTCCCAGCCCACTTCGGGCTTGGACCCCTAATAAAAATCCTAACGAAAACAATAGGGTTCCCACGCACCGCTGGTACTGGGAACCGCTGATGCCTTGTAATCAGCGGGTTCCCAACCCACTCGAGCTTGGACCCCTAATAATAAAAACCGAGTAAAACAATAGGTTCCCAGCCACTCGCGGTATGGGAACCGCTGTTCTGCAAACGCTGGTTCCCAGCCCACTTCGGGCTTGGACCCCTAATAAAAATCTTAGCGAAAACAATAGGGTTCCTGCACGCTGGTACAGGGAACCGCGATGCCTTGCATTCGCTGGTTCCCAGCCCACTCGGGCTTGGACCCCTAATAAAAAATCTTAGCGAAAACAATAGGGTTCCATGCCACCGTGGTATGGCACCCGCGATGCCTTGTAATCGCTGGTTCCATGCTCACTCGGCTTGACCCTAACTAGAACTGCGCAGCAGTTGTAAACGGGTCCAAGCCACCTGTCGCCAGTCGCCTCAGCCGCTGAGGTCGCTGAAGTCGTCCCGGCGTCCTGCCGACGTCCCGCGTGAGGTCCCCGAGCTAGGTGTTGACGGTCAGCCCGACGGCAGGTAAACGCCCGCGTGTTTGAAAATGCCATTGAAATGAATGGGCTTAGCGACGGCGTTTGAGCTTCGATTACGGGCGCCTTTGGCTCGAATTGCACCAAGTCGCTCAGCTGTCATCAGGGCACCTTGGTGAAGAACTGACCCAAATTTGGTGTCAATGGGAGCTGCGGTAGTGGAGATATAAAATGCATGTAAGTGAATGGGATTTTTTTGATATGTGATGAACAGCGCCACCGCTTCGCCGATTAGCACCAAATTTGACACAGGCCTTCGGGAAGTCCAGCCGCATAAGGTCACCAAGTTTAGTGCGGATCGGCCTTTCCAAGCTTGAGATATGTTATACTTCCTGTTTGTCGCGTTTTGCAAAGATTTGTTAGCTTTGTAATTCGGCCGTTTTAGGTCGGATCAAAATTCCGTCTACAAACTTTCTTCGGCTCGGTCCAGAGATGGTCTGTGCAAAGTTTCGTGTCGATCGGACTTTCGGCTTCGGAGGAGTTAATTAAAATAGGTTTTCCAGTTTTTGCGATTTCGCAAAAATGAAATCGTCATCGCATAGAGGCGTGTAATATACCATAGGAATCGACAGAATCCCCAAACACGTAGACATAAGATTTATGAATGTGCGATGTAGTTGGCCGTAGTTATGAGGCAAAATGTGCTTTGGTTGAAATTCCCATTGAAATGAATGGGGCATTTGAGCTTAGATTACAGCGCCACCGTTAGGCCGAATTGCACCAAATTTTTGTGGTGTCATCAGGGCCCCATGGGTAACAACTGACCCAAATTTGGTGTCAATCGGACTTTCGGTTCTGGAGATATAAATTGCATGTAAGTCAATGGGAAAAATTTTTTCGCCTTTAAGCTGCAATAACAGCGCCACCTATGGGCACATTAGGGTCCCCTTTGGTGCCTGGCATCAGGGGACCATGCTGAACAATTCGGCACTAGATTCATGTCAATGTGAGTTGTGGTTATGGAGGAACAAATTTTCTGGATTAAAGAGCGCCACCTAGGGCAAGTCGCACCAAATTTTGCAGAGGCCCTCAGGGGGGCGTCCCTAATGAGTGGTCCAAATTTGGTGTCGATCGGCCATTGTAATCCGAAGTTATGACCTCACTTCCTGTTAGTAGGGTTTTTCGCAAACGTTTGTTAGCGTATAATTGCGACATTTTTTGTGATATCAAAATTCCCTCTACAAACTTTGTAGAGCTCGGTCCAGAGATTATCTGTGCAAAGTTTCGTGTCGATCGGACTTGCGGCTTCGGAGGAGTTAATTAAAATAGGTTTTTCAGTTTTCGCGACGTAGCTCGAAAAAAGTTTAGGCGGAAATGGGCGTGGCCTATACCATGAGATTCAGCGTGATCCCCAGAACGCGTGGATATAAGGTTTTTGATATACGCCTTCGTAGTCGGGAGATCCAAGCCCAAACGCGTTGACCTTGCGTATAGCGCCCCTAGCGGTAGAAGTGTGCGGATTTTGCGCCTGAGGTACTCTTGGGGCTGTGAAGCTACGCTGAGAGTTGCGCGTTTCTAGGAGTTACAGCGACCGCTGCAGTATGCGTTTATGCACGGAAGAAAAAATAATAAATAGAATAAAAATCTGGCAGAAAACAATAGGGTTCCATGCCACTGCGGTATGGGAACCGCTGTCTTGCAAACGCGGGTTCCCAGCCCACTTCGGGCTTGGACCCCTAACTAGAACTGCGCGAGCAGTTGTAAACGGGTCCAAGCCACCTGTCGCTGAAGTCGCCTCCACGCCTGCTGAGGGCGCTGAAGTCGTCCCGGCTCTGCCGACGTCCAGCGTAAGGACCCCGAGTGAGGTCCCGACGGGCAGCCCGAACCGAGGCTGAAATGCGGCGTGTTTGAAAATGCCATTGAAATGAATGGGCTTAGCGACGGCGTTTGAGCTTCGACACGGCGCCGCCTTTGGCCGAATTGCACCAAATCGCTCAGCTGTCATCGGGGCCCCTTGGTGAAGAAGTGACCCAAATTTGGTGTCGATCGGAGCTGCGGTACTGGAGATATAAAATGCATGTAAGTGAATGGGAGTTTTTTGATATATGATGAACAGCGCCACCGTTTGGCTGATTGGCACCAAATTTGACACAGGCCTTCGGGAAGTCCAGCTGCGTAAGGTCCCCAAGTTTGGTGTTGATTGGCCTTTCCAAGCCTGAGATATGTTATACTTCGTGTTTGTAGCGTTTCGCAAAGATTTGTTAGCCTGTAATTCGACCGCTTTTTGTCGGATCAAAATTCCCTCTACAAACTTTCTTCGGCTTGGCCCAGAGATGGTCTGTGCAAAGTTTCGCGTGTCGTTGGGACTTGCGGCTTCGGAGGAGTTAATTAAAATAGGTTTTCCAGTTTTCGCAATTTAGCAAAATGAAATCGTCATCGCGACAGAGGCGTTTCCTATACCATCGGAATCGGCTGCATCCCCCAAACACGTAGACATAAGATTTATGAATGTGCGATATAGTAGGCCGTAGTTATGAGGGAAAATGTGCTTTGGTTGAAAATCCCATTGAAATGAATGGGGCATTTGAGCTTCGATTACAGCGCCACCGTTAGGCCGAACTGCACCAAATTTTTGTGGTGTCATCAGGGGCCCATGGGGAAGTATTGACCCAAATTTGGTTTGATTCGGACTTGTGGTTCTGGAGATATAAAATGAATGTAAAGTCAATGGGATTGTTTTGGGGTAGCGCCAACTAGCGGCGAATTGCATGAAATTTTGCACAGGCCCTCAGGGGGGTCTCCTATATAAGGTACTCAAGTTTGGTGTTGATCGGCCACTCCTAACCTGAGATCTGACATCACTTCCTTTTATTAGCGCTTTTGCAAACGTTTGTTAGCGTAAAATTGCGCCATTTTTAGTCGTATCAAAATTCCCTCTACAAACTTTGTAGAGCTCGGTCCAGAGATTATCCGTGCCAAGTTTCGTGTCGATCGGACTTGCGGCTTCGGAGGAGTTAATTAAAATAGGTTTTTCAGTTTTCGCGACGTAGCTCGAAAAAAGTTTAGGCGGAAATGGGCGTGGCCTATACCACGAGATTCAGCTTGATCCCCCGAACGCGTGGATATAAGGTTTGTGAATATGCACATTCGTATGTGGGAGTTAGAGGGCAAAACGTCGAAAACCTTTGTTATAGCGCCCCCTAGCGGTAGAAGTGTGCGAATTTTTGCGCCTGAGTTACGTGCAGTGGATGTGACCTACCCTGCGAGTTTCGCGTCCCTAGCATTTACGGGGTATGCTGCAGTATGCGTTTTATGCTCGGAAGAATAAAAGAATAATAAAAACCTGAACGATTACAATAGGGTTCCTGCACCGCTGGTACAGGGAACCGCTGATGCCTTGCATTCGCGGTTCCCAGTCCACTCGAGCTTGGACCCTAACTAGAACTGCGCGAGCAGTTGTAAGCGGGTCCAAGCCACCTGTCGCCAGTCGCCTTCACGCCTCGCTGGAGGTCGCATGAAGTCGTCCCGGCTCTGCCGACGTCCGCGTGAGGCCCCGAAGCGAGGTCCCGACGGGCCGCTCGAACCGAGGTAAACGCTGCGTGTTTGAAAATGCCATTGAAACGAATGGGCTTAGCGACGGCGTTTGAGCTTCGATTACGGCGCCGCCTTTTGGCCGAATTGCACCAAATCGCTCAGCTGTCATCGGGGCCCCTTGGTGAAGAAGTGACCCACATTTGGTGTCATTCGGAGTTGCGGTACTGGAGATATAAAATGCATGCAAGTGAATGGGAGTTATTTGATATGTGATGAACAGCGCCACCGTTTGGCCGATTGGCACCAAATTTGACACAGGCCTTTGGGAGGTCATGTCGCATAAGGTCTCCAAGTTTGGTGTTGATCGGGCATTCCAAACCTTCTGAAAATGTGTGCTGGTTTGAAATCCCATTCATTTCAATGGGGCTTCTGACCGGATTTGAGCTTGGATTACAGCGCCACCTTTTAGCCGAACTGCACCAAATTGTTATGGTATCATCAGGGCCCCATGGGGAACAAATGACCCAAATTTGGTGTCAATCGGACCGGCGGTTCTGGAGATATAAAATGCATGTATGTGAATGGGAGTTTTTTAAGATATGATGAAGAGCGCCACCGTTTGGCCGATTGACACAAAATTTTACACAGGCCTTCGGGAAGTCCAGCCGCATAAGGTCCTCAAGTTTGGTGTTGATCGGGCATTCCAAACCTTATGAAAATGTGTGCTGGTTTGAAATCCCATTCATTTCAATGGGGCTCTGACGGCATTTCAGCTTCGATTGTAGCGCCACCTTTAGGCCGAACTGCACCAAATGTTTGTGGTATCATCAGGGCCCCATGGGTAACAATTGACCCAAATTTGGTGTCAATCGGACCTAGGGTTCTGGAGATATAAAATGAATGTAAGTCAATGGGAAAATTTTTTCGTCTTTAAGCTGCAATAACAGCGCCACCTATGGGCACATTAGGGTCCCCTTTGGTGCCTGGCATTAGGGGCCCATGCTGAATAATTCGGCACTGGTTTCATGTCAATGTGACTTGTGGTTATGGAGGAACAAATTTTCTGGATTAAAGAGCGCCACCTAGGGGCCAGCTGCACCAAACTTTGCACAGGCCCTCAGGGCCCATCCCAAGTGAGTGGTCCAAGTTTGCGTCGATCGGCCATTCCAATCCGAAGTTATGCCCTCACTTCCTGTTAATAGCGCTTTGCAAACGTTTGTTAGCGTATAATTGCGACAGTTTTTTTCGGATCAAAATTTCTTACGTAAAATTTGTAGAGCTCGGTCCAGAGATTATCCGTGCCAAGTTTGGTGGCGATCGGACTTTGCAGTTTCGGAGGAGATGATTTCGACGGTGCTTCAGTTTTCGCGATGTAGCTCTCTAAAAGTTTAGGCGGAAATGGGCGTGGCCTATACCAGGAGATTCAGCTCGACCCCTGAACGCGTGGATATAAGGTTTTGATATATTCCTTCGCAGTCGAGAGGTCCAAGCCAAAACGCGCTGACCTTTGCGTGATAGCGCCCCTAGCAGTAGAAGTGTGCGAATTTTTGCGAAGTGCGGTCATGGCGGTGAGTTGGACCCTACGCTATGAAGTGTCGCGTGTACACTCCTTACCATGCAGTCCCCAGTATGCGTTTCTTCACGGAAGAATAAAATAATAATAACTAGAACTGCGAAGCAGTTGTAAACGGGTCCAAGCCACCCGTCGCCAGTCGCTCTTCGCTCGCTGGAGGCTGCTGAAGTCGTCCCGGCTTCTGCCGATGTCCCGCGTAAGGTCCCCGAAGTCAGGTCCCGACGGGCCTCCCGAACCGAGGCTAAACGCGGCGCGTTTGAAAATGCCATTGAAATGAATGGGCTTAGCGACGGCGTTTGAGCTTCGATCACGGTGCCGCCTTTGGCCGAATCGCACCAAATTGCTCAGCTGTCATCAGGGCCCCTCGGTGAAGAAGTG
Source organism: Lepomis macrochirus (assembly GCA_024633595.2). Lineage (NCBI taxonomy): Eukaryota > Metazoa > Chordata > Actinopteri > Centrarchiformes > Centrarchidae > Lepomis > Lepomis macrochirus. Next base: position 214,903 of record JALXJV020000036.1, on the reverse strand, counting down.
ACCCAAATTTGGTGTCGATCGGAGCTGTGGTAGTGGAGATATAAAATGCATGTAAGTGAATGGGACTTTTTGATATATGATGAAGAGCGCCACCGTTTGGCCGATTGGCACCAAATTTGACACAGGCCTTCGGAAGTCCAGCCGCATAAGGTCTCCAAGTTTGGTGTCGATCGGCCTTTCCAAGCCTGGAGATATGTTATACTTCGCGCTTGTAGCATTTTAGCTAAGATTTGTTAACCTGTAATTCGGCCGTTTTTGTCGGATCAAAATTCCCTCTACAAACTTTCTTCGACTCGGTCCAGAGATGGTCTGTGCAAAGTTTCGTGTCGATCGGACTTGCGGCTTCGGAGGAGATGATTTCGGGCGGCTTGGCAGTTTTTGCAATTTCGTGCGAAAATAGTTAGGCGGAAATGGGCGGGGCCAACATCACGTGATTCAGCTGGATCCCCCGAACACGTAGACATAAGGTTTATGAATGTGCGATGTAGTTGGCCGTAGTTATGAAGAAAAATGTACTTTGTTAGAAAATCCCATTGAAATGAATGGGGCATTTGAGCTTCGATAACAGCGCCACCCTTTGGCCGATCTGCACCAAATTTTTGTGGTGTCATCAGTGGCCCATGGGGACGTATTGACCCAAATTTGGTTTGATTCGGACTTATGGTTCTGGAGATATAAAATGAATGTAAAGTCAATGGGATTTTTTTGGGGTAGCGCCAACTAGCGGCGAATTGCATGAAATTTTGCACAGGCCTTCAGGGGGGTCTCCTATATAAGGTACTGAAGTTTGGTGTTGATCGGCCACTCCTAACCTGAGATCTGACATCACTTCCTTTTGCTAGCGTTTTTCGCAAACGTTTGTTAGCGTAAAATTGCGACATTTTTGTCGTATCAAAATTCCCTCTACAAAATTTGTAGAGCTCGGTCCAGAGATTATCCGTGCCAAGTTTCGTGTCGATCGGACTTACGGCTTCGGAGGAGATGATTTTGGCCGGCTTGTAAGTTTTTGCGATGTAGCTCGAAAAAAGTTTAGGCGGAAATGGGCGTGGCCTATACCACGAGATTCAGTTCGATCCTCCGAACGCGTGGATATAAGGTTTGTGAATATGCGTGTTTGTATGCGGGAGTGAGAGGGCAAAACGTCGAGAATCTGTGTTACAGCGCCCCCTAGCGGTAGAAGTGTGCGAATTTTTGCGCCTGAGTTACTTGCAGGGGCTTGTACCTACCCTGTGAGTTTCAGCGTCCCTAGCATTTCACGGGTATGCTGCAGTAGTGGAATTAGCGGCGAAGAAAAAAAATAATAATAAAATCTTAGCGAAAACAATAGGGTTCCTGCACCGCTGGTACAGGCAACCGCGATGCTTTGCATTCGCGGTTCCCAGCCCACTCGGGCTTGGACCCCTAACTAGAACTGCGAGCAGTTGTAAACGGGTCCAAGCCACCTGTCGCCAGTCGCCTCCACGCCTGGAGGTCGCTGAAGTCGTCCCGCGCTCTGCCGACGTCCGCGTGAAGGCCCCCGAGCGAGGTCCCGACGGGTCAGCTCGAACCGAGGCTAAACGCTGCGTGTTTGAAAATGCCATTGAAACGAATGGGCTTAGCGACGGCGTTTGAGCTTCGATTACGGCGCCGCCTTTTGGCCGAATTGCACCAAATCGCTCAGCTGTCATCGGGGCCCCTCGGTGAAGAAGTGACCCAAATTTGGTGTCATTCGGAGTTGCGGTACTGGAGATATAAAATGCATGCAAGTGAATGGGAGTTATTTGATATGTGATGAACAGCGCCACCGTTTGGCCGATTGGCACCAAATTTGACACAGGCCTTCGGGAGGTGAAGTCGGATAAGGTCCCCAAGTTTGGTGTTGATCGGGCATTCCAAACCTTCTGAAAATGTGTGCTGGTTTGAAATCCCATTCATTTCAATGGGGCTTCTGACCGGATTTGAGCTTGGATTACAGCGCCACCTTTTGGCCGAACTGCACCAAATTGTTATGGTATCATCAGGGCCCCATGGGGAACAAATGACCCAAATTTGGTGTCAATCGGACCGGCGGTTCTGGAGATATAAAATGCATGTATGTGAATGGGAGTTTTTAAGATATGATGAAGAGCGCCACCGTTTGGCGATTGACACAAAATTTTACACAGGCCTTCGGAAGTCCAGCCGCATAAGGTCCTCAAGTTTGGTGTTGATCGGGCATTCCAAACCTTATGAAAATGTGTGCTGGTTTGAAATCCCATTCATTTCAATGGGGCTTCTGACCGGATTTGAGCTTGGATTACAGCGCCACCTTTTGGTCGAACTGCACCAAATTGTTATGGTATCATCAGGGCCCCATGGGGAACAAATGACCCAAATTTGGTGTCAATCGGACCGGCGGTTCTGGAGATATAAAATGCATGTATGTGAATGGGAGTTTTTTTAAGATATGATGAAGAGCGCCACCGTTTGGCCGATTGACACAAAATTTTACACAGGCCTTCGGGAAGTCCAGCCGCATAAGGTCCTCAAGTTTGGTGTTGATCGGGCATTCCAAACCTTATGAAAATGTGTGCTGGTTTGAAATCCCATTCATTTCAATGGGGCTTCTGACGGCATTTCAGCTTCGATTGTAGCGCCACCTTTAGGCCGAACTGCACCAAATGTTTGTGGTATCATCAGGGCCCCATGGGTAACAATTGACCCAAATTTGGTGTCAATCGGACCTAGGGTTCTGGAGATCTAAAATGAATGTAAGTCAATGGGAAAATTTTTTTCGTCTTTAAGCTGCAATAACAGCGCCACCTATGGGCACATTAGGGTCCCCTTTGGTGCCTGGCATTAGGGGCCCATGCTGAATAATTCGGCACTGGTTTCATGTCAATGTGACTTGTGGTTATGGAGGAACAAATTTTCTGGATTAAAGAGCGCCACCTAGGGGCCAGCTGCACCAAACTTTGCACAGGCCCTCAGGGGCCCATCCCAAGTGAGTGGTCCAAGTTTGGTGTCGATCGGCCATTCCAATCCGAAGTTATGCCCTCACTTCCTGTTAATAGCGTTTTCGCGAAACGTTTGTTAGCGTATAATTGTGACAGTTTTTTCGGATCAAAATTTCTTACGTAAAATTTGTAGAGCTCGGTCCAGAGATTATCCGTGCCAAGTTTGGTGGCGATCGGACTTGGCGGTTTCGGAGGAGATGATTTCGGACGGTTGCTTCAGTTTTCGCGATGTAGCTCTCTAAAAGTTTAGGCGGAAATGGGCGTGGCCTATACCAGGAGATTCAGCTCGACCCCTGAACGCGTGGATATAAGGTTTTGATATATTCCTTCGCAGTCGAGAGGTCCAAGCCAAAACGCGTTGACCTTGCGTATAGCGCCCCTAGCAGTAGAAGTGTGCGAATTTTGCGAGCTGCGGTCATGGCGGTGAGTTGGACCTACGCTATGAGTGTCGCGTGTACACTCCTTACCATGCAGTCCCCAGTATGCGTTTTCTTCACGGAAGAATAAAAATAATAATAACTAGAACTGCGAAGCAGTTGTAAACGGGTCCAAGCCACCTGTCGCCAGTCGCCCTTCGCCCGCTGAGGGCGCCAGCGAAGTCGTCCCGAGCTTCTGCCGACGTCCCTGTGTGAGGTCCCCGAGCGAGGTCTCGACGGGTCAGCTCGAACCGAGGCGTAAACGCTGGCGTGTCTGAAAATGCCATTGAAATGAATGGGCTTAGCGACGGCGTTTGAGCTTCGATTACGGGCGCCGCCTTTGATCGAAACGCACTCAAATCGCTCAGCTGTCATCAGGGCCCCTTGGTGAACAAGTGACCCAAATTTGGTGTAAATCGAAGGTGCTGTAGTGGAGATATAAAACGCATGTAAGTCAATGGGATTTTTTTTGGGTAGCGCCAACTAGCGGCTAACTGCACCAAATTTTGCACTGGCGTTTTAGGGGGCAGGGGAGACAAGGTCACCAAGTTTGGTGTTGATCGGCCACTCCTAACCTAAGATCTGCCATGACTTCCTTTTATTATCGTTTTTTGCAAACGTTTGTTAGCGCATAATTGCGACATTTTTAGTCAGATCAAAATTCTGTACACAAAATTTATAGAGGTCGGTCCAGAGATTACCTGTGCCAAGTTTCGTGTCGATCGGACTTGTGGCTTCGGAGGAGATGATTTCAGCCGGCTTGTCAGTTTTTGAGATTTTGCGCGAAAAAGGTTTGGCGTAAATGGGCGTGGCCTACATCATGTGATTCAGCTCAATGCCCCGAACGCGTGGACATAAGATTTATGAATGTGCGATGTAATTGGCCTTAGTTATGAAGAAAAATGTACTTTGTTTTAAAATCCCATTGAAATTAATGGGGCATTTGAGGTTCGATAACAGCGCCACCTTTAGGCCGAACTGCACCAAATTTTTCATGTGTCATCAGGGCCCCATGGGTAACAATTGACCCAAATTTGGTGTCAATCCGATTTGTGGTTATGGAGATATAAATTGCATGTAAGTCAATGGGATGAATTTTTTCGTCTTTAATCTGCAATAACAGCGCCACCTATGGGCACATTCGGGTCCCCTTTGGTGCCTGGCATCAGGGGACCAAGCCGAACAATTCGGCATTGGTTTCATGTCAATGTGACTTGTGGTTATAGAGGAACTGATTTTCTGGATTAAAGAGCGCCACCTAGGGGCGAAGTTGCACCAAATGTTGCACAGGCCCTCAAGGGGCGTCGCAAATGAGTGGTCCAAATTTGGTGTGGATCAGCCATTCCAAACCAAAGATATGACCTCACTTCCTGTTAGTAGCTGCTGCGAAATGTTTGTTAGCGATATAATCGCGTCATTTTTTGTCGGATCAAAATTCTGTACATAAAATTTGTAGAGCTCGGTCCAGAGATTATCCGTGCTAAGTTTCATGAACGATCGGACTTGGCGGCTTCGGAGGAGATGATTTTGGGCGGCTCTTCAGTTTTCGCGATGTAGCTTGAAAAAAGTCTAGGCGGAAATGGGCGTGGCCTATACCAGGAGATGCAGGGCGATCCCCGAACGCGTGGATATAAGGTTTTGATATACGCCTAGTAGTCGAGAGGTCCAAGCCCAAACGCGTTGACCTTGCTTACAGCGCCCCTAGCGGTAGAAGTGTGCGGATTTTTCGCCTGAGTTACGTGCAGTGAATGTGACGCACCTTGGGAGTTTCAGCGTTCCTAGGAGTTACAGCGACCGCTGCAGTATGCGTTTATGCACGGAAGAAAAAAAAATAATAATAAAAGCGAGAACGATTACAATAGGGTTCCATGCCACTGTGGTATGGCCCCGCTGATGCCTTGCAATCGCTGGTTCCATGCTCCACTCGGGCTTGGACCCCTAATAAAAGCGAGACGATTACAATAGGGTTCCCAGCCACTCGTGGTATGGGAACCGCTGTTACTTGCAAACGCTGGTTCCTAGCCCGCTTCGGCTTGGACCCCTAATAAAACGCGGAACGATTACAATAGGGTTCCCAGCCACTTCGTGGTATGGGAACCGCTGTGCTTGCAAACGCGGGTTCCCAGCTCACTTCGGCTTGGACCCCTAACTAGAACTGCGAAGCAGTTGTAAACGGGTCCAAGCCACCTGTCGCCAGTCGCCTCACTTCGCTGGAGGGCGCATGAAGTCGTCCCGGCCGCTGGACGTCCTGCGTGAAGGCCCCGAAGTGAGGTCCCGACTGGCCTCCCGAACCGAGGTGAAACGCGGCGTGTTTGAAAATGCCATTGAAATGAATGGGCTCAGCGACGGCGCTTTGAGCTTCGATACGGCGCCGCCTTTGGCCGAATCGCACCAAGTCGCTCAGCTGTCATCGGGGCCCCTCGGTGAAGAAGTGACCCAAATTTGGTGTCGATCGGAGCTGGCGGTACTGGAGATATAAAATGCATGTAAGTGAATGGTAGTTTTTTGATATATGCTGAACAGCGCCACCGCTTAGCGATTGGCACCAAATTTGACACAGGCCTTCGGGAGGTCATGTCGGATAAGGTCCCCAAGTTTGGTGTTGATCGGCCATTCCAAACCTTGTGAAAAAGTGTGCTGGTTTGAAATCCCATTCATTTCAATGGGGCTTCTGACCGGATTTGAGCTTCGATTATAGCGCCACCTTTTGGCCGATCTGCACCAAATTTTTGTGGTATCATCAGGGGCCCATGGGTAACAATTGACCCAAGTTTGGTGTCAATCGGACTTGCGGTTATGGAGATATAAAATGAATGTAAGTCAATGGGGAAAAAATTTCGTCTTTAAGCTGCAATAACAGCGCCACCTATGGGCACATTAGGGTCCCCTTTGGTGCCTGGCATCAGGGGACCATGCTGAACAATTCGGCACTGGATTCATGTCAATGTGACTTGTGGTTATAGAGGAACAAATTTTCAGGATTAAAGAGCGCCACCTAGGGGCCAGCTGCACCAAATTTTGCACAGGCCCTCAGGGGCCCATCCCAACTTAGTGGTCCAAGTTTGGTGTTGATCGGCCATTCCAAACCAAAGTTATGACCTCACTTCCTGTTAGTAGCGTTTTCGCAAAAGTTTGTTAGTGTATAATCGCGCCATTTATTGTCGGATCAAATTTTCCTCTACAAACTTTGTAGAGCTCGGTCCAGAGATTATCCGTGCCAAGTTTCGTGTCGATCGGACTTGCGGTTTCGGAGGAGTTAATTAAAATAGGTTTTTCAGTTTTGGCGATGTAGCTCTCTAAAAGTTTAGGCGGAAATGGGCGTGGCCTATACCAGGAGATTCAGCTCGATCCCCGAACGCGTGGATATAAGGTTTTGATATACGACTTCGTGAGTCGAGAGGTCCAAGCCCAAACGCGTTGACCTTGCTTACAGCGCCCCTAGCGGTGGAAGTGTGCGAATTTTGCGCCTGAGTTACTCTTGGGGCTGTGAAGCTACGCTGAGAGTTGCGCGTTTCTAGGAGTTACAGCGACCGCTGCAGTATCGCTTTATGCACGGAAGAAAAAATAATAATAACTAGAACTGCGAGCAGTTGTAAGCGAGGTCCAAGCCCCAGCCAGTCGCCTAGCCGCTGAGGGCGTGCGAAGTCGTCCCGGCCCGCCATGATTAATTGTGCCATAATCACGGGCCCCAGAGCCAAGACGGGGCCTGTGGAGCAGAAAAGACCATAGTTGTAAATGAAAGTGGCTTGCGGTTATGGAGATCTGAAATGAATGTAAGTCAATGGGAATTTTTTGGGTAGCGCCAACTAGTGGCTAACTGCATCAAATTTTGCACAGCCCTTCTAGGGGCAGGGCAGATAAGGTCGTCAAGTTTTTTGTTGATAGGCCTTTGCAAGCCAGAGTTATGTTGTACTTCGTGTTTTAGCGTTTCGCGAAATATTTGTTAGCCTGTAGTTCGGCCGCTTTTTTGTCGAATCAAAATTCCCTCTACAAACTTTCTTCGGCTTGGTCCAGAGATGGTCTGTGCAAAGTTTCGTAGTCGATCGGACTTGCAGCTTCGGAGGAGTTAATTAAAATAAGTTTTCCATTTTTGCGATTTCAGAAATGAAATCGTCATCGCACAGAGGCGTGTCCTATACCATCGGAATCGGCAGTATTCCCCAAACACGTAGACATAACATTTATGAATGTGCGATGTATTAGGCCGTAGTTATGAGGCAAAATGTGCTTTGGTTGAAAATCCCATTGAAATGAATGGGGCATTTGAGCTTAGATTACAGCGCCACCTTTAGGCCGAACTGCACCAAATGTTTGTGGTGTCATCAGGTCCCCATGGGTAACAATTGACCCAAATTTGGTTAGAATCAGACTTGTGGTTATGGAGATATAGAGATGAATGTAAGTCAATGGGATTTTTTTGGGTAGCGCCAACTAGCGGCGAAATGAACCAAATTTTGCAGAGGCCTTCTAGGGGGCAGGGCAGATAAGGTCCTCAAGTTTTGTGTTGATCGGCCGTTCCAAGGCAGAGTTATGTTATACTTCGTGTTTTTAGCAATTTCGCAAATATTTGTTAGCCTGTAATTCGGCCTTTTTTTTGTCGAATCAAAATTCCCTCTACAAACTTTCTTCGGCTTGGTCCAGAGATGCTCTGTGCAAAGTTTCGTGTCGATCGGACTTAGCGGCTTCGGAGGAGTTAATTAAAATAAGTTTTCCATTTTTTGCGATTTAGCAAAATGAAATCGTCATCGCACAGAGGCGTGTCCTATACCGTCGGAATCGGCAGCATCCCCCAAACACGTAGACATAAGAATTATGATTGTGCGATGTGTTAGGCCGTAGTTATGAGGCAAAATGTGCTTTGGTTGAAAATCCCATTGAAATGAATGGGGCATTTGAGCTTAGATAACAGCGCCACCGTTAGGCCGAACTGCACCAAATTTTTGTGGTGTCATCAGGGGCCCATGGGTACCTATTGACCCAAATTTGGTATCAATCGGATTTGTGGTTATGGAGATATAAATTGCATGTAAGTCAATGGGATTTTTGAAAACATTTTTAATTTGAAACAACAGCGCCACCTATGGGCACATTAGGGTCCTCTTTGGTGCCTGGCATCAGGGGACCATGCTGAACAATTTGGCACTGGATTCATGTCAATGTGACTTGTGGTTATTGAGGAACTAATTTTGTGGATTAAAGAGCGCCACCTAGGGGCGAGTTGCACCAAATTTTGCACAGGCCCCAGAGGGACGTCCCAAATGATTGGTCCAAATTTGGTGTTGATCGGCCATTCCAAACCAAAGATATGACCTCATTTCCTGTTAGTAGCGTTTTTTCGCAAATGTTTGTTAGCATATAATTGCGACATTTTTTGTGATATCAAAATTCCCTCTACAAACTTTGTAGAGCTCGGTCCAGAGATTATCCGTGCCAAGTTTCGTGGCGATCGGACTTGCGGCTTCGGAGGAGTTAATTAAAATAGGTTTTTCAGTTATCGCGACGTAGCTCGAAAAAAGTTTAGGCGGAAATGGGCGTGGCCTATACCAGGAGATTCAGCTCGATCCCCGAACGCGTGGATATAAGGTTTTGATATACGCCCTCGTAGGGCGGAGATCCAAGCCCAAACGCGTTGACCTTGCTTACAGCGCCCCCTAGCGGTAGAAGTGTGCGAATTTTTGCGCCTGAGGTCATTGACAAAAGTTGGACCTACCCTGTGAGTTTCGCGTCCCTAGCATTTACAGGGTATGCTGCAGTAGTGGAATTACAGGCGGAAGAATAATAATAATAAAAATCTTAGCGAAAACAATAGGGTTCCCAGCCACTTCGTGGTATGGGAACCGCGTTGCCTTGCAAACGCGGGTTCCCAGCCCACTTCGGGCTTGGACCCCTAACTATAGAACTGCGAGCAGTTGTAAACGGGTCCAAGCCACCCGGCCAGTCAGCCCCTCGCCCTGAGGGCGCTGAAGTCGTCCCGGTCCACCGACGTCCGCGTGAGGTCCCCGAGTGAGGGTCTCGAAGGTCAGCTCGAACCGGTGAAGGCGCGGCGTGTTTGAAAATGCCATTGAAATGAATGGGCTTAGCGACGGCGTTAGAGCTTCGATACGGCGCCGCTTTTGGCCGAATCGCACCAAATCGCTCAGCTGTCATCGGGGCCCCTCGGTGAAGAAGTTACCCAAATTTGGTGTCATTCGAGTTGCGGTAGTGGAGATATAAAATGCATGCAAGTGAATGGGAGTTATTTCATATGTGATGAACAGCGCCACCGTTTGGCCGATTGGCACCAAATTTGACACAGGCCTTCGGGAGGTCATGTCGCATAAGGTCCCCAAGTTTGGTGTTGATCGGCCATTCCAAACCTTGTGAAAAAGTGTGCTGGTTTGAAATCCCATTCATTTCAATGGGGCTTCTGACCGGATTTGAGGTTCGATTACAGCGCCGCCTTTTGGCCGAACTGCACCAAATTGTTATGGTATCATCAGGGCACCATGGGGAACAAATGACCCAAATTTGGTGTCAATCGGACCGGCGGTTCTGGAGATATAAAATGCATGTATGTGAATGGGAGTTTTTTGATATATGATGAAGAGCGCCACCGTTTGGCCGATTGACACCAAATTTTACACAGGCCTTCGGAAGTCCAGCCGGATAAAGGTCCTCAAGTTTGGTGTTGATCGGGCATTCCAAACCTTATGAAAATGTGTGCTGGTTTGAAATCCCATTCATTTCAATGGGGCTTCTGACCGGATTTGAGCTTCGATTACAGCGCCACCTTTAGGCCGATCTGCACCAAATTTTTGTGGTATCATCAGGGCCCCATGGGTAACAATTGACCCAAATTTGGTGTCAATCGGAGCTGCGGTTCTGGAGATATAAAATGAATGTAAGTCAATGGGGAAAAAAAATTCGTGTTTAATTTGCAATAGCAGCGCCACCTATGGGCATATTAGGGTCCCCTTTGGTGCCTGCCATCAGGGGACCATGCTGAACAATTCGGCACTGGATTCATGTCAATGGGACTTGTGGTTATAGAGGAACTAATTTTCTGGATTAAAGAGCGCCACCTAGGGGCCAGCTGCACCAAATTTTGCACAGGCCCTCAGGGGCCCATCCCAACTGAGTGGTCCAAATTTGGTGTCGATCGGCCATTCCAAACCGAAGTTATGACCTTACTTCCTGTTAGTAGCATTTTTCGTAAACGTTTGTTAGTGTATAATTGCGACAGTTTTTTCGGATTAAAATTTCCTCTGCAAACTTTGTAGAGCTCGGTCCAGAGATTATCCGTGCCAAGTTTCGTGGCGATCGGACTTGCGGCTTCGGAGGAGTTAATTAAAATAGGTTTTCAGTTTTCGCGATGTAGCTCGAAAAAAGTTTAGGCGGAAATGGGCGTGGCCTATACCAGGAGATTCAGCTCGATCCCCTGAACGCGTGGATATAAGGTTTTTGATATACGCCTTCGCAGTCGAGAGGTCCAAGCCAAAACGCGTTGACCTTGCTTACAGCGCCCCCTAGCGATAGAAGTGTGCAAATTTTTTTGCCTGCGGTCGCCATGCGCTTTTGGACCTACCTTGTGAGTTTCGCGTGTGCACCCTTACCATGCAGTCCCCAGTATGCGTTTTCTTCACGGAAGAATAATAATAATAATAACTAGAACTGCGAGCAGTTGTAAACGGGGTCCAAGCCACCTGTCGCCAGTCGCCCCCCCAGCCCCTGCTGAGGAGCTCGAAGTCGCGCCCGCCGACGTCCCGCGTGAGGTCCCCGAGCGAGGTCTCGACGGGCCACTGTGAACCGAGGTGAAATGCTGCGTGTTTGAAAATGCCATTGAAATGAATGGGCTTAGCGACGGCGTTTGAGGGTTGTGGAGATATAAAATGCATGTAAGTGAATGGGAGTTTTTTGATATATGATGAAGAGCGCCACCGTTTGGCCGATTGGCACCAAATGTGACACAGGCCTTCGGAAGTCCAGCCGCATAAGGTCCCCAAGTTTAGTGTTGATCGGCCATTCCAAACCTAGTGAAAAGTGTGCTGGTTTGAAATCCCATTCATTTCAATGGGGCTTCTGACCGGATTTGAGGTTCGATTCCAGCGCCACCTTTAGGCCGATCTGCACGAAATTTTGTGGTATCATCAGGGGCCCATGGGTAAGAATTGACCCAAATTTCGTGTCAATCGGACCTGCGGTTCTGGAGATATAAAATGAATGTAAAGTCAATGGGGTGTTTTGGGTAGCGCCAACTAGCGGCGAATTGCACCAAGTTTTGCACAGCCCTTCAGGGGGTCTCTTACATAATGTCCTCAAGTTTGGTGTTGATCGGCCACTCCTAACCTGAGATCTGACATCACTTCCTGTTAGTAGCGTTTTCGCAAACGTTTGTTATGGTATAATTGCGTCATTTTTTGTCATATCAAAATTCTGTACACAAACTTTGTAGAGCTCGGTCCAGAGATTATGTGTGCCAAGTTTCGTGTCGATCGGACTTGCGGCTCGGAGGAGTTAATTAAAATAGGTTTTGCAGTTTTCGCGACGTAGGTCGAAAAAAAGTTTAGGCGGAAATGGGCGTGGCCTATACCACGAGATTCAGCTTGATCCCCCGAACGCGTGGATATAAGGTTTGTGAATATGCGTGTTTGTATGCGGGAGTGAGAGGGCAAAACGTCGAAAATCTTTGTTACAGCGCCCCCTAGCGGTAGAAGTGTGCAAATTTTTGCGCCTGAGTTACGTGCAGTGAATGTGACCTACCCTGTGAGTTTCGCGTCCCTAGCATTTACGGGGTATGCTGCAGTATGCGTTTTATGCACGGAAGAAAAAGAATAATAATAAAAATCCTAACGAAAACAATAGGGTTCCTGCACCGCTGGTACAGGGAACCGCGATGCCTTGCATTCGCGGTTCCCAGCCCACTCGGGCTTGGACCCCTAACTAGAACTGCGAGCAGTTGTAAACGGGGTCCAAGCCACCTGTCGCCAGTCAGCCTCACGCCCTGGAGGGCGCTAGAATCGTCCGGCCCGCCATGATTAATTGTGCCATAATCACGGGCCCCAGAGCCAAGACGGGGCCTGTGGAGCAGAAAGGCCGTAGTTGTAAAATGAAAGTGGCTTGCGGTTATGGAGATCTGAAATGAATGTAAGTCAATGGGAATTTTTTGGGGTAGCGCCAACTAGCGGCTAACTGCCCCAAATTTTGCAGAGACCTTCGGAGGTCATGTCGGATAAGTTCTCCAAGTTTGGTGTTGATCGGCCTTTCCAAGCCTGAGATATGTTATACTTTGTGTTTTAGCGTTTCGCAAATATTTGTTAGCCTGTAATTCGGCCGTTTTTGTCGGATCAAAATTCCCTCTACAAACTTTCTTCGGCTCGGTCCAGAGATGGTCTGTGCAAAGTTTCGTGTCTATCGGACTTGGCGGCTTCGGAGGAGTTAATTAAAATAGGTTTTCAGTTTTGTGATAACGCAAAATGAAATCGCCATCGCGACAGAGGCGTTTCCTATACCGTCCGGAATCTTCAGAATCCCCAAACACGTAGACATAATATTTATGAAAGTGCGATGTAGTTTGCCGTAGTTATGAGGCTAAATGTTCTTTGGTTGAAATTCCCATTGAAATGAATGGGGCATTTGGCGCTTAGATTACAGCGCCACCTTCAGGCCGAAGTTTACCAAATTTCTGTGGTGTCATCAGGGCCCCATCAGAAACAATTGACCCAAATTTGGTTAGAATCAGACTTGTGGTTATGGAGATATGAGATGAATGTAAGTCAATGGGAATTTTTTTGGGTAGCGCCAACTAGCGGCGAAATGAACCAAATTTGCAGAGGCCTTCTAGGGGGCAGGGCAGATAAGGTCCCCAAGTTTTGTGTTGATCGGCCTTTCCAAGCCAGAGTTATGTTATACTTTGTGTTTTTAGCGTTTTCGCAAATATTTGTTAGCCTGTAATTCGGCCTTTTTTGTCGAATCAAAATTCCCTCTACAAACTTTCTTCGGCTTGGTCCAGAGATGCTCTGTGCAAAGTTTCGTGTCGATCGAACTTGACGGCTCGGAGGAGTTAATTAAAATAGGTTTTCCAGTTTTTGCGATTTCGCAAAATGAAATCGTCATCGCACAGAGGCGTGTCCTATACCATCGGAATCGTCACCATCCCCCAAACACGTAGACATAAGAATTATGATTGTGCGATGTGTTAGGCCGTAGTTATGAGGCAAAATGTGCTTTGGCTGAAATTCCCATTGAAATGAATGGGGCATTTGAGCTTAGATTACAGCGCCACCGTTAGGCCGAATTGCACCAAATTTTTGTGGTGTCATCAGGGCCCCATGGGTAACAAGTGACCCAAATTTGGTGTCAATCGGATTTGTGGTTATGGAGATATAAAATGAATGTAAGTCAATGGGAAATTTTTTTTCGTCTTTAAGCTGCAATAACAGCGCCACCTATGGGCACATTAGGGTCCCCTTTGGTGCATGGCATCAGGGGACCATGCTGAACAATTCGGCACTAGATTCATGTCAATGTGAGTTGTGGTTATGGAGGAACAAATTTTCTGGATTAAAGAGCGCCACCTAGGGGCGAGTCGCACCAAATTTTGCACAGGCCCTCAAGGGGGCGTCCCTAATGAGTGGTCCAAGTTTGGTGTCGATCGGCCATTCTAATCCGAAGTTATGACCTCACTTCCTGTTAGTAGCGTTTTTCGCAAACGTTTGTTAGCGTATAATTGCGCCAATTTTGTGATATCAAAATTCCCTCTACAAACTTTTAGAGCTCGGTCCAGAGATCATCCGTGCCAAGTTTCGTGTCGATCGGACTTGCGGCTTCGGAGGAGTTAATTAAAATAGGTTTTCAGTTTTTGCGATGTAGCTCGAAAAAAGTTTAGGCGGAAATGGGCGTGGCCTATACCAGGAGATTCAGCTAGATCCCCGAACGCGTGGATATAAGGTTTTGATATATTCCTTCGTAGGCGGGAGATCCAAGCCCAAACGCGTTGACCTTGATTAGAGCGCCCCTAGCGGTAGAAGTGTGCGAATTTTGCGCCTGAGTTACTTGCAGGGGCTTGTACCTACCCTCTGAGTTACGCGTCCCTAGCATTTATGGGGTATGCTGCAGACTTCGGAATTAGCGGCGGAAGAAAAAAAAAATAATAATAAAAATCTTAGCGAAAACAATAGGGTTCCCAGCCGCCTGTGGTACTGGGAACAGCGTTACTTGCAAACGCTGGTTCCCTGCCCACTTCGGACTTGGACCCCTAACTAGAACTGCGAGCAGTTGTAAGCGAGGTCCAAGCCACCTGTCGCCAGTCGCCCCTTCAGCCCGCTGAGTGCGCGAAGTCGTCCAGGCCCAGCGGACGTCCTGCGTGAAGGCCCCGAGTGAGGTCCCGACTGGCCTCCCGAACCGAGGTGAAACGCGGCGTGTTTGAAAATGCCATTGAAATGAATGGGCTCAGCGGCGGCGTTTGAGCTTCGATACTGGCGCCGCTTTTGGCCGAATCGCACCAAGTCAGCTCAGCTGTCATCGGGGCCCCTCGGTGAAGAAGTGACCCAAATTTGGTGTCGATCGGAGCTGCGGTACTGGAGATATAAAATGCATGTAAGTGAATGGTAGTTTTTTGATATATGCTGAACAGCGCCACCGTTTAGCCGATTGGCACCAAATTTGACACAGGCCTTCGGAGGTCATGTCGGATAAGGTCCCCAAGTTTGGTGTTGATCGGCCATTCCAAACCTTGTGAAAAAGTGTGCTGGTTTGAAATCCCATTCATTTCAATGGGGCTTCTGACCGGTTTGAGCTTCGATTATAGCGCCACCTTTTGGCCGATCTGCACCAAATTTTTGTGGTATCATCAGGGGCCCATGGGTAACAATTGACCCAAGTTTGGTGTCAATCGGACTTGCGGTTATGGAGATATAAAATGAATGTAAGTCAATGGGGAAAAAATTTCGTCTTTAAGCTGCAATAACAGCGCCACCTATGGGCACATTAGGGTCCCCTTTGGTGCCTGGCATCAGGGGACCATGCTGAACAATTCGGCACTGGATTCATGTCAATGTGACTTGTGGTTATAGAGGAACAAATTTTCAGGATTAAAGAGCGCCACCTAGGGGCCAGCTGCACCAAATTTTGCACAGGCCCTCAGGGGCCCATCCCAACTTAGTGGTCCAAGTTTGGTGTTGATCGGCCATTCCAAACCAAAGTTATGACCTCACTTCCTGTTAGTAGCGTTTTTTCGCAAAAGTTTGTTAGTGTATAATCGCGCCATTTATTGTCGGATCAAATTTTCCTCTACAAACTTTGTAGAGCTCGGTCCAGAGATTATCCGTGCCAAGTTTCGTGTCGATCGGACTTGCGGTTTCGGAGGAGTTAATTAAAATAGGTTTTCAGTTTTGGCGATGTAGCTCTCTAAAAGTTTAGGCGGAAATGGGCGTGGCCTATACCAGGAGATTCAGCTCGATCCCCGAACGCGTGGATATAAGGTTTTGATATACGACTTCGTAGTCGAGAGGTCCAAGCCCAAACGCGTTGACCTTGCTTACAGCGCCCCTAGCGGTGGAAGTGTGCGAATTTTGCGCCTGAGTTACTCTTGGGGCTGTGAAGCTACGTTGAGAGTTGCGCGTTTCTAGGAGTTACAGCGACCGCTGCAGTATCGCGTTTATGCACGGAAGAAAAAATAATAATAACTAGAACTGCGAGCAGTTGTAAGCGGGGTCCAAGCCACCTGTCGCCAGTCGCCTCACGCCCTGAGGTCGCATGAAGTCGTCCGGCGCCCTGCCGGCGTCCAGCGTGAGTCCCCGGCGAGGTGTTGACGGGCAGCTCGAGCGGCTAAGCGCTCCGTGTTTGAAAATGCCATTGAAATGAATGGGCTTAGCGGCGGCGTTTGAGCTTCGATACGGCGCCGCCTTTTGGCGAATTGCACCAAGTCGCTCAGCTGTCATCAGGGCACCTTGGTGAAGAACTGACCCAAATTTGGTGTCAATGGGAGCTGCGGTAGTGGAGATATAAAATGCATGTAAGTGAATGGGATTTTTTTTGATATGTGATGAACAGCGCCACCGTTTCGCCGATTGGCACCAAATTTGACACAGGCCTTCGGGAAGTCCAGCCGCATAAGGTCACCAAGTTTAGTGCGGATCGGCCTTTCCAAGCTTGAGATATGTTATACTTCCTGTTTGTCGCGTTTTCGCAAAGATTTGTTAGCTTGTAATTCGGCCGTTTTAGGTCGGATCAAAATTCCGATCTACAAACTTTCTTCGGCTCGGTCCAGAGATGGTCTGTGCAAAGTTTCGTGTCGATCGGACTTTCGGCTCGGAGGAGTTAATTAAAATAGGTTTTCCAGTTTTCGCGATTTCGCAAAATGAAATCGTCATCGCACAGAAGCGTGTAATATACCATAGGAATCGACAGAATCCCCAAACACGTAGACATAAGATTTATGAATGTGCGATGTAGTTGGCCGTAGTTATGAGGCAAAATGTGCTTTGGTTGAAATTCCCATTGAAATGAATGGGGCATTTGAGCTTAGATTACAGCGCCACCGTTAGGCCGAATTGCACCAAATTTTTGTGGTGTCATCAGGGCCCCATGGGTAACAACTGACCCAAATTTGGTGTCAATCGGACTTTCGGTTATGGAGATATAAATTGCATGTAAGTCAATGGGAAAAATTTTTTCGTCTTTAAGCTGCAATAACAGCGCCACCTATGGGCACATTAGGGTCCCCTTTGGTGCCTGGCATCAGGGGACCATGCTGAACAATTCGGCACTAGATTCATGTCAATGTGAGTTGTGGTTATGGAGGAACAAATTTTCTGGATTAAAGACCGCCACCTAGGGGCAAGTCGCACCAAATTTTGCAGAAGGCCCTCAGGGGGCGTCCCTAATGAGTGGTCCAAATTTGGTGTCGATCGGCCATTGTAATCCGAAGTTATGACCTCACTTCCTGTTAGTAGGGTTTTCGCAAACGTTTGTTAGCGTATAATTGCGACATTTTTTGTGATATCAAAATTCCCTCTACAAACTTTGTAGAGCTCGGTCCAGAGATTATCTGTGCAAAGTTTCGTGTCGATCGGACTTGCGGCTTCGGAGGAGTTAATTAAAATAGGTTTTCAGTTTTCGCGACGTAGCTCGAAAAAAAGTTTAGGCGGAAATGGGCGTGGCCTATACCATGAGATTCAGCGTGATCCCCAGAACGCGTGGATATAAGGTTTTGATATACGCCTTCGTAGTCGGAGATCCAAGCCCAAACGCGTTGACCTTGCGTATAGCGCCCCTAGCGGTAGAAGTGTGCGGATTTTTGCGCCTGAGGTACTCTTGGGGCTGTGAAGCTACGTTGAGAGTTGCGCGTTTCTAGGAGTTACAGCGACCGCTGCAGTATGCGTTTATGCGCGGAAGAAAAAAATAATAAATAGAATAAAAATCCGGCGAAAACAATAGGGTTCCATGCCACCTGTGGTATGGGAACACGTTACTGCTACAGCGGGTTCCCAGCCACTTCGGGCTTGGACCCTAACTAGAACTCGCGAGCAGTTGTAAGCGGGGTCCAAGCCCCGGCCAGTCGCCTAAGCCTCGAGCGGCGCTGAAGTCGTCCGGAGCCCGTCCGGCGTCCAGCGTGAGGTCCCCGAGCGAGGTCGACGGACCGCTCGAACCGAGTGCAAGCGGCGTGTTTGAAAATGCCATTGAAACGAATAGGCTTAGCGGCGGCGTTTGAGCTTCGATTACGGCGCCGCTTTTGGCGAATCGCACCAAATCGGTCAGCTGTCATCAGGGCCCCTCGGTGAAGAAGTGACCCAAATTTGGTGTCGATCGAACTCGCGGTACTGCAGATATAAAATGCATGTAAGTGAATGGGACTTTTTTGATATATGATGAACAGCGCCACCGTTTGGCCGATTGGCACCAAATTTGACACAGGCCTTTGGGAAGTCCAGCCGCATAAGGTCCCCAAGTTTGGTGTTGATCGGCCTTTCCAAGCCAGAGATATGTTATACTTCCTTTTTTTAGCGTTTTTGTGCAAAGATTTGTTAGCTTGTAATCCGGCCGTTTTTTGTCGGATCAAAATTCCCTCTACAAACTTTCTTCGGCTCGGTCCATAGATGGTCTGTGCAAAGTTTCGTGTCGATCGGACTTGCGGCTTCGGAGGAGTTAATTAAAATAGGTTTTCCAGTTTTCGCGATTTACGCAAAATGAAAACGTCACCGCGACAGAAGGCGTGTAATATACCATAGGAATCGACAGAATCCCCCAAACACGTAGACATAAGATTTATGAATGTGCGATGTAGTAGGCCGTAGTTATGAGGCAAAATGTGCTTTTGTTGAAATTCCCATTGTAATGAATGGGACATTTGAGCTTATATTACAGCGCCACCGTTAGGCCGAATTGCACCAAATTTTTGTGGTGTCATCAGGGCCACATGGGTAACAAGTGACCCAAATTTGGTGTCAATCGGACTTGTGGTTCTGGAGATATAAAATGAATGTAAGTCAATGGGAAATTTTTTTTCGTCTTTAAGCTGCAATAACAGCGCCACCTATGGGCACATTAGGGTCCCCGTGGGTGCCTGGCATCAGGGGACCATGCTGAACAATTCGGCACTAGATTCATGTCAATGTGACTTGTGGTTATGGAGGAACAAATTTTCTGGATTAAAGAGCGCCACCTAGGGGCGAGTCGCACCAAATTTTGCAGAGGCCCTCAAGGGGCGTCCCTAATGAGTGGTCCAAGTTTGGTGTCGATCGGCCATTCTAATCCGAAGTTATGACCTCACTTCCTGTTAGTAGCGTTTTTTCGCAAACGTTTGTTAGCGTATAATTGCGCCAATTTTTGTGATATCAAAATTCCCTCTACAAACTTTTAGAGCTCGGTCCAGAGATCATCCGTGCCAAGTTTCGTGTCGATCGGACTTGCGGCTTCGGAGGAGTTAATTAAAATAGGTTTTCAGTTTTGCGATGTAGCTCGAAAAAAGTTTAGGCGGAAATGGGCGTGGCCTATACCAGGAGATTCAGCTAGATCCCCGAACGCGTGGATATAAGGTTTTGATATATTCCTTCGTAGGCGGGAGATCCAAGCCCAAACGCGTTGACCTTGATTAGAGCGCCCCTAGCGGTAGAAGTGTGCGAATTTTTGCGCCTGAGTTACTTGCAGGGGCTTGTACCTACCCTCTGAGTTACGGCGTCCCTAGCATTTATGGGGTATGCTGCAGACTCCGGAATTAGCGTGAAGAAGAAAAAAAATAATAATAAAAATCTTAAGCGAAAACAATAGGGTTCCCAGCCACTCGTGGTACTGGGAACAGCGTTACTACAATAGCGGGTTCCCTGCCCACTCGGGCTTGGACCCCTAATAATAAAAATCCGAGTAAAACAATAGGGTTCCCAGCCACTTCGTGGTATGGGAACAGCGTTACTACTAAGCGCGGGTTCCCAGCCCACCGGGCTTGGACCCCTAATAACTAGAACTGCGAGCAGTTGTAAGCGGGTCCAAGCCCCGGCCAGTCGCCCTTCAGCCTGCTGAGGCTGAGCGAAGTCGTCCGGCCTAGCGGGCGTCCAGCGTAAGGCCCCGAGTGAGGTCCGGCGGACGCTCGAACCGGTGAAATGCGGCGTGTTTGAAAATGGCATTGAAATGAATGGGCTTAGCGACGGCGTTTGAGCTTCGATTACGGCGCCGCTTGTGGCGAATTGCACGAAATCGCTCAGGTGTCATAAGGGTCCCGTGGGGAAGAAGTGACCCAAATTTGGTGTCGATCGAGACTGCGGTAGTGGAGATCTAAAATGCATGTAAGTGAATGGGAGTTTTGATATATGATGAACAGCGCCACCGTTTGGCCGATTGGCACCAAATTTGACACAGGCCTTCGAGAAGTCCAGCCGCATAAGGTCACCAAGTTCAGTGCGGATCGGCCTTTCCAAGCCTGAGATATGTTATACTTCCTGTTTGTAGCGTTTTCGCAAAGATTTGTTAGCCTGTAATTCAGCCGTTTTAGGTCGGATCAAAATTCCCTCTACAAGCTTTCTTCGGCTCGGTCCATAGATGGTCTGTGCAAAGTTTCGTGTCGATCGGACTTGCGGCTTCGGAGGAGTTAATTAAAATAGGTTTTCCAGTTTTTGCGATTTACGCAAAATGAAAACGATCACCGCACAGAGGCGTGTAATATACCATAGGAATCGACAGAATCCCCCAAATACGTAGACATAAGATTTATGAATGTGCGATGTAGTAGGCCGTAGTTATGAGGCAAAATGTGCTTTGGTTGAAATTCCCATTGAAATGAATGGGGCATTTGAGCTTATATTACAGCGCCACCGTTAGGCCGAATTGCACCAAATTTTGTGGTGTCATCAGGGCCCCATGGGTAACAAGTGACCCAAATTTGGTGTCAATCGGACGTATGGTTCTGGAGATATAAAATGAATGTAAGTCAATGGGAAATTTTTTTCGTCTTTAAGCTGCAATAACAGCGCCACCTATGGGCACGATTAGGGTCCCCGTGGGTGCCTGGCATCAGGGGACCATGCTGAACAATTCGGCA
This sequence comes from Lepomis macrochirus, assembly GCA_024633595.2. Lineage (NCBI taxonomy): Eukaryota > Metazoa > Chordata > Actinopteri > Centrarchiformes > Centrarchidae > Lepomis > Lepomis macrochirus. The sequence continues at coordinate 194,003 of JALXJV020000036.1, read as the reverse complement.
CTAGATTCATGTCAATGTGACTTGTGGTTATGGAGGAACAAATTTTCTGGATTAAAGAGCGCCACCTAGGGGCGAGTCGCACAAATTTTGCAGAGGCCCTCAAGGGGCGTCCCTAATGAAGTGGTCCAAGTTTGGTGTCGATCGGCCATTCTAATCCGAAGTTATGACCTCACTTCCTGTTAGTAGCGTTTTTCGCAAACGTTTGTTAGCGTATAATTGCGCCAATTTTTGTGATATCAAAATTCCGTCTACAAACTTTTAGAGCTCGGTCCAGAGATCATCCGTGCCAAGTTTCGTGTCGATCGGACTTGCGGCTTCGGAGGAGTTAATTAAAATAGGTTTTTCAGTTTTCGCGATGTAGCTCGAAAAAAGTTTAGGCGGAAATGGGCGTGGCCTATACCAGGAGATTCAGCTAGATCCCCGAACGCGTGGATATAAGGTTTTGATATATTCCTTCGTAGGCGGGAGATCCAAGCTCAAACGCGTTGACCTTGATTAGAGCGCCCCTAGCGGTAGAAGTGTGCAAATTTTTGCGCCTGAGTTACTTGCAGGGGCTTGTACCTACCCTCTGAGTTACGGCGTCCCTAGCATTTATGGGGTATGCTGCAGACTCGGAATTAGCGGCGGAAGAAAAAAAAATAATAATAAAATCTTAGCGAAAACAATAGGGTTCCCAGCCACTCGTGGTACTGGGAACCGCGTTACTACTACAGCGGGTTCCCTGCCCACCGGGCTTGGACCCTAATAAAATCGGCGAAAACAATAGGGTTCCCGCCACCGGTGATACGGGAACCGCTGCTTCTGCAAGCGGGTTCCCAGCCACCGGGCTTGGACCCTAACTAGAACTGCGAGCAGTTGTAAGCGGGGTCCAAGCCACCTGTCGTCAGTCGCCCCAGCCCAGCGGTAGCGAGTCGTCGAGGCCCGTCCGGCGTCAGCGTAATGTCCCGAGCGAGGTCTCGGCGGGCGCTCGAGCGGCGAAATGCGGCGTGTTTGAAAATGGCATTGAAAGCGAATGGGCTTAGCGGCGGCGTTTGAGCTTCGATTACGGCGCCGCCTTTGGCGAATCGCACCAAATTGCTCACCTGTCATCGGGGCCTTGGTGAAGAAGTGACCCAAATTTGGTGTCGATCGAGACTCGCGGTACTGGAGATATAAAATGCATGTAAGTGAATGGGAGTTTTGATATATGATGAACAGCGCCACCGTTTGGCTGATTGGCACCAAATTTGACACAGGCCTTCGGGAAGTCCAGCTGCGTAAGGTCCCCAAGTTTGGTGTTGATTGGGCTTTCAAGCCTGAGATATGTTATACTTCGTGTTTGTAGCGTTTTTAGCAAAGATTTGTTAGCCTGTAATTCGACCGTTTTTTGTCGGATCAAAATTCCCTCTACAAACTTTCTTCAGCTCGGCCCAGAGATGGTCTGTGCAAAGTTTACGTGTCGTTGGGACTTCGCGGCTTCGGAGGAGTTAATTAAAATAGGTTTTCCAGTTTTACGCAATTTAGCAAAATGAAATCGTCATCGCACAGAAGCGTTTCCTATACCATCGGAATCGGCTGCATCCCCCAAACACGTAGACATAAGATTTATGAATGTGCGATATAGTAGGCCGTAGTTATGAGGGAAAATGTGCTTTGGTTGAAAATCCCATTGAAATGAATGGGGCATTTGAGCTTCGATTACAGCGCCACCGTTAGGCCGAACTGCACCAAATTTTTGTGGTGTCATCAGGGGCCCATGGGGAAGTATTGACCCAAATTTGGTTTGATTCGGACTTGTGGTTCTGGAGATATAAAATGAATGTAAAGTCAATGGGATTATTTTGGGGTAGCGCCAACTAGCGGCGAATTGCATGAAATTTTGCACAGGCCCTCAGGGGGGTCTCCTATATAAGGTACTCAAGTTTGGTGTTGATCGGCCACTCCTAACCTGAGATCTGACATCACTTCCTTTTATTAGCGTTTTTGCAAACGTTTGTTAGCGTAAAATTGCGCCATTTTTTGTCAGTATCAAAATTCCCTCTACAAACTTTGTAGAGCTCGGTCCAGAGATTATCCGTGCCAAGTTTCGTGTCGATCGGACTTGCGGCTCGGAGGAGTTAATTAAAATAGGTTTTCAGTTTTCGCGACGTAGCTCGAAAAAAGTTTAGGCGGAAATGGGCGTGGCCTATACCACGAGATTCAGCTTGATCCCCGAACGCGTGGATATAAGGTTTGTGAATATGCACATTCGTATGTGGGAGTTAGAGGGCAAAACGTCGAAAACCTTTGTTATAGCGCCCCTAGCGGTAGAAGTGTGCGAATTTTTGCGCCTGAGTTACGTGCAGTGGATGTGACCTACCCTGC
>JALXJV020000036.1:162107-191160 GCA_024633595.2 Lepomis macrochirus | reverse complement strand
AAGGCCACAACAATAAAGCAAGCAATGTTAACATGACTGTAAACACACACTAAACGCAAAGCCACAGTGCTATTAGCCAGGTGACATTACAGTGTTCTGGTGCTACAAGCCAGCCAGACAGCAGTCAGAAAGCAAACACTGTATTAAGAGCAATAAACCTCAGGTAACAATAAACGAATGAGGACAACCACTAGCTGGCTAACTAGGCCGGACAGTAACAGCTAACAGATTAGCACAGGAAGCACCATAACAAAAAACACTTTAAAAAATAACAAACTCATCGACACACACACTCATTAACGGCGGCCAGGAACCTAATATAATGTTAAACTAGCAGACACAAAGATGATTCCACAGTACAGTGGGGGACACGCAGGAAAATGAGTGGAAAAAAAAAGATGCACACACACTTATGTTACCCCAAAAGCCTGAAATAACAGCACTCTAACAGGCAGCAGTTCTGATTAAGGCCACAACAATAAAGCAAGCACTGTTAACATGACTGTAAACATACACCAAACACAAAGCCACAGTGCTATTAGCCAGGTGACATTACAATGTTCTGGTGCTACAAGCCAGACAGACAGCAGTCAGAAAGCAAACACTGGATTAAGAGCCATAAACCTTAGGTAACAATAAACAAATGAGGACAACCACTAGCTGGCTAGCTAGGCCGGACAGTAACAGCTAACACTTTAGCACAGGAAGCACAATAAATAACACACACTTTAATAAATAACAAACTCAGCGACACACACACTGATTACCGGCGGCGCGGGGGCGGGGGCGACTACGACGAAGCAGCTGGTAGTAGCTGGCTAGCTGGGCGGACAGTAACAGCTAACACTTTAGCACAGGAAGAACAATAAATAACACACACTTTAATAAATAACAAACTCAGCGACACACACGCTGATTACCGATAGCGCGCTGGCGGGCGGGAGCGGCGACGACTGAAGCAGCTAGTAGTAGCCGGCTAGCTAGGCCGGACAGTAACAGCTAACACTTGACATGTGCTGAAGCTTAGCTTACCTTAAAAGTCGAAGAAACGTCCTCAAAGTAGTCAAAAGGCTGTAGTGATATCCTGAGTCTGCTATTGAAAGCCAGAAAAAGTCTTTCAATCGCAAAGAGAGAGTGGCTCGAACACGTCCTCACACTCCGAGTGTCTCTAACCACAAGAGAGAAACTGACACACACCGGGTTTAGATTTGAAAACGGACTGAACCATCACGGGAGACGGGGGAGTTTGCTTGATTAAAAAAAACACACATTGTGGATAAAACCATTAATATCAAATGAAAAAACTGCCTCTGTTTTAATATTTAAGCTGATGAATAAACTTATGTGTTTTCCTTCGCTTTTTACCAAGATCAGGCTGAATAAAAGCATCTGATGCACACCCCCGCTGCAAATGCCACATCCACTGCTCATGGAAGACAGACAAACTTCTTCTTCTTCTTCTCTGAGTTTTATGGCGGGTCGCAACCAACTTGTTCAGGTGCATACCGCCACCTACTGTGCTGGAGTGTGCAATATCAGGGTTTTAATACTTCAGGTTACAGTTTACAGGTAAATAAATGGCTAGAAAACAAATCACTTAAAACAAATCAAACAAAGCAAAACAAAACAAACAAACAAACAAAACCAAAAAAAAAATAAAATAAAAAAAAACCCAAAAAAACACCACTATATTTTATAATCTAATCCTGTAGCTTTGAGAAAATTAAAGAGAGCTTTGCTGCACTCCCTTGTTTTCTCACTCATCCCTAAAATCCCTTCTAAGTTCCATCCCCGTCCTAATTCATATATCTTGTCTTGTAGGATGTTTCTCTCAGAAATATATTTACTACACTTCATGATGACATGCTCGACATTTTCAGAAACATTACAAGCTCACATTTATCAGACATACATTTTGCCATTAAATAAAGCGTTGATTTTAACCCAGTATGTTCAAGCCTTAATCTTGAAAACACCACTTCATCTCTTCTACATTTCCCTTTGAAACTCTTCACCTTAATTGATTTCTGTATGCTATAATAGTGTCTCCCTTTAGTGTCTGTGTCCCACTTCTTCTGCCATACATCACTCACTGCTTTTCTAATTAATGATTTGGCCTCTCCTTTTCCAAAGGGGACTGTCATTATTTCATCATCTTTTAATTTCAACGCTGTCTTTGCAATCTCATCTGCTTTCTCATTCCCATCAACACCAACATGAGCAGGTAGCCAAACAAATTGTACATCCACTCCAGTTCTTTGAATTCTCAGCATTATTGTAAATATTTCAATCAATAGGTCATCTCTAACTGTCTTTTTGGAATTCAGACTATATAGGGCTGCAGTGGAGTCTGAGCATATGACTACTCTCTCAGGCCGCACCTCTTCTATCCACTGTAACCCTAAAATAATAGCAACCATTTCTGCTGTATATACAGATAGCTTATCATTGATTCTTTTACATATACTTACATCAAACTCAGGTATGTATGCTCCTGATCCTACATGATCAGTCCCTGGATCTTTTGATCCGTCAGTAAATAATAGCATATAATTATAATAATTTCTCTTTATATAGTCTTGAACCACATATCCAATATTATCTACATTACTTTCACTCCATTCTTTCTTCTTCTCTAGAAGCAACAAGTCCACATTGGGAACAGGAAATATCCACGGAGGAACATTACCCCATACACTAGTTGGTCCATATTCTATATTATTCAATCCATATTCTTCTGCTACTGTATTAATATTCCAGCCAAATCCTTTACCTTTCAGTTGTTGTGTATATTCCCAGCAGTCACATACAACCTTTGTTGCAGGTTGTTCCTCTCCAGATCCTTTTAACATGACCCAATATGCTAAAGACAGCTTGACACGTCTTAAATATAGTGGCAATTCATCAGCTTCTACCAACAGTGCATTAGTAGGGTTGTTTTCACTGCACCTAAACTGAGTCTTAGAGCTCTGAGCTGAATCCTGTCTAGTTTTCCTAAGATACTCTTGGCTGCTGCTCCATATACCATACATCCATAGTCGACAGACAAACATTTTGATTCGAATTATTTAAACAAACTTTACAGCTGTTTGACAAACTGTAACATTTACATTTACAGACTCCAAATCAATGCCGAATTATTGTATTACATGTATTATTACATGTAGTACTACAATTCGGCATTGATTTGGAGTCGGTAGGTCACATGACATGGAAGCTATTGAAAAAAATTCAATATTTTCCGTAAATTATTAACAAATATTCATAAAAAATAAAATATGAACTCAAATCTATTATAAAGAGATGTGTCTGATTCCCCTAGTGTAGTACAATAATTCGGCATTGATTTGGAGTCTGTTGGTCACATGACATGGAAGCTATTGAAATAAATGATGATTTTCCCTTAACATGGTTTTAACTAGTGTAATTTATTGATGGTGGTTAAAAGCGAGCTGACGGAGATGAGCTACCCGCACTTATACTGCCAACACTGGGTGAACTGAGTAAGAAGCCGTCACCGGATCCTGGGTGAATGTCTTTAGAATATCCAACTTAAAACTAACTTCACCGCGGTTACCTAGTAAAGCACGCATTATGTCCTCACTGCAGCATGGGTTCAAATCACACATGCAGCTGTTTGCTAACATATCATTTTCCCTCTTTTTGCCCCCCTTCTGTATATCTTGGGCTGTCCTGTTACCATTACACTCACTGGAGCTCTGATGAAAATAACATGCATGTGCATTGATTAATAAAACCTGACTTCAGCTAACTGTAGCCACAGCCTCTCAACCTGACAGCATTTCCAAAATAAAACATTTGTGTCAGATGGAAAGCACCTTTTACAAAAATAATACATTTAATAGGTTGAGGAAACCCAGGCACAGGCAGACATAGTTACACATTTAAATACATTTTGCTACCAGACATTTCAATCAACATACACAAGCAGTGTAGAATCTACTGTTCTCCTTCTCTTCCATTGTTGGAACATGCAACAATGGGAAACTCTTAAACAGCTGTCTCCATCTATCAGAACAAAGATAAGTGGGGTCACAGTTGTGTACATGAACTTTTTAGAATGCACATGCAGTAATTTCACATTATCTGTCACGCCCTCCTGAGGGCCTGTGGAAAATTTGGTGTCAGCCTCTAGGTGATGCTATTACTTGAAAATCAAATAACGCTCTCATAGACATATATTCATTACAGATCTCCATAACCGCAAGCCCCTTTCATTTACAACTACAGCCTTTTCTGCTCCATCGGCCTCGCCTTTGGCTCGGGGCCTGTTGATTACGGCACAATTAATCATGGCGGGCCCGGATTTACTCACCTCCAGCGGTCGAGGGGCGACTGGCGCCGGGGCTTGGACCCGCTTACAACTGCTCGCAGTTCTAGTTATTATTCTTTTATTCTTCCGCCGCTAGTTCCACTACTGCAGCATACCCTGTAAATGCCAGGGACGCTAAACTCACAGGGTTGGTCAAGTTCACCGCATCCGACCGCAGGCACAAAAATTCGCACACTTCTACCGCTAGGGGCGCTACACGCAACGTCCAACACTTTTTTCATTCAAGTCGCAATAACTCCCACATACGAAAGCGCATTTTCAAAACTTTATATCCACGCGTTCGGGGATCATGCTGAATCGCTGGGTGTAGGCCACGCCCATTTCCGCCTGGATTTTTTTCGAGATACATCGCGAAAACTGAAACACCGCCAGAATTAACTCCTCCGAAACCGCAAGTCCGATCGACACCAAATTTGGCATGGACCATCTGTGGACACACATGATACTGGCTTGTGCTCCCCAGATTGATACGCAAAAACCTCTTCCGGCTATAAGCTAACGAATAATCACGCAAAACGCTAGTAACAGCATCTGATGTCATATCTTCGCTTTGCAATGGCCGATCGACACCAAACTTGGAGGACTTATGTGGGAAGCCCCCCAGAAGGCCTCTGCAAAAGTTGGTGCAACTAGCCTCTAGGTGGCGCTGTTTAACGCGAAAAATTAGTTCTGGTATAACCGCAAGTCGCATTGACGTGAACTTTGTGCCAAATTGTTAAAGATGGTCCCCTGACCTCATACACCAAAGGGCATCCTAATGTGCCCATAGGTGGCGCTGTTATTGGCGAAAAAAAAGTCCCATTGACTTACATTCATTTTATATCTCCGAACCGCGAGGTCCGATTGACACCAAATTTGGGTCATATCTTCCCCTGGGGCCCTGATGAGACCTGACAAATTTTGTGAAGTTCAGCCTAAAGGTGGCGCTATAATGGAAGCTGGAATGCCGAAAAGTTCCATTGACTTACATTCATTTTATATCTCCGGAACCGCAGGTCCGATTGACACCAAATTTGGGTCATATCTTCCCCCTGGGGCCCTGATGACACCTGACAAATGTTGTGAAATTCAGCCTAAAGGTGGGGCTACAATGGAAGCTGGAATGCCAAAATGTCCCATTGAAATGAATGGGTTCTAAAACCACGCCACAATTTGCCTAGGTTAGGAATGGCCGATCAACACCAAACTTGAGGATCTTATGCGGCATGACTTCTGGAACTGCTGTGTGAAATTTGGTGTCAATGGGCTAAAAGGTGAATATATTAATAATTTATGAAAAACACTCCCATTCACTCCCATTCATTTTATATCTCCAGAACCGCAGATCCGATTGACACCAAATGTGGGTCAAATATTCCCACTGGGACCGTGATGACACCTGAAAACTTTGGTACAATTCGGCCAAACGGTGGCGCTATAATTGAAGCTCAAATGCCGTCAGAAAGCCCATTGAAATGAATGGGATTTCAAACCATGTCACAATTTGCCTAGGATAGGAATGGCTGATCAACACCAAACTTCAGGATATTTTGCGGCATGACTTGCCCAAGACCTGTGTGAAATTTGGTGTCAATGGGCTAAATGCAGACTGTATTAATAATTTATGAAAAAAGACTCCCATTCACTTACATGCAGTTTATATCTCTGTAACCACAAGTCCCATTCATACCAAATTTGGGTCAAATGTTCCCACTGGGTTCCTGATGACACCTGACAAATTTGGTGCAAATCGGCCCAAAGATCCCATTCATTCCGATGGCATTTTCAAACACGGGACGTTTTGCCTCTGTTTTGAACGGCCCGTCGACACTTGAGTAGGGGACCTTGCGCGGCACCAGTGCGGGCGCCCAGGACGACTCGCGCGCCCTCCGCGGAGCTGGGGGGCGAGTTTCGCCAGGGGGCTTGGACCCCGCTTACAACTGCTTGCAGTTCTAGTTAGGGGTCCAAGCCCGGTGGAGCATGGAACCCGCTGACAGCAGGCATCACGGGGCCATACCACGGCGGCATGGAACCCTATTGTAATCGTTAGGGTTTTAGGGGTCCAAGCCCGGCGGCTGGGAACCCGCTGCTTAGCAGTAACGCGGTTCCCATACCACGCAGTGGCAGGGAACCCTATTGTAATCGTTAGGATTTTTATTATTTTTATTCTTCCGTGCCTAATTCCACTACTGCAGCCTAGACGGTAAGTGCTGGAGACACGAAGTTCAGCGGTGTAGGTCAAGTTCAGTGCATCGTAACTCAGGCGCAAAAAATTCGCACACGTCTACCACTAGGTGGCGCTGTGACAAATTTTTCGCGTTTGGGCTTGGAACTCCCGCCTACGATGGCGTAATATGGAAAACCTTATATCCACGCGTTCGGGGATCATGCTGAATCACGTGGTATAGGCCACGCCCATTTCCGCCTAGACTTTTTTCGCGCAAAATTGCGAAAACTGACTAGCCGCTCAGAATTAACTCCTCTGAAACCGCAAGTCCAATCGACACCAAATTTGGCACAGGCCATCTCTGGACACACATCATACTGGCTTGTGCTCCCCAGATCGATACGCGAAAACTCTTCCGGCTATAAGCTAACGTAATATTCACGCACAACGCTACTAATGCTAACTGATGTCATATCTTCGGTTTGGAATGGCCAATCGACACCAAACTCGGAGGACTTATGTGGGACGCCCCCCTGAGGGCCTGTGCAAAATTTGGTGCTACTAGCCTCTAGGTGGCGCTGTTTAACGCAAGAAATTAGTTCTGGTATAACCGCAAGTCGCATTGACGTGAACTTTGTGCCAAATTGTTCAGCATGGTCCCCTGACCTCACACACCAAAGTGCATCCTAATGTGCCCATAGGTGGCGCTATTATTGGGGATTAAACACGAAAAAAATAATCCCATTGACTTACATTCATTTTATATCTCCGGAACCGCAGGTCCGATTGACACCAAATTTGGGTCAATTCTTCCCCATGGGGCCCTGATGACACCTGACAAGTTTTGTACAATTCGGCCTAAAGGCGGCGCTGTAATGGAAGCTGGAATGCCAAAAATGTCCCATTGAAATGAATGGGGTTTAAAACCACGCCACAATTTGCCTAGGTTAGAATGGCCGATCAACACCAAACTTCAGGATCTTATGCGGCATGACTTCTGGAGCAGCTGTGTGAAATTTGGTGTCAATCGGCTAAAAGGTGAATATATTAATAATTTATGAAAAACACTCCCATTCACTCCCATTCATTTTATATCTCCAGAACCGCAGGTCCAATTGACACCAAACTTGGGTCAAATCTTCCCCATGGGGCCCTGATGATACCTGAAAAATTTGGTACAATTCGGCCAAACGGTGGCGCTATACTAGAAGCTGAAAGCCCTTCAGAAAGCCCATTGAAATGAATGGGATTTCAAACCACGCCACAATTTGCCTAGGTTAGGAATGGCTGACCAGCACTAAACTTGGGTATCTTATGCGGCATGACTTCTGGAACTGCTGTGTGAATTTTGGTGTCAATCGGCCAAAAGGTGACTATATAAAAAATTTATGAAAAAACACTGCCATTCACTCACATGCATTTTATATCTCCGTAACCACAAGTCCGATTCATATCAAATTTGGGTCAAATGTTCCCACTGGGGCCCTGATGACACCTGAAAATTTTGGTGCAAATCGGCCTAAAGATGGCGCTGTAATCGATGCCGAAATCTATCGCTAAATCCCATTCATTTCGATGCCATTTTCAAACGCGGGACGTTTCGCCTCTGTTTGGAAAGGCCCATCGAGACCTGACTCGGGCACCTTATGCGGCATCGGGTGCGGGCTCGGACGACTCAGCTGCCCTCACGGGGCTGGGGGCGAAGTTTCGCCAGGGGCTTGGACCCCGCTTACAACTGCTTGCAGTTCTAGTTATTATTCTTTTATTCTTCCGTCCCTAATTCCACTACTGCAGCCTAGACGGTAAGTGCTGGAGACACCAAGTTCGCGGTGTAGGTCAAGTTCAGTGCACGTAACTCAGGCGCAAAAATTCGCACACGTCTACCACTAGGTGGCGCTGTGACAAATTTTTCGCGTTTGGGCTTGGCACTCCCGCCTACGAAGGAATATATGGAAAACCTTATATCCACGCGTTCGGGGGATCATGCTGAATCACGTGGTATAGGCCACGCCCATTTCCGCCTAGACTTTTTTCGCGCAAAATCGCGAAAACTGACTAGCCGCTCAGAATTAACTCCTCCGAAACCGCAAGTCCGATCGACACCAAATTTGGCACAGGCTATCTCTGGACACACAGCATACTGGCTTGTGCTCCCCAGATCGATACACGAAAAACTCTTCCGGCTATAAGCTAACGAATATTCACGCAAAACGCTACTAATGCTAACTGATGTCATATCTTCGGTTTGGAATGGCCAATCGACACCAAACTCGGAGGACTTATGTGGGAAGCCCCCCCGAAGGCCTGTGCAAAATTTGGTGCAACTAGCCTCTAGGTGGCGCTGTTTAACGCGAAAAATTAGTTCTGGTATAACCGCAAGTCGCATTGACGTGAACTTTGTGCCAAATTGTTCAGCATGGTCCCCTGACCTCAGACACCAAAGTGCATCCTAATGTGCCCATAGGTGGCGCTGTTATTGGCGATTAAACACGAAAAAAAAAATCCCATTGACTTACATTCATTTTATATCTCCGGAACCGCAGGTCCAATTGACACCAAATTTGGGTCATATCTTCCCCATGGGCCCCTGAGTACACCTGACAAATTTTGTGATATTTGGCCAAAAGGTGGCGCTATAATGGAAGCTGGAATGCCAAAAAATGTCCCATTGAAATGAATGGGATTTCAAACCACGCAACAATTTGCCTAGGTTAGGAATGGCCGATCAACACCAAACTTCAGGATCTTATGCGGCATGACTTCTGGAACTGCTGTGTGAAATTTGGTGTCAATCGGCTAAAAGGTGACTCTATTAATAATTTATGAAAAAACACCCCCATTCACTTACATGCGTTTTTTATCTCCGGTACCAAAAGTCCAATTGACACCAAATGTGGGTCAAATCTTCCCCATGGGCCCAAGATGATACCTGACCAATTTGGTGAAATTTGGCCTAAAGGTGCCGCTGTAATTGAAGCTGGAATGCTGTAAAAAAGTCCCATTGAAATGAATGGGACTTCAAACCACACCACAATTTCCCTAGGTTAGGATTGGCCGATCAACACCAAACTTCAGGATCTTATGCGGCATCACGTCTGGAACTGCTGTGTGAAATTTGGTGTCAATCGGCCAACAGGTGACTATATAAATAATTTATGAAAAAACACTGCCATTCACTTACATGCATTTTATATCTCCGTAACCACAAGTCCGATTCATACCAAATTTGGGTCAAATGTTCCCACTGCGTCCCTGATGACACCTGACAAATTTGGTGCAAATGGGCCTAAAGATGGCGCTATAATCGATGCTGAAATGTATCGATAAATCCCATTCATTTTGATGGCATTTTCAAACGCGGGACGTTTTGCCTCTGTTTGGAACGGCCCATCGAGACCCGACTTCGGGACCTTATGCGCGGCAGTCGGAGCGCCGGGACGACTCGCAGCGCCCTCACTGGGGCTGGGGCGAAGTTTAGCCAGGGGCTTGGACCCCGCTACAACTGCTTGCAGTTCTAGTTAGGGTCCAAGCCCGGTGGGCTGGGAACCCGCGTTGTAGTAACAGCGGTTCCCATACCACGAAGTGGCTGGGAACCCTATTGTTTTCGCTTAAGATTTTTATTAGGGGTCCAAGCCCGAGTGGGCTGGGAACCAGCGTTTGCAAGCAACGCGTTCCGCACTACCAAGTGGCTGGGAACCCTATTGTTTTCGCTCAGGTTTTATTATTATTATTCTTCCGTGCGTTTTAGCCTAATTCCAATACTGCAGCCTAGACGGTAAGGCCCAGGGACGCTGAAACTCGCGAGGGTAGGTTCAGGCCCATGAGACGACGGCAAGCGAAAAAATTCGCACACTTCTACCGCTAGGGGCGCTGTAATCAAGGTCAACGCGTTTGGGCTTGAAGTCCCGCCTACGGCGGCGTATATCAAAACCTTATATCCACGTGTTCGGGGATCCAGCTGAATCTCCTGGTATAGGCCACGCCCATTTCCGCCTAGACTTTTTTTCGAGCTACGTCGCGAAAACTGAAAAGCTATTTTAATTAACTCCTCCGAAGCCGCAAGTCCGATCGACACGAAACTTGGCACGGATGATCTCTGGACCGAGCTCTACAAAGTTTGTAGAGGGAATTTTGATATCACAAAAATTGGCGCAATTATATGCTAACAAACGTTTGCAAAAAACGCTACTAACAGGAAGTGAGGTCATAACTTCGGATTGGAATGCCCGATCGACACCAAATTTGCACCACTCATTAGGGACGCCCCCCTGAGGGCCTCTGCAAAATTTGGTGCGACTCGCCCCTAGGTGGCGCTCTTTAATCCTGAAAATTTGTTCCTCTATAACCACAAGTCACATTGACATGAAACTAGTGCCAAATTGTTCAGCATGGTCCCCTGATGCCAGTCACCCAAGGGGAACCTAATGTGCCCATAGATGGCGCTGCTATTGCAAATTAAATATGTTTTCAAAAATCCCATTGACTTACATGCAATTTATATCTCCATAACCACAAATCCGATTGACACCAAATTTGGGTCAATTGTTACCCATGGGCCCCTCATGACAACACAAAAATTTGGTGCAGTTCAGTCTGACGGTGGCGCTGTAATCTAAGCTCAAATGCCCCATTCATTTCAATGGGAATTTCAACCAAAGCACATTTTTCCTCATAACTAAGGCACACTACATCGCACATTCATAAATCTTATGTCTACGTGTTTGGGGGATGCGGCCGATTCCGATGGTATAGGACACGCCTCTGTGCGATGACGATTTCATTTTGCAAAATCGCAAAAAATGGAAAACCTATTTTAATTAACTCCTCCGAAGCCGCAAGTCCGATCGACACGAAACTTTGCACAGACCATCTTTGGACCAAGCCGAAGAAAGTTTGTAGAGGGAATTTTGATCCGACAAAAAACGTCCGAATAACAAACTAACAAATATTTGTGAAAACGCTAAAAACACAAAGTTTAACATAACTCTGGCTTAGAAAGCCCGATCAACACACAACTTCACGACCTTATCTGCCCTGCCCCCTAGAAGGGCTGTGCAAAATTTGGTGCAGTTAGCCGCTAGTTGGCGCTACCCAAAAAAATTCCCATTGACTTACATTCATGTCATATCTCCATAACCACAAGTCCGATTGACACCAAATTTGGGTCAGTTGTTTATGATGGGGCCCTGAACACACCTCCAAAATTTGGTGCACTTCGGTCAAAAGGTGGCGCTACAATCGAAGTTCAAATGTCCCATTCATTTCAATGGGATTTTGCAGTCAATTACATTTTGCCTCATAACTACGGCCTACTACATCGCACATTCATAAATCTTATGTCTACGTCTTTGGGGGATACTGCCAATTCCGATGGTATAGGACACGCCTCTGTCCGATTACATTTTCATTTCGCTAAATTGCGAAAACTGGAAACATTTTTTAATTAACTCCTCCGAAACCGCAAGTCCGATCGACACGAAACTTTGCACAGACCATCTCTGGACCGAGCCCAAGAAAGTTTGTAGAGGGAATTTTGATCAGACAAAAAACGGCCGAATTACAAGCTAACAAATCTTTGCGAAAAAGCTACAAACGCGCAGTATAACATATCTCAGGCTTCAAAAGGCCAATCAACACCAAACTTTGGGACCTTCTGCGGCTGGACTTCCCCAAGCCCTGCGTCTAATTTGGTGTCAATCGGCCATATGGTGGTGCTATTGATCATACATCAAAAAACACTCCCATTTACTTACATGCTTTTTATATCTCCAGTACCACAGCTTCAATTGACACCAAATTTTGATCAAATCTTCCCCATGGGACTCTGACGAGACCTGAACTATTTAGTGCACTTCTGCCAAAAGGTGGTGCTATAATCAAAGCTCTAATACCCCATTCATCTCAATGGGATTTCGAAACATTTTTCCTCATGTCTACGGCCCACTACATCGCACATTCATCAAACTCAGTGTTTAGGGGATGCTGCCTATTCCAATGGTATAGGACATGCCTTTTCATTTTACGAAATGCAAAAACTGAAAAAAAAATTTCATTTACTTCTTCTAAGCCGCAAGTCTGATCGCCACTAGACTCCCCACAGACCATCTCTGCACAAATCCGAATAAACTTTGTAGAGGGAATTTTGATCCGACAAACGACGGCCCAATTACAAAATAACAAATACTTGCACAAACACTAACAACAGGATGTCATGTCATATCTTACATTTGCATTATGTGATCTACACTAAACTCAGGGACCATATCTGCCACGCCATCCTGACGGCCTGTGTGAACATTTGTATAAATTTGAGACAAAGGTGCCGCTGTTATGTCATACGAAATGACACTCCCATACACACACATTCATTTTAGCACTCATTAACAATCGTAAATGTCATGAAATACAGACAATAGCCTAATAGTCTAAATCAAATAGGCTAATATAACAAAACTGTAATAATATGAACCGGGGGGGTCTACGGGTACTCTCCCCAAAAATTCAACATTTCTCACTTACACGGACCCATGTGCCACTTCTTCATCATTATTCCCTTACTTTATATGCAAAAGCAGCCACTACGGTCTGCTCTTACAATTACTAATTATCACCAAAATGTTGTCACTCCTCCAAACCACCGACTCTGATACATATAACTACTACACGATAACAGATAGTAATAAATGTCCTTTTTTATTGAAATACAGCAATATTGTGTTCTCTTTATTAAGTGTGATCAGTGATTACATTTCTTTCACTACTCTTTCAATTAAGATAAATAAAAGGTCTCCATTATTTTGCTCTTACATTTCTTAAACAAAACACATTTTGAAATGGGAAGTTTCAGGTTGATCCTTTTACTTTACTTACCATTTCCTCATTGATCCAGCCCCAAACCACTGATCCTGCCTGCTGCCTTACCTCCTAAGTTGCTTTTCGCTCCTTCGTTTCTGAATGTAAAACCTGCCTCACTTACTGTTCACCAGCCTTTTCGACTGCTTTTCAATACATTCCAGCACAAACATAACAGACTTGGTGGACAGCATGTTTTCTAAATGTCAAATTACCATTCCTCAGTCATTTACTGAACAAAGCCATACATAATATCAATAAAACATATTGCCATTAGTGCCCATTTAAAAATGTTTTGACATTGAATACCTGTATGGCTACCCACGGAAGATGTTTCCAGTTGAGGCAAAAAAAATAAAAAATCCACCATTTTCTCTTTCAATCACTGTTTCTTCGTTATGCCACTAGGAGGTGACATTTGCCACAAAACCCTGATATATAGGGTACATTAATATTAGCAAACTGCCTTAAAACTGTACACTTGACGTGTCTACGATAAAATATTGAACTAACAATATACTATAAATGTATTTATCACACTGAACCACAACTCAATTGTTTACAGATTTTGAAATACCATTTACTTTACTAGAAAGTATTTCCAATATCAAATGAACCCATGCCAACCGACTTGCTCAACTACCATTTGCAAGACCATTAATATAAGAACTTCTGGAATACCTGCATGGACAACCAGGGAATTCATTTCCTATGTTTAAAGTCTGTATTCAAGGCATTTTGGGTATATTTCACTTTTCAAAATTTGTAATTTACCGCTACGCTGCTATATCTATCTATCTATATACACTTATGAACAAATTGAATGTAAAGTATACCATTTACTTGTATCTACATGAACAAATGACTGCCTCATCCAAAAACCTTATTAGATAAATAGGGAAGACAACAGTTTCCAAAGCAGACACTTTTATTACGACACTAAAAGGCTAACATGTTGTCAACTACTTACATACAATCCCATTTACAAACATTTGGTTGTTTTTTTACATTTACAACATTATATATCAACAATAATATAATAAAAAACACTAATACATATAATTAATATTTGTACATAACATATTTCAATAAAAATATTTACTCTTCAGACTTTTCAAATTAACGTTTATAAAACACCACAAAATAACATGCAAATAAACTCTTTACAATATAAGACTGTGAAACACACTGACAAGGAAGTATCAACATCAACAAAAGTATGCATAATGTTTTTGTTTTGTTTTTTTCAGAGAAAGAGAAGGGGTTTATTAGAAAGACAATTGACAGCAGTATCAGAGCTCAGACACAGCTGATGTGGCAAAACAGCGATTAAACACTGACATAGAGGCCAGGAATGGCGGGTTGAAATGTCAGCTTGTCTGCTTTGTTTTTGTTTGTTTTGTTTAAAATTGTCCTGTCCGGCAGCTTGGTATGAGTATGAGGAACTGGATACCATGTTGTGCCAGACAGATTTTACTTTACTTGTCTGTTTTATTATTAATTCCAATTTAATGTCATGTCAACTATAGTGACATGTCCAATAACCAAACAAGAGGTGGACCCTGTGGAGACAAAAGAGGAGAAACCGTTAGCAATTGGAACCTCAGCTCAACAGCAACACCCCAAGAATGAAAAGAAGGAGTTCCAAATACTCTACAGAGCAATAGGCCTAGGTGCAAGTACTGCAATCAGCCTCAGCTCTTCACCTGCAAGACAGACAGATTGGCCACACCCACATGACCCCACATCACAATAAACAACAATTGTGAAATACACTACTCACACTAAATAAGATTGTAATAATGATCAATACAGATAAATGCCATATTAAAACATTACATATTAATACTTTCATAGTTGAAGACATCCGTTATCAGGCAGCCTGATCTTCTTTGCCTTGACTTTCTGCCTCGGCCCAAGTGCACAATTACGTTCCACCTGCCACCACGAACACCTAAAGGCCATAAGACTAGATCAGTAACCAAGCACACTCATTTAGGAACTACAAATCGCAAATAACTGTTCAAACTGATACTTACATGTTTTATCCTGTTGCTGTCTCCTTGTCCTGTAAAGTCACTGTGGTAATGGCGGCTGCTCCTCCATGGTGCTGGCCCTCTTCTTGGTCTGTGATATTCCATTTCATCACTCTCTCTTAATGTCCTCCTCCTCTCTGTCGTTCCAGCTTGGCAGCACAAGACGACAAATACATAGGGCAAAAAAAACTGAGAAGCCATGCACTAGAAAGCATAAAGCTAAAAACATTAATGCAAACAGTATTTCAGCCTCTGACTAATTAAATGAATACAAATATAAGCTCATTAACATAGCACACACTTAAAGCTACTTTTAACATTAAATGAGCAGCACGATAAATTCATATAACATAATACATTTCATAGATTTTTTTTAAATTTATGATTTCAATAAATACTTTAGACAGTGGGGTGAACTGATGCAACTGATGGAACAAACATACTTTTATAAACACCTTTTAAATAAATGCATTTTAAAACTAATTTAAACATTTAATGAGCAACGGGATCAAATCCGCATTAATTTAACGAGGCATAAATAATTTAATAGCTGATTAAATAATAAAGATTTTTTTCATAACTTCAATAAATACTTTAATTTCAATAGGCACTGGGATGAAATGATGGAACACAAAAAATTTCATAAATAATAGCTTTTAAATACTTTAAGAAATATATTTTAAAACGATTGATGTAAGGCATGGCAGGTCCAACTGATTATTTCATGACTGGATAAAAATTACATAAATATTTATACAACAGTTTTTTAATAAGCCATATTATAATAATTTTTATATAACCCTGAAAATAGCCAACCCTATGGAGAATACATGAAGTCTATGGAAATACATTCATGGTAACTGTAATATGTGGACAGTACTTCCACATTAACGATGTTAGGATTAATGTCCTTAATGTAAATGTGATCAATTACAGTCCCATTCTCTGTCGTTGCTTTATTTACTATTTGACTGTAACCTTCCTGTTTCATGAAGTTCTCCATAGATTTGGAAACGAGCGCATTATCGTTAAAGTCCCCATTATTATTTTACCTCCTGAAAGCTGATTAAAATGGCTGACTGCCAGACTCAGGTTAGTTTTGAAAAGGCCAATTTTATATGATGGTGGTCTATACAGTAACATGTAATTATGGTTTGCAGGTTCAACATTAAACATTATAGCTTCCAAATTGTTACATGGCACATCAAGGAGGTTACACATGATGTGATTCTTATGGTAAAAACCAACACCACCATGTTGTTCTTTCTGCAAAGCAGACAGAACTCCTGTGCTGCTATATGAGTCTGACCTTACTTTGTGATGAAAGGTCCACCCTTCCATGTCAGTCTCATTTTGTGGTGAATTGTGTTGCAGCCATGTTTCAGTCAGGCAAATTACATCAGCTTTCAGAATCCTGTTTTCATGTTTGAGCTCGGTTATGTGAGCGTTTACACCTTGAATATTGTGTAAACAGATGTTCAGATATGATGCTGGTCTTGTTAAGGGAGCCTCAATAAATTTTGCCATATTTCCCAGAGAAGTATCAATGTCACTTTTTGAATATATAGCAGTGGGTTTAAAATCTTCAATAATCAGGTTTTCTAAAGATGTGACTCGGCTCAGAGCAACATATGCTTGACCGGCAGAAAAAATCTTTTTCAAAGACACCACTGCTTTTGCCAGAGTCAAGCCTTGTACTTTATGAATTGTGCACGCCCAGGCCAAACGTAATGGAAACTGACGTCTTACTCCATTACCTTTTTTAAGTCCATCTTCCTCAGCACCAATTGGGGTTGCATTTTCATATCCTGATTCTGAACATGGGAATTTAAACCGCAGTTTTTGACCAATCTTGGGATCATCAAAATTTACATAAATTGCTTTAGGGAATTTGTGGTTTCCATCAAATTGAATTCTGCACACAGTCCCAAAGACTCCATTAACAAGACCATCGGACACATCTATATTTTTGATCAACATAACGCGAGCTTTTGGGCCAACACTAAGTATTTTGTCTAAATATGTTTGGTTATCAGACTTATGCGACGTTTTTGTCATTCGCCCAGTTTCTGCATTTTTTTCAAAATCTTGTGATTCTATTTGAACTATATCTGTACACACCTTGTGCAACATGTTGAAATTAAAAGATCTGACTTGGTCATTGGTCGCAAATATATGAAGATCTTCTGTATCTTCTCCCATGCCTGTCTCACATTGCTTTAATAAGACTTGATCCTGCTCTTGAAGTTTTTCCCCTTTCTGATGTTTTCGGATCCTATTTAGCATCAAGGCAAAATCTTTGTCTTTTTGCCGCATGATTTCTGTTAGCTCGACGTGGCTGAAAGTATTGTCCCATAGGTTGTTGCCTACATTTTCTGTGTATAGAGACTTTCCTTTAACCGGTGGCAGCTGGTAGAAATCACCGACAGCCATGATGGATACATTGCCAAATGGAGAAAAGTCTGCACATTGTTTAATTTGTCGCAGTCTGCCATGAATGTACGCAAGAAGTTTATGATCTACCATAGAAATCTCATCAATGACTAATATTTGAAGATCTTTCAGACTGGCTCTCAGTGTGTTTACTTTTTCCTCTTTTAATGGTTGGTAAGGCAAGGACATGTTGTTGCCAATTGAAAAGCTGCTGTGGATTGTTGTTGCATTGATGTTATATGCTGCCACACCAGTAGGAGCAGTTAGTAAAACATGCACCTCATCTGGATTAGTGGACAGTCTAGCCAACAATCTGCTTGCTTCATAATAGACAGCTTTAATTAAATGGGATTTTCCTGTACCGGCGCCGCCAGAGACGAAAACATGAAATGGCTTGGGGTTTTTCCCATTGACTTTGTCTAAACACCACTGACGTATTTTATAAAACACTTGTGCCTGTAGTTTGTTTAATGAACGCATAATTGAAAGAGCTTCAGGGCGAGAGATTTTTTGAACTTGAAATTCCACAGATACTCCCTTCTGTTCTGTTGGCTGTAAATCTGGAATGTCTTCTCTTTCAGTAGAGAACTCATCTTTGTTTTTGCTCTTCTCTTCTAAACATTCCAGTCGCTCCAATTCTGCTTCAGGACACAGAGCTGCCCAGGCATCTTCCTCAAATCCATTTTGCTCAACAGATTCTCGAATTTCATCTAATTTGTCTGCATCAATTTCAAATTTTGACCTGTTGAAGTCAACAACATCTTTCACTGATTGAACCTCATTAGAGCTGTTCTTAATGTAGCCAGATTTATAAAACTCCTCAAAGCTACTGAATTTGGAGGGTTTCAGCTGATCATCTGAATAATAGGGCAAGAAAAGCTGCAGCAAGCTTTGGTAGTGCTTTTCAGGATACTGTGTGGGTGAAAAGCGAGCGTACCTTACAACAGCAGCATTTGTCCTGGTTCTCTTTTTAACAAAGCCACAGTTATTGCCCAATTTAACCATGTTACTTTTGTTCTCATTTTTGGCAGCAACTCTGTATTCTGAAGCAAAGGACGCTATACACATGTCTTTAAATTCATTGCTTTGCGGCCTATTTTTGTACCGATCTGTAATGTTTCTCATCCAAAGTTTGTCGGAGTCAGTTTCTACACTTTCTACTCTCTTTTGAATGACACTGAGAGGAAGGCTCATTCTCACAACATTGTCCCCAGTAGGAACAAAGGTGACTTTTCTGGAACATTCCTTCAGTCTCATATTCGTGACGCGGTAAACACTCTCTTGAGCTGAAACTTCTCTGTTATGAAGGAACACACTTCCTAATTTGTTAATCGCCTGTTTTGCATCTACATTACCGTCGTTCTTTA
This sequence comes from Lepomis macrochirus, assembly GCA_024633595.2. Taxonomy (NCBI): domain Eukaryota; kingdom Metazoa; phylum Chordata; class Actinopteri; order Centrarchiformes; family Centrarchidae; genus Lepomis; species Lepomis macrochirus. Next base: position 171,972 of record JALXJV020000036.1, on the reverse strand, counting down.
TCTCATTTTCAGCACGTTTTAACATGAGTCCCTTCTCTCGTTCATCTTTAGATATGTAAGAGATGATGTATTTAATACATGCCCATGGATCACACACAAACTGAATGTCCATATTGGCATTCCACGCACTCAAAAGGTCTTTGTTATACGGATTTATCCACACATCAGATGTGTTTCGTTTTAAAACGACTGTGTTTTTGTTTACAGCTGACCGGTAAGCCTTTTTAAAGATCTCCTGATTAATGCCGAGGGAAGTGTAAAGGTCATCTACGCAATCAAATGTTGAGTCTGTTTCTGAATTACATTCTTTTACTTTTGTCAGAATTAGTTTTGCTAGAGCGATTCTATTTTCATCAGTTTCATTCTGCTCCTGCTCTATTTTGGTGCGAGTAAGGAAGGTTTCATTAGTTGGTGGTCGCGGGAAATTAAACCTGCATGTTGTTCCTTTCTTTTTGCAACTTTTGGAATGTTTTTTGCTGTGCTGCTGCACACTGGAAACAACCTCACACAGGTCATCAGTTTCTGGGGGAAGGCTGCAGGTAACGTAGTTGTCAATAAAAGCAGTAATTTTATCATCTGTGTTTCTGGCAAATGTTGGTGCGTCCTCCACCCAGAACAGACAGTGTGTGTGAGGTGATCCACGCTGCTGGAACTCTACTCTGTAAAAATAGTCCACTACCTTTCCTATCGGCTGAGCAGGAGACAAAATTACATCTTTTAATAAACAATGAAACCTGTGATCAAACATTCTCGCTGCTGTCACGGGATTATTTTTTAACAAACTACATTTTTGTGCCCAGTCCAGATCTTTACCATTGCCTTTAATATTTTCAGCTTTTAGAAAGATATCCATCAGTTCTGTCCAGCGTAAATCTGCTGATGAAAAGGAACAGAACCATGTTGGAATTCCCAGCTGCCGTAACATCGCGAACAAGTCTTTTTGTACTCCCTGCCAGAACGCAGGTGTACCTCTAATAGGTTTGAGGAATTTATAGCCTATATCGTTGTTAAAAAGTTTCTTAACAAAGTCAGAGTCCGAAAGCATGGATGAAGTAATTTGGGTTGTTTCCCCTCCATGATGGCCTTTTCTCAGAGCAATTGATGCGTTAGACATCACTTGCTCCACCTCAGATGCATACTGTCCATAAAATATGTACTCTAAGTTGCGAGCAAATCTAGTATCTGCATTGAGGATTCTTTGATTCAAATATTTACTCAATGTGAGCTTTACTTCTCTGGCATCATGGAACGTTCCTGTACCTCTCGGAAAAAGAACAGGGAAACACTTAGCCTCGTTGCCAGCGTCTGTCAGTAGTCGCACAGGACTGTTTCCTTCTGCTGGAGCTACTGACAAAACACTGTCAAAGTGCTGATCGAGAATTTCTTGTCCAATATCTACGGGTTGCATACATGTATCTAAATACATCCCATGCTGCTGAGCATCATTGATGTGTTCATCCATATTTTCATCTGACTCTTTTGGTTTATCTTTGTTTGGAGCTACATCACTGACGCATGTTTCATTTTGGGATTTGCTCTCATCTCTCTTATCATACGGATTTGCCCATTCGAAATCTATCTCCACATCTTTATACCATTTATTTATGCGTTTTAACAAAGTTAGGGCATTAAGGAGTTTTTGTGTATCGACAAATTGAAACTTGTAATGTCCTTTGTAGGTTAGTTTTCGCTTTAACTTCACGCGAAGGATGAGAGACTGATTTTCTAACCTAGGTAAGTGTTAGTTATTGCATTACATTTAGATGGGACGCAGGTAACCGGCCCATGGACACCATTTTGTCCTCCTTTAGGTAAAGCCAATAACTTCATAAAAGGAATATTGAGAGCAATCAAATGTTGTTCCAAAGACTCCAGATGGAGCTCCTTTGGAATTAGATCTAGATGTAAGTTATTTGCTGCACTGATCGCCGGTACTTTGCCTTGAAGTATTTTGCTATTACACGAATGACAAATCCAGGATTTAGCAGCAGGTGACTGTTTTAAGATGCAATTTCTATCACACGTATCTCCACATTTGTGCAGATAAGTTGTTGTGATGCATCTATTTGCTACTGCAGCAACTACTGAGTCCTTCTTTCCATATTGCTCTGTTCTACATAGAAGTACTTGTTTCTCAAATAGTAATCTATGACAAACACAGCAAACATATTCTGGACCATGTTTTACTTTTTCCTGGAATTCTTTGATTATCACATGTATGTTTTGCTTTCCCAATATTGAATTAATCTTTTTTTGTTGATTTCGCTCCTTAATTGATGATGCATAACGTGGGTCTGTTTGATACTTTTTCATGTTATAATCTATTACATGATACGATGATCAGCATCTTTGGCATACTTCTCTACACTCATCTTCTTAACATTTTCTCTGAATTGAGAATTTTTATCGTATTTTTCCATACTGCTTTCCTTAACTTTCTCTCTGAATTGAGAATTTTTAGCATACTTATGTTTACTACTCTCTATCACCTGGGCTCTAAATGAAGGATCACTTTTATATTTATTAACACTTTCCTGTTGTTTCTTTAATCTGTAGTCACTATCTTTAACATATTTGTCATGTTGTTTCATCCTTTTGGTTTGTTTGAATTTTGAGTCGTCACTATATTGTTGTCTTTCTTTTCTCTTCTGCCTATCCTTACGCGATAAAGTTATATCAGCTTCTGGTTTTGGGTGATTTATTTCACTAAAGGTAATTAAACTAACACATTTTTGAGAAGCTGAATCTTTAACACACTCAATGGGTTCGTAATGACACTGATTACAGTGCTGTAGATAAACCCCCTTTGTTGAGTCTTTGCTGACTGTTTGCTGTAAACTTTGGCCACTTGTCTTGACTATAAGTATAAATATCGACACCAAACAAATCAGCTGCGGCATGAATTTCTACCTCAGTAGCCCAAGTGTTAACATACTTCATTTTTGATTCTCTAACATATTGAGGCACGGATGAAAACTCATTTCTAATAATATTTTGGTATATACTAGGGTTATCTTCTATTTGTTTAACCACAGCTCTTCGAATGGCTTTGTGATAGTCCTGAATCCCACTTAGGACCTGTGACAGAGCTTCGCGAAACAAGCAATTGCCGTCGGATGCAATGTTAGTAGTTTTACACGGTTTAGGCTGCTCTATATCTATGTTTGCGACAACAACATCCTTATTACCTAAACTGGAGCGCGATATAAAGTTTCATACAGAGTGCCCGCTTCTCTGCTAAAGTTAAGCCTCTAAATGAAACACTGGATGGATTCTGTTCTGAAACTAAAGTAATATCTGCCATAGTGTCAGTATTACCATCACAGACTGCTGTAGTATCATTATCTACTTTAGCCGTTAAGTCAGCGCAATCTCCATCCACTGGCATTTGATCCATATCACTTGATGCAGTGTTAACCTCAGAGACTGTGTCTGCACAGGCTCCACTCAGCTGCATCAGGTCAATATCTTCAAATGCAGTTTCAGGACAACTCGGGACGCTAACCACAGAAACTTTAACGGGAGTTACTTCAAATAATTTGGCAGCGGGATCATCGCCATACAACGAGTTTACAAGATTACCGATATGTTTGTGCAACGACTCTAAATTAGTGTAATGAGCCAGCATGCTTGTTCCATCAGCATCCACACCACCGCCACTGTTGCGCGCGCATAGTGGGTCAAACACGGCGAACCTGAATGCATCTCCTGAATCGGTCAGATCTACTTTAAAGACGGCACAGATGTTATTTCTAATATTTAGCAGACACGCATCTGCCTGGATTAGCAGCGGTCTGAAAAGCTACATCCAAAGACATCAGCGTGTTGCTCTACATCCCGATCGTAAGCATCAAAGCCAATTATTCCTGTCAATGTGTCTAAGTACTCCATCTTAAATTTTTGGTTTTTTAGGTCATACTCTGTTGGCAGTTCATTAACGAAAATATAACCACTGCCCTCAGCAGCACTGACCATCCCCTGCTGTAACATGTAAGTGTAGATGGAATTCCCCTCTAACAAAATATGATCTAAATCGTCTTCATCCCATGTCAGCAAGCTCTTTTAAGATGTCTCATCATGGCTGAAATACAGTTTGGACCACACTGTTTGCCTCTGTTGCTGCCAAACAATTCATCACCCTGATGAAATGACCCTCTAACAAAAGACAGGACACTAGAATTGCTCACGTGACCTGTAGAGGGTCCAGCAGTAGCAGCAGGAAGAGAAGGAGGACCACGGATCAGAGGAGGAGCAGGAACTCCCTTGCCGTCACAGGGGTGCTGGAAACAAATTAAACATACTTATTACTAATTTTTGTATTTAAACACTAACCAATAAAATGTGCAAACATTTCAGTGTGAACACTTTCAAAAAAGTGAAAACATTTGTTGTTTCATTATAGTTCTGCAAAACTATAGTTGATGACTGCACACAAAATTATATTTAAAACGTCAGTGAGTTGTGTATAAATATCAACCCTTGCAACACAGTAAAAAAAAATTCAGAGCTCATGCAGTTTCAAGCAATTACAGTAGAACTGTGTCAGAAAAACAAACCTGGTCCTCACGCACATCAGTGGGTTGGGCAGTGGACAGCTCTGGCACCTCGGTCACCAGGGGGGGTGCCGGCTCTCTGAACCTAGGAGGGGAAAACCACAACCCTTTACACACAATGAAACTAAACTGTGCACCACATCATGCTTTTCCCTTAGTGAACACAAACATGAAAACATTTCACAGAAAGATCCACTGACCTGGTCCTCTGGGGCAGGAGGTGGGGCAGCAGCAGGAGGTGGGGCAGCAGCCGGGGAAGGGGTGGGTGCTGACTCCTGAACACAAGAAAAAGGGGAAAAAAAGCTATTTAGGTACATTGGAAACAACTGTGTTTACATTTACCTTAAACCATTTTATATAATTAGGCACATAATACTCTATGTACTAACCTCCTCCTCTGCAGCCACAGGGGTGGGTGTAGCAGGGGTGGGTGTTGCAGGTGTGGGCAAGGGACACACCTGCACAATGCTGGCAGTTGCCTCGACCTTAAAAAATAAAACAATGACATGCATAAGCTAATGAGTACCTTGTTTTATATTATGACAATAACTGGATACTGGACAACAGGTTGAAATGAAATATTTTAGAAAATTAATACAAACCTGGCGCTTTGCAGGTCTCCGCTGTGAGGCAACTCGCGGTGCCCGAGGTCCCGCAAGGGCCCTCTAAAGTAAAGAGAGAAAACATCCATAAATAAAACAATTAAGCAATTATATTTGTTACATACCTCGATCTTACATTACAACCTCTCAGTTATTTTCATGTTTCAGAAAGCAGGAAATCAAACATTAAATCTGCATGTAAATTACCTTGGCTGGTGGAGCCGGAGGACTCTCAGGAGCAGGAAGATCGGACGGCACGACCGCGTCCATGCTAGCCAGCATGGACTCACTGAAACGTATCGGGTTCAGTGGGATGAAGCAGGACCTAAGCTTTATCGGAGCCTGTGAAATAAACACAAACAGTATAAATTAAAATATTCATTGTCTAAATGCATCTCTCAATATAAAATGACAAGACAAAAACAAACCTGCTCATGTGCCGTCCTCTCGAAAACACCAGAGGAAGCGTCCCCTGATGCCTTCCTCTGCATATAAAAAAAAGACAAATATTTTGTGTTAGAAAATATTAATTAATGATCACAACAGAAAGAAAGTGTCAGTGGAATTTCAGCGGACACATCTTACCTTCCTGCTCGCCACAGGCAGAAAGCCATCATCATCTGGCGTAGGTTTGGTGTGGCGAGGGAGACTGTCCTCGTCACACACAACCACACGCGGCCGGACCCGGGGAAGAGCTGGGACCGCTCGACGAGCAGGCAGAGCAGCCGGCTCCGGCTCGGTAGCCGCTGACATCTGCACGTGCTCGAACGACACGGTCCACAGCAGGTCAGCGAGGACAAGCATGCCCTTGTCGTCGCTCAAGTGGATCTGAAACAACAACGACAAAAATTTCATCGTCAACATGATATTATGAATGGAAACACAGAACTTGACTTCACACTTTCCTCCCCTTTTTCCTGCTTGTACTTACGCCATCTTTGCTCCACAGGGCCAAATCGTGCAGGGGGAAATGGTCAGCAGTAGAGTAGTATTTCACACCTTAGAATACAGAATAACAGAGATGAAGAAAATCAAAACATGGCTGTATTTCCTAAAAACACGATCATTTGTTTCCCTTACTAAAATTATTTTCACACTTACCCATACTTGCTGCCACCCGGTGGAGCTCACGACGGTACGCCTCCTGCACGTCAGGCTGACTAACCGTCAGGCGGGGAACAAAGTCCAACACGTACACCTACACAGATCAACAGTTGTTTGTTAATCACAACACCACATTAATAACAACTATAGTAAGAAACATTATAGTGAGGAGAATATATAAAATGGACCTACATCAGTGCAGAGTGCAGAGGCACTACGGAGGAGGCCGTGAAAATCGTGACCTGCCTCGCAAGGGGTCCGCTCAGTGGTGAGGTTGTTGCTGGGGCCATGACACAGACAGCGTCAGGAGCACGAGGAAGGCTAGCTTGCACTAACTCGGTCCTCAGCTGAGCTGCGCATGCCCCAGGCGTAGACTGGAACCCGAAGGACAAGGTTCCTCGTGGGAGGGCCACAATGTCATCTGCAAAGGCACGCAGATGACTGGCTCCAACCACAAGAACAAACTGTGAAAAAGAAAAGATGTTAGAAACACAATTACAAATTCTTACCCTGAGCAAGGAACTGATGTACAAACTAAACATTATTTTACCTTGTTCCCGGCAGAGTACGGCAGGAATGACAAGTTTGTGCTGCCGGTTTGTGTGCGGAGAAACTTGCCATTCCGGACACGGTGGCGAAAACCAGTGCCCTTCCCTGTTTATGACACAGAAAAAAATAAACTTAATCATTTGGAAAAATCATGAATTATGTGAACCCAGTTATATGCTCAATTGTTAGCATGCCACACACATTCACCAATAAAAAAAAAAAAGAGGAAAACATAATAAATAAATCTATTGGCCACTTACGTCCAACAAAGTCAGGGAGGGCTCGTGGCGAAATCCCACCTCAACTGGGCTCGCCAACCTGCGTTTAAGAGCCTGGGAGCGGCGGTGGTACTTCCAGCGAGGCATCTTAAAAGAAAACAGAAAATGATTAATGATGATGTCACAAGAAGCATAAAACAGACTAGACAATTACAAAGTATATATGAACAACCAACTGCACATAGAATATGAAGTAGTTAAAATACACTACAGACATTTATATATACATATATAATATTACTGATATCTGAATTAAATATGATATATATATATATATCATATATATACTGATAGGTATCATGATAGTATCTCTGTATGGGACGTATATATATATATATATATATATCTATGATATATATACTACGTATCTCAGAGTGTTTTGAAACTACTTGATTTCTGAATTAAATATGGTCTTCTAAACGTTCCCAGAACGTCCTGAAGGTTCCTGAAGGTTCTCTGTCTGGGAACTGTCTGAGAACGTTATGGGAACATTGCCAGCTGACGTTCTTGACACCAGCCGGACGTTCCCAGAACGTCCTGAAGGTTCCCTGAAGGTTCTCTGTCTGGGAACTGTCTGGGAACGTTGGGAACATTGCCAAGCGGCGTTCTTGACACCAGCCGGACGTTCTCAGAACGTCCTGAAGGTTCCCTGAAGGTTCTCTGTCTGGGAACGTCTAGTGGGAACATTGCCAAGCGGCGTTCTTGACACCAGCGGACGTTCCCAGAACGTCCTGAAGGTTCCCTGAAGGTTCTCTGTCTGGGAACTGTCTGGGAACGTTGTGGAACATTATCGCGGCGTTCTTGACACCAGCCGGGCGTTCCCAGAACGTCCTGAAGGTTCCTGAAGGTTCTCTGTCTGGGAACTGTCTGGGAACGTTGTGGGAACATTGCCAAGCGACGTTCTTGACACCAGCCGGACGTTCCCAGAACGTCCTGAAGGTTCCCTGAAGGTTCTCTGTCTGGGAACGTTGTGGGAACATTGCCAAGCGACGTTCTTGACACCAGCCGGACGTTCCCAGAACGTCCTGAAGGTTCTCTGTCTGGGAACTGTCTGGGAACGTTGTGGGAACATTGCCAAGCGACGTTCTTGACACCAGCCGGACGTTCCCAGAACGTCCTGAAGGTTCCCTGAAGGTTCTCTGTCTGGGAACTGTCTGGGAACGTTGTGGGAACATTGCCAAGCGACGTTCTTGACACCAGCCGGACGTTCCCAGAACGTCCTGAAGGTTCCCTGAAGGTTCTCTGTCTGGGAACTGTCTAGGAACGTTGTGGGAACATTGCCATAGCGGCGTTCTTGACACCAGCCGGACGTTCCCAGAACGTCCTGAAGGTTCCCTGAAGGTTCTCTGTCTGGGAACTGTCTGGGAACGTTGTGGGAACATTGCCAAGCGACGTTCTTGACACCAGCCGGACGTTCCCAGAACGTCCTGAAGGTTCCCTGAAGGTTCTCTGTCTGGGAACTGTCTGGGAACGTTATGGGAACATTGCCATAGCGGCGTTCTTGACACCAGCCGGACGTTCCCAGAACGTCCTGAAGGTTCCCTGAAGGTTCTCTGTCTGGGAACGTTGTGGGAACATTGCCAAGCGACGTTCTTGACACCAGCCGGACGTTCCCAGAACGTCCTGAAGGTTCCCTGAAGGTTCTCTGTCTGGGAACTGTCTGGGAACGTTGTGGGAACATTGCCAAGCGACGTTCTTGACACCAGCCGGACGTTCCCAGAACGTCCTGAAGGTTCCCTGAAGGTTCTCTGTCTGGGAACTGTCTGGGAACGTTGTGGGAACATTGCCAAGCGACGTTCTTGACACCAGCCGGACGTTCTCAGAATGTTCTGAAGCATTGGATTTCTGGAATTGACTATGGATCGTTCTAGGAACGTTCCCAGAACGCTCCTGACACAGCGGCGTTCCCTGAAGGTTCTCATGGTTCTGAAGGAACTCTGTCTGGGAACGTTGTGGGAACATTGCCAAGCGACGTTCTTGACACCAGCCGGACGTTCTCAGAATGTTTTGGAAACATTGATTTCTGAATTAAATATGGTCTTCTAAACGTTCCCAGAACGTCCTGAAGGTTCCCTGAAGGTTCTCTGTCTGGGAACTGTCTGGGAACGTTGTGGAAACATTGCCAAGCGACGTTCTTGACACCAGCCGGACGTTCTCAGAGTGTTTCGGAACCAACTGTACATAAAATATGAAGTAGTGAATATAAACTAAATTTATCTGGTAGTTGTACATTACCTAAGATTAGCACAAGCCAGGAATCTAATATAATGTTAAACTAGCAGACACACAGATGATTCCACAGTACAGTGGGGGACACGCAGGAAAATGAGTGGAAAAAAAAAAGATGCACACACACTTATGTTACCACAAAAGCCTGAAATAACAGCACTCTAACAGGCAGCAGTTCTGATTAAAGCCACAACAATAAACAAAGCAAGCATTTAGCCAAGACCTGTGAACCACTACAAATCCAACAATTCCCACCAAGAGCAAGCACTGTGCTACAGAGGCAAAGAAAAAGTTCCTTTAAGAAGCAGAAACCTCAAGCAGGGAGGGAGAGAGGAAAGACAATCTACACACACACAGTAAATACATGTTAGTACAGAGTGAATAAACATGGTACTGATATTTTTAGTAGTATCACACACAACAGTCTACACCTGCTCTTTTATGAAAAGTGAAAATATGATATGAAAATATCTATAACTTACATTACTTTTAGAAGTAATGTTACACAACACATAACGGATAGTAACCTTTTCTTATTCTCATTACATAT
>JALXJV020000036.1:144949-161607 GCA_024633595.2 Lepomis macrochirus | reverse complement strand
GGTATCAGGAAAATCCCTGCTTAATCCCTTATCTTGGTTTTGTGAAACAGCCCTCTGGTCTTGGCTAAATGTTTGTGTTGCAGCTTGTAGCATGAAGTTATCCCTCTATCACAATGTTAGGTCTCTGTGTTGTGGTGTGTTGCCAAATCCCTGGCTTGTTGTTACCTGAGGTTTATGGCTGTTAATACAGTGTTTGCTTTCTGACTGCTGTCTGGCTGGCTTGTACCACCAGAACACTCTAATGTCACCTGGCTAATAGTACTGTGGCTTTGCGTTTGGTGTGTGTTTACAGTCATGTTAACATTGCTTGCTTTATTGTTGTGGCCTTAATCACAACTGCTGCCTGTTAGAGTGCTGTTATTTCAGGCTTGTGGGGTAACATAGGTGTGTGCATCTCCTTTTTTTTCCACTCATTTTCCTGCGTGTCCCCCACTGTACTGTGGAATCATCTGTGTGTCTGCTAGTTTAACATTATATTAGATTCCTGGCTTGTGCTAATCTTAGCTAATGTACAACTACCAGATAAATTTAGTGTATATTCACTACTTGATATATTATGTACAGTTGGTTTTTCAGATACTTTGTAATTGTCTAGTCTGTTTATGTTTCTTGTGACGTCATTATCAATCATTTTCTGTTTTGTTTTATTTTTTAAGATGCCTCGCGGGAAGTACTTCCGTCGCTCCCAGGCTCTTAAGCGCAGGATGGCGAACCCAGATGAGGTGGGATTTCGCCATGAGCCCTCCCCTGACTTTGTTGGACGTAAGTGGGAAATTGATTTATTACTGGTGGTACAGTTAGTTAGTGATCAGTCTGTGGAGCTGAACGTTCACTCCAATCGTGGGTTTGAAACCTGCAGCTGGCACAAGTGTTTACTGGTTTCAGCTTTCAACACCTGTAGCCTATAGTGTTTGAACTTAATGATAAACTAAATATGGTGATTTCTATCTCTGAATGTTTTTTTTTATCTCAAAATGTTAGCTGTAAAGCTTTTAGTATTTGAATGGGTTTTTTTTATCTCAAAATGTTAGCTGTAAAGCTTTTAGTATTAAGCAAACACACTTTTGTATCAACAACAAATCAAATTGTTTCATGACATCCAGGTTTTTTTATCTCAAAATGTTAGCTGTAAAGCTTTTAGTATTTGACTGTTTTTTTATCTCTTTAAGACATCCAGGCTGGCTGGTGGTGCAGTTAGTTAGTGATCAGTCTGTGGAGCTGAACCTTCACTCCAATTTTGGGTTCTTATCCTGCAGTATGGTGACCACACACATACTGACAGCAGTAGCAATCGCAAAAAAAGCTCACAGCTCTCCCACACATTTTCTTAAGGAGATGCACATTCTAGTTTATTATGCTTTCCTCTTTTTTATGTATTTTTTATTATTGAATGTGTGTGGCATGATACCAAATTGAGCATATAATTGGGTTCACATAATTCATGCTTTTTCCAAATGATTAAGTTTATTTTTTTCTGTGTCATAAACAGGGAAGGGCACTGGTTTTCGCCACCGTGTCCGGGAATGGCAAGTTTCTCCGCACACAAACCGGCAGCACAAACTTGTCATTCCTGCCGTACCTGCCGGGAACAAGGTAAAATAATGTTTAGTTTGTACATCAGTTCCTTGCTCAGGGTAAGAATTTGTAATTGTGTTTCTAACATCTTTTCTTTTTCACAGTTTGTTCTTGTGGTTGGAGCCAGTCATCTGCGTGCCTTTGCAGATGACATTGTTGCCCTTCCACGAGGAACCTTGTCCTTCGGGATCATGTCTACGCCTGGGGCATGCGCAGCTCAGCTGAGGACCGAGTTAGTGCAAGCTAGCCTTCCTCGTGCTCCTGGCGCTGTCTGTGTCATGGCCCCAGCAACAACCTCACCGCTGAGCGGACCCCTTGTGAGGCAGGTCACGATTTCCATGGCCTCCTCCGTGAGTGCCTCTGCACTCTGCAGTGATGTAGGTCCATTTTATATATTCTCCTCACTATAATGTTTCTTACTATAGTTGTTGTTAATGTGGTGTTGTGATTAACAAACAACTGTTGATCTGTGTAGGTGATGCGTGTTGGACTTTGTTCCCGCCTGACGGTGTCAGCCTGGCGTGCAGGAGGCGTACCGTCGTGGAGCTCCACCGGTGGCAGCAAGTATGGGTAAGTGTGAAAATAGATTTTAGTAAGGGAAATAAATGATTGTGTTTTTAGGAAATACAGCCATGTTTTGATTTTATTCATCTCTGTTTTTCTGTATTTTAAGGTGTGAAATACTACTCTACTGCTGACCATTTCCCCCTGCACGATTTGGCCCTGTGGAGCAAAGATGGCGTAAGTACAAGCAGGAAAAAGGGGGGGAAAGTGTGAAGTCAAGTTCTGTGTTTCCATTTGTAATATCATGTTGATGATGAAATTTTTTGTTGTTGTTGTTTCAGATCCACTTGAGCGACGACAAGGGCATGCTTGTCCTCGCTGACCTGCTGTGGACCGTGTCGTTCGAGCACGTGCAGATGTCAGCGGCTACCGAGCCGGAGCCGGCTGCTCTGCCTGCTTCGTCGGCGGTCCCAGCTCTTCCCCGGGTCCGGCCGCGTGTGGTTGTGTGTGAGGAGGACCGTCTCCCTCGACACACTAAACCAACACCTGATGTAGATGGCTTTCTGCCTGTGGCGAGCAGGAAGGTAAGATGTGTCCGCTGAAATTCCACTGACACTTTCTTTCTGTTGTGGTCATTAATTAATATTTTCTAACACAAAATATTTGTCCTTTTTTTTTATATGCAGAGGAAGGCATCAGGGGACGCTTCCTCTGGTGTTTTCGAAGGACGGCACATGAGCAGGTTTGTTTTGTCTTGTCATTTTATATTGAGAGATGCATTTAGACAATGAATATTTTAATTTATACTGTTTGTGTTTATTTCACAGGCTCCGATAAAGCTTAGGTCCTGCTTCATCCCACTGAACCCGATACGTTTCAGTGAGTCCATGCTGGCTAGCATGGACGCGGTCGTGCCGTCCGATCTTCCTGCTCCTGAGAGTCCTCCGGCTCCACCAGCCAAGGTAATTTACATGCAGATTTAATGTTTGATTTCCTGCTTTCTGAAACATGAAAATAACTGAGAGGTTGTAATGTAAGATCGAGGTATGTAACAAATATAATTGCTTAATTGTTTTATTTATGGATGTTTTCTCTCTTTACTTTAGAGGGCCCTTGCGGGACCTCGGGCACCTGAAGTTGCCTCACAGCGGAGACCTGCAAAGCGCCAGGTTTGTATTAATTTTCTAAAATATTTCATTTCAACCTGTTGTCCAGTATCCAGTTATTGTCATAATATAAAACAAGGTACTCATTAGGTTATGCATGTCATTGTTTTATTTTTTAAGGTCGAGGCAACTGCCAGCATTGTGCAGGTGTGTCCCTTGCCCACACCTGCAACACCCACCCTGCTACACCCACCCCTGTGGCTGCAGAGGAGGAGGTTAGTGAGTATTATGTGCCTAATTATATAAAATGGTTTAAGGTAAATGTAAACACAGTTGTTTCCAATGTACCTAAATAGCTTTTTTCCCCTTTTCTTGTGTTCAGGAGTCAGCACCCACCCCTCCCCCGGCTGCTGCCCCAGCTGTCGCCCCACCAGCTGCCCCGAGGACCAGGTTAGTGTATTTTTCTGTGAAATGTTTTCATGTTTGTGTTCACTAAGGGAAAAGCATGATGTGGTGCACAGTTTAGTTTCATTGTGTGTAAAGGGTTGTGGTTTTCCCCTCCTAGGTTCAGGAGCCGGCACCCCCCCTGGTGACCGAGGTGCCAGAGCTGTCCACTGCCCAACCCACTGATGTGCGTGAGGACCAGGTTTGTTTTTCTGACACAGTTCTACTGTAATTGCTTGAAACTGCATGAGCTCTGAAATTTTTTTTTTACTGTGTTGCAAGGGTTGATATTTCTACACAACTCACTGGCGTTTTAAATATAATTTTGTGTGCAGTCATCAACTATAGTTTTGCAGAACTATAATGAAACAACAAATGTTTTCACTTTTGAAAGTGTTCACACTGAAATGTTTGCACATTTTATTGGTTAGTGTTAAATTACAAAAATGAGTAATAAGTATGTTTAATTTGTTTCCAGCACCACTGTGACGGCAAGGGAGATCCTGCTCCTCCTCTGATCCTTGGTCCTCCTTCTCCTCTTCCTGCTGCTACTGCTGGACCCTCTACAGGTCCACGTGAGCAATTCTAGTGTCCTGTCTTTTGTTAGAGGGTCATTTCATCAGGGTGATGAATTGTTTGGCAGCAACAGAGGCAAGCAGTGTGGTCCAAACTGTATTTCAGCCATGATGACACATCTTAAAAAGAGCTTGCTGACATGGGATGAAGACGATTTAGATCATGTTTTGTTAGAGGGGAATTCCATCTACACTTACATGTTACAGCAGGGGATGGTCAGTGCTGCTGAGGGCAGTGGTTATATTTTCGTTAATGAACTGCCTACAGAGTATGACCTAAAAAAACAAAAATTTAAGATGGAGTACTTAGACACATTGACAGGAATAATTGGCTTTGATGCGTACGATCGGGATGTAGAGCAACACGTGATGTCTTTGGATGTAGCTTTTCAGACCGCGCTAATCCAGGCAGATGCGTGTCTGCTAAATATTAGAAATAACATCTGTGCCGTCTTTAAAGTAGATCTGACCGATTCAGGAGATGCATTCAGGTTCGCCGTGTTTGACCCACATGCGCGCAACAGTGGCGGTGGTGTGGATGCTGATGGAACAAGCATGCTGGCTCATTACACTAATTTAGAGTCGTTGCACAAACATATCGGTAATCTTGTAAACTCGTTGTATGGCGATGATCCCACTGCCAAATTATTTGAAGTAACTCCCGTTAAAGTTTCTGTGGTTAGCGTCCCGAGTTGTCCTGAAACTGCATTTGAACATACTGACCTGATGCAGCTTAGTGGAGACTGTGCTGACACATGTGCAGACACAGTCTCTGAGCTTAACACTGCATCAGTTGATATGGATCAAATGCCAGTTGATAGAGCTTGCGTTGATTTAACAGCACAGGTAGTTGTAGATACTAATAATACAGCAGTCTCTGATGGTAATACTGACAGTACAGCAGAAGTTAGTGTAGTCTCAGAACAGACTGCGTCCAGTGTTTCATTTAGAGGTTTAACTTTAGCAGAGAAGCGGGCTATCTGTATGAAACTTAATATCGTGCCCAGTTTAGGTAATAAGGATGTTGTTGTCGCAAACATAGATATAGAGCAGCCTAAACCGTGTAAAACTGCTAACATTGCATCCGACGGGAATTGCTTGTTTCGCAGTCTTTCACAGGTCCTAAGTGGGATTCAGGACTATCACAAAGCCATTCGAAGAGCTGTGGTTAAACAAATAGAAGATAACCCTAGTATATACCAAAATATTATTAGAAATGAGTTTTCATCCGTGCCTCAATATGTTAGAGAATCAAAAATGAAGTATGTTAACACTTGGGCTACTGAGGTAGAAATTCATGCCGCAGCTGATTTGTTTGGTATCGATATTTACACTTATAGTCAAGAAAAGTGGCCAAAGTTCGCAGCAAACAGTCAGCAAAGACTCAACAAAGGGGTTTATCTACAACACTGTAATCAGTGTCACTATGAACCCATTGAGTGTGTAAAAGATTCAGCTTCTCAAAAATGTGTTAGTTTAATTACATTTAGTGAAATAAATCACATAAAACCAGAAGCTGATATTATTTCTCCGCGTACAAGCTATAATGATAGGAAGAAGAGAAAAGAGAGAGACCAATACAGTGATAACTCAGAATTTAGAGAAAATAAAAAGATGAAAGAACAGGATAAATATGTTAAAGACAAAGAATATAGATTAAAGAAACAACTGCAAGGTCTTAATAAATATAAAACCGATGCTTCATATAGAGTCACGCTGATAGAGAGTGGCAAAAATAAATATGCTACTAATGATCAATACAGAGCAAACCTAAACAAATCTGGTGTACAGAAATATGCAACTAATGAGCAGTACAGAGAAAACCTAAAAGCAAGCAGTGTTCAAAAATATGCGAAAAATTCTCAATTCAAAGAGACAGTTAAAGCGAACAGTGTTCAAAAATATGCGAAAGATTCTCGATTCAGAGAAAATGTTAAGAAGATGAGTGTAGAGAAGTATGCAAAAGATGCTGATCATCGTGAACATGTAATAGCTTATAATGTGACAAAGTTTAAATCCGACCCAGTTTATGCATTATCAATTAAGGAAAGAAATCGGCAAAAAAAGATTAATGAAACGCTGGAAAGGCAAAACATAGATATCATTATCAAACAGTTCCAAGAAAGCATAAAACATGGTCCAGAATATGTTTGTTGTGTTTGTCATAGATTGCTATTTGAGAAACAAGTACTTCTTTGTAAAACCGAGCAATATGAAAAGAAGGGTTCAGTAGTTGCTGCAGTAGCAAAGAAATGCATCACTACAACTTATCTTCATAAATGTGGAGTTACGTGTGATCCAAATTGCATCATCAAAGGGACACCTGCTGCCGAATCATGGATTTGTCATTCGTGTAATAGTAAAATCCTTAAAGGCACAGTACCAGCGATCAGTGTAGCAAATAATTTACATCTTGATCCAGTTCCAAAGGACCTCCATCTGGAGTCTTTGGAACAACATTTGATTGCCCTAAATATTCCTTTTATGAAGTTATTAGCTTTACCTAAGGGAGGACAAAATGGAGTCCATGGACCGGTCACTTGCGTCCCATCCAACTGTAATGCAGTCACTAACATCCTACCTAGGTTAGAAAATCAGTCTCTCATCCTTCGCGTTAAGTTAAAGCGAAAACTAACTTACAAAGGACATTACAAGTTTCAGTTCGTTGACACACAAAAACTTCTAAATGCACTTACATTGTTAAAACGCATAAATAAATGGTATCAAGATGTAGAGATAGATTTTGAATGGACAAATCCGTATGATAAGACAAATGATGATCCAGATGAGAGCAAAGCCCAAAACGAAACATGCGTCAGTGATGTACCTGCAGACACAGATAAACCAGAAGAGTCAGATGAAAACATGGATGAACACATCAATGATGCTCAGCAGCACGGGATGTATTTAGATACATGTATGCAACCCGTGGATATTGGTCAAGAAATTCTTGATCAGCACTTTGACAGCGTTTTCTCAGTAGCTCCAGCAGAGGGAAACAGTCCTGTGCGACTACTGACAGACGCTGGTAACGAGGCTAAGTGTTTCCCCGTTCTTTTCCCAAAAGGTACTGGAACGTTCCATGATGCCAGAGAAGTAAAGCTCACATTGAGTAAATATTTGAATCAAAGAATCCTCAATGCAGATACTAGATTTGCCCGCAATTTGGAGTACATATTTTATGGGCAGTATGCATCTGAGGTGGAGCAAGTGATGTCTAATGCATCAATTGCTCTGAGAAAAGGCCATCATGGAGGGGAAAACACCCAAATTACTTCATCCATGCTTTCAGACTCTGACTTCGTTAAGAAACTATTTAATAACGATATAGGCTATAAATTCCTCAAACCTATTAGAGGTACACCTGTGTTCTGGCAGGGAGTACAAAAAGACTTATTTGCGATGTTACGGCAGCTGGGAATTCCAACATGGTTCTGTTCCTTTTCCTCAGCAGATTTACGCTGGACAGAACTCATGGACATCTTTCTAAAAGCAGAAAATATTAAAGGCAATGTCAAAGATCTGGACTGGGCCCAAAAATGCAGTTTGTTAAAAAATAATCCTGTGACTGCAGCAAGGATGTTTGATCACAGGTTTCATTGTTTATTAAAAGATGTAATTTTGTCTCCTGCTCAGCCAATAGGAAAGGTAGTCGACTACTTTTACAGAGTAGAGTTCCAGCAGCGTGGATCACCTCACACACACTGTCTGTTCTGGGTGGAGGACGCACCGACATTTGCCAGAAATACAGATGATAAAATTATTGGCTTTATTGACAAGTACATTACCTGCAGCCTTCCCTCAGAAACTGATGATATGTGTGAGGTGGTTTCCAGTGTGCAGCAGCACAGCAAAAAACATTCCAAAAGTTGTAAAAAGAAAGGAACAACATGTAGGTTTAATTTCCCGCGACCACCAACTAACGAAACCTTCCTTACTCGTACCAAAATAGAGCAGGAGCAGAATGAAACGGACGAAAATAGAATAGCACTGGCAAAACAAATTATGACAAAAGTAAAAGAATGTAGTTCCCAAACAGACTCAGCATTTGATAGTGTAGATGAGCTTTACAGTACGTTGGGCATTAATCAGGAAATCTTTAAAAAAGCTTACCAGTCAGCTGTAAATAAAAACACAGTCGTTTTAAAACGAAACACATCTGATGTGTGGATCAACCCGTATAACAAAGACCTTTTGCGCGCCTGGAATGCCAATATGGACATTCAGTTTGTCTGTGATCCATGGGCATGTATTAAATACATAATCTCTTACATCTCAAAAGATGAGCGAGAGAAGGGACTCATGCTAAAACGCGCAGAAAATGAGATTAAAAACGACGGTAATGTAGATGCAAAACAGGCACTTAATAAGTTAGGAAGCGTGTTTCTTCATAACAGAGAAGTTTCTGCTCAAGAGAGTGTTTACCGTGTAACAAATATGAGACTGAAGGAATGTTCCAGAAAGGTCACCTTTGTTCCTACTGGGGACAATGTTGTGAGAATGAGCCTTCCTCTCAGTCTCATTCAAAAGAGAGCAGAAAGTGAAGAAACTGACTCAGACAAACTTTGGATGAGAAACATTACAGATCGCTACAAAAATAGGCCGCAAAGCAATGAATTTAAAGACATGTGTATAGCGTCCTTTGCTTCAGAATACAGAGTTGCTGCCAAAAATGAGAACAAAAGTAACATGGTTCAACTCGGCAACAACTGTGGCTATGTTAAAAAGAGAACCAGGACAAATGCAGCTGTTGTAAGGTACGCTCGCTTTTCACCCACACAGTACCCTGAAAAGCACTACCAAAGCTTGCTGCAGCTTTTCTTACCTTATTATTCAGATGATCAGCTGAAACCCTCCAAATTCAGTAGCTTTGAGGAGTTTTATAAATCTGGCTACATTAAGAACAGCTCTAATGAGATTCAATCAGTCAAAGATGTTGTTGACTTCAACAGATCAAAATTTGAAATAGATGCTGACAAACTAGATGAGATTCGCGAATCTGTTGAGCAAAATGGATTTGAGGAAGATGCCTGGGCAGCTCTGTGTCCTGAATCAGAGTTAGAGCGACTGGAATGTTTAGATGAGAAGAGCAAAAACAAGGATGGCGTACCTACTGAGCGAGAAGAAATTCCAGATTTACAGCCAACAGAACAGAAGGCTGTATCTGTGGAATTTCAAGTCCAAAATTTCTACGCCCTGAAGCTCTTTCGATTATGCGTTCATTAAACAAACTACAGGCACAAGTGTTTTATAAAATACGTCAGTGGTGCTTAGATAAAGTAAATGGGCAAAACCCGAGCCATTTCATGTCTTACGTCTCAGGCGCCGGTACAGGAAAATCCCATTTAATAAAAGCTGTGTATTATGAAGCAAGTAGATTGTTGGCTAGAATGTCCGCTAATCCAGATGAGGTGCATGTTTTACTAACTGCTCCTACTGGTGTGGCAGCATATAACATCAATGCAACAACAATCCACAGCAGCTTTTCAATCGGTAATAACATGTCGTTGCCTTACCAACCATTAAAAGAGGAAAAAGTAAATACATTAAGGGCCAGTCTGAAAGATCTTCAAATACTAGTGATAGATGAAATATCAATGGTGGATCATAAACTTCTGGCGTACATTCATGGCAGACTGCGGCAAATTAAACAGTGTGGCGACTTTTCTCCGTTTGGGAATGTATCTATCATGGCGTCGGTGATTTCTACCAGCTTCCACCGGTTAAAGGAAAGTCTCTATACACAGAAAATGTAGGTAACAACTTATGGGACAATACTTTCAGCCACGTGGAGCTGATAGAAATCATGCGCCAAAAAAACAAAGACTTTGCCCTGATGCTAAATAGGATCGAAAACATCAAAAGGGGATAAACTTCAAGAGCAGGATGAAGTCCTATTAAAACAATGTGAGACAGGCATGGCAGAAGATAGTGAAGACCTTCACATCTTTGCCACAAATGACCAAGTCCGAACGCACAACTTTAACATGTTGCACAAGGTGTGTTCACATATAGTACAAATTGAAGCCCAAGATTTCCAGAAAAACGCAGAAACAGGTCGAATTTCAAAAACCATAACCTTATCTAACTCTGATAATCAAACCTATTTAGACAAAATACTTAGTGTTGGTCCAAAAGCTCGCGTTATGTTGATCAAAAATATAGATGTGTCCGATGGTCTTGTTAATGGAGTCTTTGGCACCGTGTGCAGAATTCAATTTGATGGAAACAACAAATTCCCCAAAGCAATTCATGTAAATTTTGATGATCCCAAGATTGGCCAAAAACTGCGGCTTAAATTCCCATGTTCTGAACCAGGACTTGAAAATGCAACCCCGATTGGTGCTGACGAAGATGGAGTTAAAAAAGGTAATGGAGTTAGACGTCAGTTTCCATTACGTTTGGCCTGGGCTTGCACAATCCATAAAGTACAAGGCTTGACTCTGGACAAAGCAGTGGTGTCTTTGAAAAAGATTTTTTCTGCCGGTCAAGCGTATGTTGCTCTAAGCAGAGTGACATCTTTACAAAATCTGATTATTGAAGATTTTAAACCCACTGCAATATATTCAAAAGTGACATTGAGATCTCTCTAGGAAATATGGCTAAATTTATTGAGGCTCCTTTAACAAGACCAGCATCATTTCTGAACATCTGTTTGCACAACATTCAGGGTCTAAGCGGCTCACATAACCGAGCTCAAACATGAAAACAGGATTCTGAAAGCTGATGTAATTTGCCTGACTGAAACATGGCTGCAACACAATTCACCACAAAATGAGACTGACATGGAAGGCTGGACCTTTCATCACAAAGTAAGGTCAGACTCATACAGCAGCACAGGAGTTCTGTCTGCTTTGCAGAAAGAACAACATGGTGGTGTTGGTTTTTACCATAAGAATCACATCATGTGTAACCTCCTTGATGTGCCATGTAACAATCTGGAAGCTATAATGTTTAATGTTGAACCTGCAAACCATAATTACATGTTACTGTATAGACCACCATCATATAAAATTGGCCTTTTCAAAAGTAACCTGAGTCTGGCAGTCAGCCATTTTAATCAGCTTTCAGGAGGTAAAATAATAATGGGGGACTTTAACGATAATGCGGTCGTTTCCAAATCTATGGAGAACTTCATGGAACAGCAAGGTTACAGTCAAATAGTAAATAAAGCAACAACAGAGAATGGGACTGTAATTGATCACATTTACATTAAGGACATTAATCCTAACATTGTTAATGTGGAAGTACTGTCCACATATTACAGTTACCATGAATGCATTTCCATAGACTTCATGTATTCTCCATAGAGTTGGCTCTATTCAGGCTTGTATCAAAATTATTATAATATGGCTTGTTAAAAAACTGTTGTATAAATATTTATGTAATTTTTATCCAGTCATGAAATAATCAGTTGGTCCTGCCATGTGTTACATCAATAATTTTAAAATGTATGTCTTAAAGTATTTAAAAGCTATTATTTATGAAATTATTTGTGTTCCATCAATTCATCCCACTGCCTATTTTAATTAAAGTATTTATTGAAATTATGAAGAAAGTAGTTATTTAATCAGCTATTAAATTATTTATGCTTTGTTAAATTAATGCGGATTTGATCTCGCTGCTCATTAAATGTTTAAATTAGTTTTAAAATGTATTTATTTAAAAGGTGTTTATAAAAGTATGTTAGTTCCATCAGTTGCATCAGTTCACCCCACTGTCTAAAGTATTTATTTAAATCATAAATTAATAAAAATCTATGAAATGTATTGTTATATGAATTGATCGTGCTGCTCATTTAATGTTAAAAGTAGCTTTAAGTGTGTGCTATGTTAATGAGCTTATATTTGTATTCATTTAATTACTCAGAGGCTGAAATACTGTTTGCAGAAGTTTGCATTAATGTTTTAAGCTTTATGCTACGTAGTGCATGGCTTCTCAGTTTTTTTTGCCCTATGTATTTGTCGTCTTGTGCTGCCAAGCTGGAACGACAGAGAGGAGGAGGACATTAAGAGAGTGTTGAAATGGCATATCGCAGACCAAGAAGAGGGCCAG
The DNA here is from genome assembly GCA_024633595.2 of Lepomis macrochirus. Classification (NCBI taxonomy): domain Eukaryota; kingdom Metazoa; phylum Chordata; class Actinopteri; order Centrarchiformes; family Centrarchidae; genus Lepomis; species Lepomis macrochirus. The sequence continues at coordinate 149,348 of JALXJV020000036.1, read as the reverse complement.
CACCATGGAGGAGCAGCTGCCATTACCACAGTGACTTTAAAGGACAAGGAGGCAGCAACAGGATAAAAGATGTAAGTAGCATGTGTGTTGGAACAGTGTTATTTGCAATTTGTAGTTCCTAAATGATTGTGCTTGGTTACTGATATAGTCTTCTGGCCTTTAGGTGTTACGTGGTGGCAGGTGGAGCGTAATTGTGCACTTGGGCCGAGGCAGAAAGTCAAGGCAAAGAAGATCAGGCTGCCTGATAACGGATGTCTTCAACTATGAAAGTAATATGTAATGTTTTAATATGGCATTTATTTGTATTGATCATTGTTACAATCTTATAGTATGAGTAGTGTATTTCACAGTTTATTGTGATGTGGGGTCATGTGGGTGTGGCCAATCTGTCTCTCTTGCAGGTGAAGAGCTGAGGCTGATTGCAGTACCTGCACCTAGGCCTATTGCTCTGTAGAGTATTTGGAACTCCTTGTTTTCATTTTTGGGGTGTTACTGCGTGGCTGACGTTACAGTTGCTAACGGTTTCTCCTCTGTTTGTCTCCACAGGGTCCACCTCTTGTTTGGTTATTGGACATGTCACTATAGTTGACATGACATTAAATTGGAATTAATAATAAAACAGACAAGTAAAGTAAAATCTGTCTGGCACAACATGGTATCCAGTTCCTCATACTCATACCAAGCTGCCGGACAGGACAATTTTAAACAAAACAAACAAAAACAAAGCAGACAAGCTGACATTTCAACCCGCCATTCCTGGCCTCTATGTCAGCGTTTAATCGCTGTTTTGCCGCGTCAGCTGTGTCTGAGCTCTGATACTGCTGTCAATTGTCTTTCTAATACACCCCTTGTGTTTCTCTGGAAAAAAAACAAAACAAAAACATAATGCATACTTTTGTTGCTGTTGATACTTCCTTGTCAGTGTGTTTCACAGTATTATATTGTAAAGAGTTTTTTGAATGTTATTTTGTGGTGTTTTATAAACGTTAATTTGAGTCTGAAGAGTAAATATTTTTATTTAAATATGTTATGTACAAATATTAATTATATGTATTAGTGTTTTAATTATATTATTGTTGATATATAATGTTGTAAATATAAAAAAACAACCAAATGTTTGTAAATGGGATTGTATGTAAGTAGTTGACAAGATCCTTTTAGTGTCGTAATAAAGGTGTCTGCTTTGGAAACTGTTGTCTTCTCTATTTATGTAATAAGGTTTTGTTAAATATGTTGTTGGATGAGGCAGTAAAGTCATTTGTTCATGTAGATACAAGTAAATGGTATACTTTAAATTCAATTTGTTAATAAGTGTATATAGATAGATAGATATAGCAGCGTAGTAGTAAATTAGAACCCCCTGCCGTCAAATTTTGAAAAGTTAAATATACCCCAAATGCCTTGCATACAGACTTTTGACATTGGAAATGAATTGCCTTGTTTTCCATGCAGGTATTCCAGAAGTTCTTATATTAATGCTCTTGCAAATGGTAGTTGAGCGTTTTTGAGTGGTATTTTCTGAATATTGAATATCTAAAGATTTTTACATGTAAATTTGAATAACAGAAATTATGTAAATTATTAATGTAGTTATAGTATTAATGGCATGGGTTCATTTGATATCAAATATTTTCTAGTCAAGTAAATGGTATTTCAAAATCTGTAAACAATTGATGAGTTGTGGTTCACTGTGATAAATACATTTATAGTATATTGTTACTTCAACAATATTTTATCGTAGACACGTCAATTGTACAGTTTTAAGGCAGTTTGGTAATATTGATGTACCCTATATATCAGAGTTTTGTGGCAAATGTCACCACCTAGTGGCATAATGAAGAAACAGTGATTGAAAGAGAAAATGGTGGATTTTTTTTATTTTTTGCCTCATATGGAAACATCTTCCATGGGTAGCCATACAAGTATTCCATCTAAAAACAATTTTAAGTGGGCAGTAATTGCAATAAATGTCTCTGTTGATATTATGTATGGCTTTGTTCACTAAATGTCAGAGTAACATTAGTATAAAATTCCATGTAATGATAATTTGGCATTTAGAAAATATGCTGTTCAGCAAGTCCATTATGTTTGTGCTGGAATGTATTGACAAGCAGGCCAAAAGGCAGGTGAGAACAGCAAGTGAGGCAGGTTGTATGTTCAGAAACGAAGGAGCTAAAAACAACTTAGGAGGTAAGAGCAGGCAGGGTCAGTGAGGAAATGTTAAAGCAAAAGGATAAACCTCAAACTTCCCACTTCAAAATGTAGTTAAAGAAATGAGAGAGCAAAAAAATGGAGACCTTTTATTTATCTTGATAGAAGTATTGAGAGAAATGGCGTGTTTGACCACACTTACTAAAGAGAACACCATATAACAATAATTTTAATAAAAAAATAACCTTTATGACTATCTGTTATTGTGTGTCAGTGGCTTGGAGCAGTGACACCGTTTTGGTGATAACTAGTAATTGTAAGAGCAGACCTTAGTGGCTGCTTTTGCATGTAAAGTGAGGGAAAAATGGCGAAGAAGTGGAACATGAGTAACAAATGTTGAAGGGGGGAAAGCCAACATTCAAACTTTTCAGGAGCAGTATCCCCAGACCCCACAGTTCATATTGTCACATTTTTGTTATATTAGGCAATTAGATTTAGACACAACATTACAATTTAGCAGACATGACACAGTTATTAGTGTTGCTTTGTTGTGCCATATAAGAAGAGTAGGTTTACTATTGCTTTAATGCTTAGAGGGTTAATTATTATGTGAAGATATGAAGTTTTGTGGACTAGGCTAAGCCCCCAATGTTTGAAGATCCTGTCGTCAAGCAATATGGAGAGGAAGCATATCAAGTATTGTTGTATTGGCCCACATGTACATCAAGTTATTATACCTTGTCCTGATGTAATCCGAAAATCTTAAGGCATTGTCCTGCCACATTGAATTTGCAATAACAGCGCCAGCTATTATCCATATTTCATGACATTTAGAATGTGTTAAATGTTAAAGGTGGTTAGAGCTCAAAATGAATGTATGTGTATGGGAATGTCATTTCATATGACATAACAGCGGCACCTTGTGTCCAATTTACACAAATTTTCACACAGGCCATCGGGAGGGGGAGGCAGATGAGGTGTCCGAGGTTGTTGTAGATCAGCCAATGCAAATGTAAGATCTGACATGACATCCTGTATGTAGCGTTTTCGCAAATATTTGTGAGCTTGTAATTCAGTCGTTGTTTGTCAACTCTAAATTCCCTCTACAAACTTTATTTGGCTTGGTCCAGAGATGGTCCGTGTGAAGTTTGGTGGCGATCGGAGTTGCAGCTTCGGAGGAGTTAATTAAAATAGGTTTTCCAGTTTTTGCAATTTGGCGAAATGAAAACATCATCGTAGAGAGGTGTGTCATATATCATGGGAATCGTCAGCATCCCCCAAATACGTAGTGATATGGTATATGAATGTGTGATGTAGTGGCGCGTAGTTAAGAGGAAAAATGTCATTCACAGCAAAATCCCATTGAAATGAATGGGATTGTCCATCAAATTGAGCTTCGATTATTGCGCCACCTTTTGGCCAAACTGCACCAAATGTTTGGGGTATCATTGGGGCCCCATGGGTAACAGTTTACACAAATTTGGTGTCAATCGGACCTGCGGTTCTGGAGATATGAAATGAATTAAGTCAATGGGAATTTTTTTGGGTAGCGCCAACTAGCGGCTAACTGCACCAAATTTTACACAGCCCTTCTAGGGGGCAGGGCAGATAAGGTCGTAAAGTTATGTGTTGATCGGCCTTTCCAAGCCAGAGTTATGTAAAGTTTGTGTTTTTAGCGTTTTCTAGCAAATGTTTGTTAGCCGGTAATTCGGCCGTTTTGTCGGATCAAAATTCCATCTACAAACTTTCTTGGGCTCGGTCCAGAGATGGTCTGTGCAAAGTTTCGTGTCGATCGGACTTGCAGCTTCGGAGGAGTTAATTAAAATAGGTTTTCCAGTTTTTTCGATTTAGCGAAAATGAAAACGTCATCGCACAGAGGCGTGTAATATACCATAGGAATCGACAGAATCCCCAAACACGTAGACATAAGATTTATGAATGTGCGATGTAGTAGGCCGTAGTTATGAGGCAAAATGTGCTTTGGTTGAAATTCCCATTGAAATGAATGGGGCATTTGAGCTTATATTACAGCGCCACCGTTAGGCCGAATTGCACCAAATGTTTGTGGTGTCATCAGGGCCCCATGGGTAACAAGTGACCCAAATTTGGTGTCAATCGGACTTGTGGTTCTGGAGATATAAAATGAATGTAAAGTCAATGGGATTTTTTCAGGGTAGCGCCAACTAGCGGCGAATTGCATGAAATTTTGCACAGCCCTTCAGGGGTCTCCTATATAAGGTCCTCAAGT
>JALXJV020000036.1:108998-144449 GCA_024633595.2 Lepomis macrochirus | reverse complement strand
TGGCTAAATGTTTGTGTTGCAGCTTGTAGCATGAAGTTATCCCTCTATCACAATGTTAGGTCTCTGTGTTGTGGTGTGTTGCCAAATCCCTGGCTTGTTGTTACCTGAGGTTTATGGCTGTTAATACAGTGTTTGCTTTCTGACTGCTGTCTGGCTGGCTTGTACCACCAGAACACTCTAATGTCACCTGGCTAATAGTACTGTGGCTTTGCGTTTGGTGTGTGTTTACAGTCATGTTAACATTGCTTGCTTTATTGTTGTGGCCTTAATCACAACTGCTGCCTGTTAGAGTGCTGTTATTTCAGGCTTTGTGGGCTAACATAAGTGTGTGTGCATCTCCACCTGTTTTGTTTTTTTTTCCACTCATTTTCCCTGCGTGTCCATCTGTGTGTCTGCTAGTTTAACATTATATTAGGTTCCTGGCTCCCGTTAATGAGTGTGTGTGTCACTGAGTTTGTTATTTTTTAAAGTGTTTTTTGTTATGGTGCTTCCTGTGCTAATCTGTTAGCTGTTACTGTCCGGCCTAGCTAGCCAGGTAGTGGTTGTCCTCATTCGTTTATTGTTACCTGAGGTTTATTGCTCTTAATACAGTGTTTGCTTTCTGACTGCTGTCTGGCTGGCTTGTAGCACCAGAACACTGTAATGTCACTTGGCTAATAGCACAGTGGCTTTGCGTTTAGTGTGTGTTTACAGTCATGTTAACATTGCTTGCTTTATTGTTGTGGCCTTAATCAGAACTGCTGCCTGAGTCCTGTTATTTCAGGCTTTTGGGGTAACATAAGTGTGTGTGCATCTTTTTTTTTTTCCACTCATTTTCCTGCGTGTCCCCCACTGTACCGTGGAATCATCTGTGTGTCTGCTAGTTTAACATTATATTAGGTTCCTGGCTTGTGCTAATGTATCGCTACCAGATAAATTGAGTGTATTTTAACGACTTATATCTTATATGCTTTGTAATTCTGTAGTCTGTTTATGCTTCTTGTGACATCATCTTTAATCATTTTCTGTTTTTCTTTTAAGATGCCTCGCGGGAAGTACTTCCGTCGCTCCCAGGCTCTTAAGCGCAGGAAGGCGAGCCCAGATGAGGTGGGATTTCGCCACGAGCCCTCCCCCTGACTTTGTTGGACGTAAGTGGAAAATTGATTTATTTATTATGCTCTCCTTTTTTTTATGTATTTTTTATTATTGAATGTGTGTGGCATGATACCAAATTGAGCATATAATTGGGTTCACATAATTCATGCTTTTTCCAAATGATTAAGTTTATTTTTTTCTGTGTCATAAACAGGGAAGGGCACTGGTTTTCGCCACCGTGTCCGGGAATGGCAAGTTTCTCCGCACACAAACCGGCAGCACAAACTTGTCATTCCTGCCGTACCTGCCGGGAACAAGGTAAAATAATGTTTAGTTTGTACATCAGTTCCTTGCTCAGGGTAAGAATTTGTAATTGTGTTTCTAACATCTTTTCTTTTTCACAGTTTGTTCTTGTGGTTGGAGCCAGTCATCTGCGTGCTTTTGCAGATGACATTGTTGCCCTCCACGAGGAACCTTGTCCGTCGGGATCATGTCTACGCCTGGGGCATGCGCAGCTCAGCTGAGGACCGAGTTAGTGCAAGCTAGCCTTCCTCGTGCTCCTGGCGCTGTCTGTGTCATGGCCCCTAGCAACAACCTCACCGATGAGCGGACCCCTTGCGAGGCAGGTCCGCGATTTTCACGGCCTCCTCCGTGAGTGCCTCTGCACTCTGCAGTGATGTAGGTCCATTTTATATATTCTCCTCACTATAATGTTTCTTACTATAGTTGTTATTAATGTGGTGTTGTGATTAACAAACAACTGTTGATCTGTGTAGGTATGCGTGTTGGACTTTGTTCCCGCCTGACGGTTATTAGCCTGGCGTGCAGGAGGCGTGCCGTCGTGAAGCTCCACCGGGTGGCAGCAAGTATGGGTAAGTGTGAAAATAGATTTTAGTAAGGGAAATAAATGATTGTGTTTTAGGAAATACAGCCATGTTTTGATTTTATTCATCTCTGTTTTTCTGTATTTTAAGGTGTGAAATACTACTCTACTGCTGACCATTTCCCCTGCGATTTGGCCCTGTGGAGCAAAGATGGCGTAAGTACAAGCAGGAAAAAGGGGAAAGTGTGAAGTCAAGTTCTGTGTTTCCATTTGTAATATCATGTTGATGATGAAATTTTTTGTCGTTGTTGTTTCAGATCCACTTGAGCGGCGACAAGGGCATGCTTGTCCTCGCTGACCTGCTGTGGACCGTGTCGTTCGAGCAGCGTGCAGATGTCAGCGGCTACCGAGCCGGAGCCGGCTGCTCTGCCTGCTTTCGTCGAGCGGTCCCAGCTCTTCCGGGTCGGCCAGCGTGTGGTTGTGTGTGAGGAGGACCGTCTCCCTCGCCACACTAAACCAACACCTGATGCTGATGGCTTTCTGCCTGTGGCGAGCAGGAAGGTAAGATGTGTCGCTGAAATTCCACTGACACTTTCTTTCTGTTGTGGTCATTAATTAATATTTTCTAACACAAAATATTTGTCTTTTTTTTATATGCAGAGGAAGGCATCAGGGGCGCTTCCTCTGGTGTTTTCGAAGGGCGGCACATGAGCAGGTTTGTTTTGTCTTGTCATTTTATATTGAGAGATGCATTTAGACAATGAATATTTTAATTTATACTGTTTGTGTTTATTTCACAGGCTCCGATAAAGCTTAGGTCCTGCTTCATCCCACTGAACCCGATACATTTCAGTGAGTCCATGCTGGCTAGCATGGACGCGGTCTTGCCGTCCGCTCTTCCTGCTCCTGAGAGTCCTCCGGCTCCACCAGCCAAGGTAATTTACATGCAGATTTAATGTTTGATTTCCTGCTTTCTGAAACATGAAAATAACTGAGAGGTTGTAATGTAAGATCGAGGTATGTAACAAATATAATTGCTTAATTGTTTTATTTATGGATGTTTTCTCTCTTTACTTTAGAGGGCCCTTGCGGGACCTCGGGCACCGAGAGTTGCCTCACAGCGGAGACCTGCAAAGCCCCAGGTTTGTATTAATTTTCTAAAATATTTCATTTCAACCTGTTGTCCAGTATCCAGTTATTGTCATAACGAGGTACTCATTAGCTTATGCATGTCATTGTTTTATTTTTTAAGGTCGAGGCAACTGCCAGCATTGTGCAGGTGTGTCCCTTGCCCACACCTGCAACACCCACCCCTGCTACACCCACCCCTGTGGCTGCAGAGGAGGAGGTTAGTGAGTATTATGTGCCTAATTATATAAAATGGTTTAAGGTAAATGTAAACACAGTTGTTTCCAATGTAACTAAATAGCTTTTTTTCCCCTTTTTCTTGTGTTCAGGAGTCAGCACCCACCCCTCCCCCGGCTGCAGCCCCAGCTGTCGCCCCATCAGCTGCCCCCGAGGACCAGGTTAGTGTATTTTTCTGTGAAATGTTTTCATGTTTGTGTTCACTAAGGGAAAAGCATGATGTGGTGCACAGTTTAGTTTCATTGTGTGTAAAGGGTTGTGGTTTTCCCCTCCTAGGTTCGTGAGCCGGCACCCCCCCCCCTGGTGACCGAGGTGCCAGAGCTGTCCACTGCCCAACCCACTGATGTGCGTGAGGACCAGGTTTGTTTTTCTGACACAGTTCTACTGTAATTGCTTGAAACTGCATGAGCTCTGAATTTTTTTTTTACTGTGTTGCAAGGGTTGATATTTATACACAACTCACTGACGTTTTAAATATAATTTTGTGTGCAGTCATCAACTATAGTTTTGCAGAACTATAATGAAACAACAAATGTTTTCACTTCTTGAAAGTGTTCACACTGAAATGTTTGCACATTTTATTGGTTTAATTTGTTTCCAGCACCCCTGTGACGGCAAGGGAGATCCTGCTCCTCCTCTGATCCGTTGTCCTCCTCCTCCTCTTCCTGCTGCTACTGCTGGACCCTCTACAGGTCACGTGAGCAATTCTAGTGTCCTGTCTTTTGTTAGAGGGTCATTTCATCAGGGTGATGAATTGTTTGGCAGCAACAGAGGCAAACAGTGTGGTCCAAACTGTATTTCAGCCATGATGAGACATCTTACAAAGAGCTTGCTGACATGGGATGAAGACGATTTAGATCATATTTTGTTAGAGGGGAATTCCATCTACACTTGCATGTTACAGCAGGGGATGGTCAGTGCTGCTGAGGGCAGTGGTTATATTTTCGTTAATGAACTGCCAACAGAGTATGACCTAAAAAACCAAAAATTTAAGATGGAGTACTTAGACACATTGACAGGAATAATTGGCTTTGATGCTTACGATCAGGATGTAGAGCAACACGTGATGTCTTTGGATGTAGCTTTTCAGACCGCGCTAATCCAGGCAGATGCGTGTCTGCTAAATATTAGAAATAACATCTGTGCCGTCTTTAAAGTAGATCTGACCCGATTCAGGAGATGCATTCAGGTTCGCCGTGTTTGACCCACATCGCGGCGCAACAGTGGCGGTGGTGTGGATGCTGATGGAACAAGCATGCTGGCTCATTACACTAATTTAGAGTCGTTGCACAAACATATCGGTAATCTTGTAAACTCGTTGTATGGCGATGATCCCACTGCCAAATTATTTGAAGTAACTCCCGTTAAAGTTTCTGTGGTTAGCGTTCCGAGTTGTCCTGAAACTGCATTTGAACATACTGACCTGATGCAGCTTAGTGGAGACTGTGCTGACACATGTGCAGACACAGTCTCTGAGGTTAACACTGCATCAGTTGATATGGATCAAATGCCAGTTGATGGAGCCTGCGTTGATTTAACAGCACAGGTAGTTGTAGATAGTAATAATACAGCAGTGTGTGATGGTAATACTGACAGTACAGCAGAAGTTAGTATAATCTCTGAAGAGAATGCAACCAGTGTTTCATTTAGAGGTTTAACTTTAGCAGAGAAGCGGGCAATCTGTCTTAAACTTAATATCGTGCCCAGTTTAGGTAATAAGGATGTTGTTGTCGCAAACATAGATATAGAGCAGCCTAAACCGTGTAAAACTGCTAACATTGCATCCGACGGCAGCTGCTTCTTCCGTTCTCTGAGTCATGTGTTCAGTGGCACCCAGGAGTATCACAAAGCCATTCGAAGAGCTGTGGTTAAACAAATAGAAGATAACCCTAGTATTTACCAAAATATTATTAGAAATGAGTTTTCATCCGTGCCTCAATATGTTAGAGAAGCAAAAATGAAGTACGTTAAAACTTGGGCTACTGAGGTAGAAATTCATGCCGCAGCTGATTTGTTTGGTGTCGATATTTATACATACAGTCAAGAAAAGTGGCCAAAGTTCGCAGCAAACAGTCAGCAAAGACTCAACAAAGGGGTTTACCTACAACACTGTAACCAGTGTCATTATGAACCCATTGAGTGTGTCAAAGATTCAGCTTCTCAGAAATGCGTCAGTTTAATTACCTTTAGTGAAATAAATCACATCAAACCAGAAGCTGATAGTGTTCTATCGCGTACAAACCATAAGGATAGGCAGAAGAGAAAAGAAAAAGAACAATACCGTGACGACCCACAGTTCAGACAAACTAAAAAGATGAAAGATCATGAGAAATACATTAAAAATAGTGAATACAGATTAAAGAAACAACAGCAAGGTGTTGATAGATATAAAACTGATGCTTCGTATAAAATCACGCTGATAGAAAGTGGTAAACGTAAATATAAAACTGATGATGAATACAGAGAAAACTTAAAACAGTACAGTGTACAGAAATATGCAACCGATGATGAGCACAGAGAAAACTTAAAACAGTACAGTGTACAAAAATATGCAACCGATGATGAGCACAGAGAAAACTTAAAACAGTACGGTATACAGAAATATGCAACTGATGATCAGTACAGAGAAAACTTAAAACAAAGCAGTGTACAAAAATATGGTAAAGACTTTCAATTCAGAGAAAATGTAAAGAAAATGAGTGTAGAGAAGTACGCAAAAAACGCTGATCATCGTGATCACGTAATAGATTATAATGTGAAAAAGTTTAAAAGTGACCCTGTTTATGCTTTCTCAATTAAGGAGCGAACGCGACAAAAAGAAATTCATGAAGCACTGGAAAGGCAGAACATAGATGTGATAATCAAGCAGTTCCAAGAAAATGTGAAACAGGGTCCAGAATACATTTGCTGTGTTTGTCATAGATTACTATTTCAGAAACAAGTACTTCAATGTAAAAGAGAACAATATGGTAAAAATGATTCAGTAGCTGCAGTAGCCAATAAATGCATCACTACGACTTATCTTCACACATGTGGAGATATGTGTGATCCAAATTGTTTCTTAAAACAGTCACCTGCTGCTAAATCATGGATTTGTCACACTTGTCATAGGACAATCCTTAAAGGCACAGTACCAGCAATCAGTGTAGCAAACAATTTACATCTTGATCCAATTCCAAAGGCCCTCCATCTGGAGTCTTTGGAACAACATTTGATTGCCTTAAATATTCCTTTTATGAAGTTATTGGCTTTACCTAAGGGAGGACAAAATGGTGTCCATGGGCCGGTCACCTGCGTCCCATCAAACTGTAATGCACTTACTAACATTCTACCTAGGTTAGAAAATCAGTCTCTCATCCTTCGCGTTAAGTTAAAGCGAAAACTTACCTACAAAGGACATTACAAATTTCAATTTGTTGATACACAAAAACTTCTGAATGCACTTCAGTTGTTAAAACGCATAAATAAATGGTATAAAGATGTAGAGATAGATTTTGAATGGGAAAATCCGTATGATAAGAGGGACGATGATCAAAGTGAGAGCAAATCCCAAAATGAAACATGCGTCAGTGATGTAGCTGCAGAAACAGATAAACCGGAAGAGTCAGATGAAAACATGGATGAACACATCAATGATGCACAGCAGCATGGCATGTATTTAGATACATGTATGCAACCAGTTGATATTGGACAAGAAATTCTCGATCAGCACTTTGACAGTGTTTTGTCAGTAGCTCCAGCTGAAGGAAACAGTCCTGTGCGACTACTGACAGATGCTGGCAACGAGGCTAAGTGTTTCCCCGTTCTTTTTCCAAGAGGTACTGGAACGTTCCATGATGGCAGAGAAGTAAAGTTGACATTGAGTAAATATTTGAATCAAAGAATCCTCAATGCAGATACTAGATTTGCCCGCAATTTGGAGTACATATTTTATGGACAGTATGCATCTGAGGTGGAGCAAGTGATGTCTAATGCATCAGTTGCTCTGAGAAAAGGCCATCATGGAGGGGAAACATCCCAAATTACTTCATCCATGCTTTCAGATTCTGACTTCGTTAAGAAACTTTGTAATAACGATATAGGCTATAAATTTCTCAAACCTATTAGAGGTACACCTGCATTCTGGCAGGGAGTACAAAAAGACTTATTTGCGATGTTACGGCAGCTGGGAATTCCCACATGGTTCTGTTCCTTTTCCTCAGCCGATTTACGCTGGACAGAACTCATGGACATCTTTTAAAAGCTGAAAATTATAAAGGCAATGTAAAGGATCTGGACTGGGCCCAAAAATGCAGTTTGTTAAAAAATAATCCTGTGACAGCAGCTAGGATGTTTGATCAAAGGTTTCATTGTTTGTTAAAAGACGTCATTTTGTCTCCTGCTCAGCCGATAGGAAAAGTAGTCGACTACTTTTACAGAGTAGAGTTCCAGCAGCGTGGATCACCTCACACACACTGTCTGTTCTGGGTGGAGGACGCACCAACATTTGCTAGAAATACAGATGGTGAAATTATTGGTTTTATTGACAAGTATGTTACCTGCAGCCTTCCCTCAGAAAGTGATGACATGCGTGAGGTTGTTTCCAGTGTGCAGCAGCACAGCAAAAAACATTCTAAAAGTTGTAAAAAGAAAGGAACAACATGTAGGTTTAATTTCCCGCGACCACCAACTAATAAAACTTTCCTTACTCGTACCAAAACAGAGCAGGAGCAGAATGAAACGGATGAAAATAGAATCGCACTGGCAAAACAAATTATGACAAAAGTAAAAGAATGTAGTTCCCAAGCAGACTCAGCATTTGATAGCGTAGATGAGCTTTACAGTACCTTGGGCATTAACCAGGAGATCTTTAAAAAAGCTTACCAGTCAGCTGTAAATAAAAACACAGTCGTTTTAAAACGAAACACATCAGATGTGTGGATAAACCCGTATAACAATGACCTTTTGCACGCCTGGAATGCCAATATGGACATTCAGTTTGTCTGTGATCCATGGGCATGTATTAAATACATAATCTCTTACATCTCAAAAGATGAACGAGAGAAGGGACTCATGCTAAAACGCGCAGAAAATGAGATTAAAAACGACGGTAATGTAGATGCAAAACAGGCACTTAATAAGTTAGGAAGCGTGTTTCTTCATAACAGAGAAGTTTCTGCTCAAGAGAGTGTGTACCGTGTCACGAATATGAGACTGAAGGAATGTTCCAGAAAGGTCACCTTTGTTCCTACTGGGGACAATGTTGTGAGAATGAGCCTTCCTCTCAGTCTCATTCAAAAGAGAGCAGAAAGTGAAGAAACTGACTCAGACAAACTTTGGATGAGAAACATTACAGATCGGTACAAAAATAGGCCACAAAGCAATGAATTTAAAGACATGTGTATAGCGTCCTTTGCTTCAGAATACAGAGTTGCTGCCAAAAATGAGAACAAAAGTAACATGGTTCAACTGGGCAACAACTGTGGCTATGTTAAAAAGAGAACCAGGACAAATGCAGCTGTTGTAAGGTACGCTCGCTTTTCACCCACACAGTACCCTGAAAAGCACTACCAAAGCTTGCTGCAGCTTTTCTTACCTTATTATTCAGATGATCAGCTGAAACCCTCCAAATTCAGTAGCTTTGAGGAGTTTTATAAATCTGGCTACATTAAGAACAGCTCTAATGAGGTTCAATCAGTCAAAGATGTTGTTGACTTCAACAGATCAAAATTTGAAATAGATGCTGACAAACTAGATGAGATTAGCGAATCTGTTGAGCAAAATGGATTTGAGGAAGATGCCTGGGCAGCTCTGTGTCCTGAATCAGAGTTAGAGCGACTGGAATGTTTAGATGAGAAGAGCAAAAACAAGGATGGCGTACCTACTGAGCGAGAAGAAATTCCAGATTTACAGCCAACAGAACAGAAGGCTGTATCTGTGGAATTTCAAGTCCAAAAAATTTCTCGCCCTGAAGCTCTTTCGATTATGCGTTCATTAAACAAACTACAGGCACAAGTGTTTTATAAAATACGTCAGTGGTGCTTAGATAAAGTAAATGGGCAAAACCCGAGCCATTTCATGTCTTACGTCTCGAGGCGCCGGTACAGGAAAATCCCATTTAATAAAAGCTGTGTATTATGAAGCAAGTAGATTGTTGGCTAGAATGTCCGCTAATCCAGATGAGGTGCATGTTTTACTAACTGCTCCTACTGGTGTGGCAGCATATAACATCAATGCAACAACAATCCACAGCAGCTTTTCAATCGGTAATAACATGTCGTTGCCTTACCAACCATTAAAAGAGGAAAAAGTAAATACATTAAGGGCCAGTCTGAAAGATCTCCAAATATTAGTCATTGATGAGATATCTATGGTGGATCAGAAACTTCTGGCGTACATTCATGGCAGACTGCGGCAAATTAAACAATGTGGCGACTTTTCTCCGTTTGGGAATGTATCTATCATGGCCGTCGGTGATTTCTACCAGCTTCCACCGGTTAAAGGAAAGTCTCTATACACAGAAAATGTAGGTAACAACTTATGGGACAATACTTTCAGCCGATGGAGCTGATAGAAATCATCGCTAAAAAAACAAAGACTTTGCCCTGATGCTAAATAGGATCCGAAAACATCAAAAAGGGGATAAACTTCAAGAGCAGGATGAAGTCCTATTAAAACAATGTGAGACAGGCATGGCAGAAGATAGTGAAGACCTTCACATCTTTGCCACAAATGACCAAGTCCGAGCGCATCAACTTTAACATGTTGCACAAGGTGTGTTCAGATATAGTACAAATTGAAGCCCAAGATTTCCAGAAAACGCAGAAACAGGTCGAATTTCAAAACCATAACCTTATCTAACTCTGATAATCAAACCTATTTAGACAAAATACTTAGTGTTGGTCCAAAAGCTCGCGTTATGTTGATCAAAAAATATAGATGTGTCCGATGGTCTTGTTAATGGAGTCTTTGGCACCGTGTGCAGAATTCAATTTGATGGAAACAACAAATTCCCCAAAGCAATTCATGTAAATTTTGATGATCCCAAGATTGGCCAAAACTGCGGCTTAAATTCCCATGTTCTGAACCAGGACTTGAAAATGCAACCCGATTGGTGCTGGCGAAGATGGAGTTAAAAAGGTAATGGAGTTAGGCGTCAGTTTCCATTACGTTTGGCCTGGGCTTGCACAATCCATAAAGTACAAGGCTTGACTCTGGACAAAGCAGTGGTGTCTTTGAAAAGATTTTTCTGCCGGTCAAGCGTATGTTGCTCTAAGCAGAGTGACATCTTTACAAAATCTGATTATTGAAGATTTTAAACCCACTGCAATATATTCAAAAAGTGACATTGAGATCTCTCTAGGAAATATGGCTAAATTTATTGAGGCTCCTTTAACAAGACCAGCATCATTTCTAAACATCTGTTTGCACAATATTCAGGGTCTAAATGCTCACATAACTGAGCTCAAACATGAAAACAGGATTCTGAAAGCTGATGTAATTTGCCTGACTGAAACATGGCTGCAACACAATTCACCACAAAATGAGACTGACATGGAAGGCTGGACCTTTCATCACAAAGTAAGGTCAGACTCATACAGCAGCACAGGAGTTCTGTCTGCTTTGCAGAAAGAACAACATGGTGGTGTTGGTTTTTACCATAAGAATCACATCATGTGTAACCTCCTTGATGTGCCATGTAACAATTTGGAAGCTATAATGTTTAATGTTGAACCTGCAAAGCATAATTACATGTTGGTGTATAGACCACCGTCATATAAAATTGGCCTTTTCAAAACTAACCTGAGTGTGGCAGTCAGCCATTTTAATCAGCTTTCAGGAGGTAAAATAATAATGGGGGACTTTAATGATAATGCGCTTGTTTCCAAATCTATGGAGAACTTCATGGAACAACGAGGTTACAGTCAAATTGTAAATAAAGCAACGACAGAGAATGGGACTGTAATTGATCACATTTACATTAAGGACATTAATCCTAACATTGTTAATGTGGAAGTACTGTCCACATATTACAGTTACCATGAATGTATTTCCATAGACTTCATGTATTCTCCATAGGGTTGGCTATATTCAGGCTTATATAAAAATTATTATAATATGGCTTATTAAAAAACTGTTGTAAAAATATTTATGTCATTTTTATCCAGTCATGAAATAATCAGTTGGTCCTGCCATGCCTTTCATCAATCGTTTTAAAATGTATTTCTTAAAGTATTTTAAAGCTATTATTTATGAAATTATTTGTGTTCCATCAATTCATCCCACTGCCTATTTAAATTATAGTATTTATTTAAGTTATGAAAAAAAACTATTATTTAATCGGCTATTAAATTATTTATGCCTCGTTAAATTAATGCAGATTTGATCCTGCTGCTCATCAAATGTTTAAATTAGTTTTAAAGTGTATTTATTTAAAAGGTGTTTATAAATGTATGTTTGTTCCATCTGTTGCATCAGTTCACCCCACTGTCTAAAGTATTTATTTAAATCATTAATTAATAAAAAATCTATGAAATGTATTATGTTATATGAATTGATCGTGCTGCTCATTTAATGTTAAAAGTAGCTTTAAGTGTGTGTTATGTTAATGAGCTTATATTTGCATTCATTTAATTACTCAGAGGCTGAAATACTGTTTGCAGAAGTTTGCATTAATGTTTTTAGCTTTATGCTTTCTAGTGCATGGCTTCTCAGTTTTTTTGCCCTATGTATTTGTCGTCTTGTGCTGCCAAGCTGGAACGGCAGAGAGGAGGAGGACATTAAGAGAGAGTGATGCCATTACCACAGTGACTTTACAGGACAAGGAGGCAGCAACAGGATAAAAGATGTAAGTAGCATGTGTGTTTGAACAGTGTTATTTGCGATTTGTAGTTCCTAAATGAGTGTGCTTGGTTACTGATATAGTCTTCTGGCCTTTTAGATGTTCGTGGTGGCAGGTGGAACGGAATTGTGCACTTGGGCCGAGGCAGAAAGTCAAGGCAAAGAAGATCAGGCTGCCTGATAACGGATGTCTTCAACTATGAAAGTATTAATATGTAATGTTTTAATATGGCATTTATCTGTATTCATCATTGTTACAATCGATTTAGTATGAGTAGTGTATTTCACAGTTGTTGTTTATTGTGATGTGGGGTCATTCCGGGTGTGGCCAATCTGTCTCTCTTGCAGGTGAAGAGCTGAGGCCGATTGCAGCACCTGCACGTAGGCCTATTGCTCTGTAGAGTATTTGGGACTCCTTGTTTTCATTCTTGGGGTGTTGCTGCTGCTGGGCTGAGGTTACAGTTGCTAACGGTTTCTCCTCTGTTTTTCTCCACAGGGTCCACCTCTTGTTTGGTTATTGGACATGTCACTATAGTTGACATGACATTAAATTGGAATTAATAACAAAACAGACAAGTAAAGTAAAATCTGTCTGGCACAACATGGTATCCAGTTCCTCATACTCATACCAAGCTGCCGGACAGGACAATTTTCAACAAAACTAACAAAAACAAAGCAGACAAGTTGACATTTCAACCCCCCATTTCTGACATCTGTCAGCATTTAATCGCTGTTTTGCCATGTCAGCTGTTTCTGAGCTGTGATACTGCTGTCAATTGTCTTTCCAATAAACCCCTTCTCTTTCTCTGAAAAAAACAAAACAAAGAAACATGCATACTGTTGTTGCTGTTTGTACTTCCTTGTGAGTGTGTTAACAGTCTTATATTGTAAAGAGATTTTTTGCATGTAATTTTGTGGTGTTTATAAACATTAATTTGAAAAGAGCCTGAAGATTGAAATTAGTTTTTTTGAACAGTAAATATTTATATTTTAATATGTTATGTACAAATATTTATTATAACATGTGTTAGTGTTTTAATTATATTATTAGTGATATATAATGTTGTAAAAACGAACCAATTGTTTGTAAATAGGGTTGTATGTAAGTAGTTGACAACATGTTTGCCATTTAGTGTCATAATAAAAGTGTCTGCTTTTTAAACTGTTGTCTTCCCTTTGTATCTAATAAGGTTTTTCAAATATGTAGTTGGATGAGGCAGTCAAGTCATTTGTACAAGTAAATGGTGTGCTTTAAATTCACTTCGTTAATAAGTGTTATAATGGTGTATATAATATGTTGCAATAGGAGTGTAGTGTTAAGTTAGAACCTCACAATGGCAAGTCATGAAGTTAAATATACCCAAAATGCCATGCATAATGACTTTTCCCATTGGAAATGAATTGCCTGGTTTTCCATGCAGGTATTCCAGAAGTTCTTATATTAATGGTCTTGTAAATGGTAGTTGAGTAAGTGCCTTAACTGGAAACATCTTCCGGATAGCCATACAGGTATTCCATCTAAAAAGAAGTGGGCAGTAATTGCAATATATCTTTCTCTGTTGATTTTATGTATGGCTTTGTTCAGTAAATGTCAGAGTAACATTAGTGTGAAATTCCATTTAATGATAATTTGGCATTTAGAAAATATGCAGTTCACCAACTCTGTTATGTTTGTGCTGGAATGTATTGAGAAGCAGGCCAAAAGGCAGGTGAGAACAGCAAGTAAGGCAGGTTGTATGTTCAGAAACGAAGGAGCTAAAAACAACTTAAGAGATAAGGGAGCAGACAGGGTCAGCAGTTTGTGGCTGCGTTAGTGAGGAAATGGTAAAGTAAAAGGATAAACCTCAAACGTCCCACTTCAAAATGTTGTATTTTAAGATATGAAAGAACAAAATATTGGAGACCTTTTATTTATCTTGATTGAAGTATTGAAAGTAATGCAGTCTTTGATCACACTAAAGAGAACACCATATTACTGTATAATTTCAATAAAAAAGAACCTTTATGACTATATATCTGTTTTTGTGTGTCAGTGACTTGGAGGAGTGACACCGTTTTGGTGATAATTAGTAATTGTAAGAGCACACCGTAGTGGCTGCTTTTGCATGTAAAGTGAGGGAATAATGGCGAAGAAGTGGAACATCAGTGACAAATGTTGAAGGGGGGAAAGCCAACATTCAAACTTTTTTGGGGCAGTATCCCCAGACCCCCCAGTTCATATTGTCACATTTTTGTTATATTAGGCAATTAGAATTAGACACAACTTTACAATTTAGCAGACATGACACAGTTGATAGTGTTGCTTTGTTGTGCCATATAGTAGTAGGTTTACTATTGCTTTAATGGTTGGAGGGTTAATTATTATGAGAAGATATGAAGTTTTGTGGACTAGGCTAAGCCCCCAATGTTTGAAGATCCTGTCGTCAAGCAATATGGAGAGGCAGCATATCAAGTATTGTTGTATTGGCCCACACCTACATCAAGCAATTATACCTTGTCCTGATGTAATCCGAAAATCTTAAGGCATTGTCCTGCAACATTGAATTTGCAATAACAGCGGCAGCTATTGTCCGTATTTCATGACATTTAGCATGTGTTAATGTTAAAGGTGGTTAGAGAGCTAAAATGACAAATACCAATAGCAAAATGCTATTGAAATGAATGGGATTGTCCATCCAAATTTGAGCTTCGATTACGGCGCCGCCTTTTGGCCGAATTGCACCAAATTGTTCACGTGTCATCAGGGCCCCAAGGGGAAGAAGTGACCCAAATTTGGTGTCGATCGGAGCTGTGGTACTGGAGATATAAAATGCATGTAAGTGAATGGGAGTTTTTTCATATATGATTAATAAGCCATCGTTTGGCCGATTAGCACAAATTTGACACAGGCCTTCGGAGGTCAGTGATCGGATAAGGTCTCCAAGTTTGGTGTTGATCGGGCATTCCAAAGCTTGTGAAAAGTGTGCTGGTTTGAAATCCCATTCATTTCAATGGGGCTTCTGGCGGCATTTGAGCTTCGATTACAGCGCCGCCTTTTGGCGAATCGCACAAATCGCTCAGCTGTCATCGGGGCCCCTCGGTGAAGAAGTGACCCAAATTTGGTGTCGATCGAGACTCGCGGTAGTGGGTGATATAAAATGCATGTAAGTCAATGGGAGTTATTTGATTTATGATGAGGAGCGCCACCGTTTGGCGATTGGCACCAAATTTGACACAGGCCTTGAAGTCAACCGCATAAGGTCCCCAAGTTTAGTGTTGATCGGGCATTCTAAACCTTGTTAAAATGTGTGCTGGTTTGAAATCCCATTCATTTCAATGGGGCTTCTGACGGATTTGAGGTTCGATTACAGCGCCGCTTTTGGCCGAACTGCACCAAATTGTTATGGTATCATCAGGGCCCCATGGGGAACAAATGACCCAAACTTGGTGTCAATCGAACTGCGGTAGTGGAGATATAAAATGCATGTATGTGAATGGGAGTTTTTTAAGATATGATGAAGAGCGCCACCGTTTGGCCGATTGACACCAAATTTTACACAGGCCTTCGAGAAGTCCAGACGCATAAGGTCCTCAAGTTTGGTGTTGATCGGGCATTCAAACTCTATGAAAATGTGTGCTGGTTTAAAATCCCATTCATTTCAATGGGGCTTCTGCCCGTATTTGAGCTTCGATTACAGCGCCACCTTTAGGCCGATCTGCACCAAATTTTTGTGGTATCCTCAGGGCCCCATGGGTAAGAATTGACCCAAATTTGGTGTCAATCGGAGCTGCGGTTCTGGAGATATAAAATGAATGTAAGTCAATGGGAAAAAAATTTCGTGTTTAAGCTGCAATAACAGCGCCACCTATGGGCACATTAGGCTCCCCTTAGGTGCCTGGCATCAGGGGACCATGCTGAACAATTCGGCACTGGATTCATGTCAATGTGACTTGTGGTTATAGAGGAACAAATTTTCTGGATTAAAGAGCGCCACCTAGGGGCCAGCTGCCCCAAATTTTGCACAGGCCCTCAGGGGCCCATCCCAAGTGAGTGGTCCAAGTTTGTTGTCGATCGGCCATTCCAAACCGAAGTTATGCCCTCACTTCCTGTTAGTAGCGTTTTTCGCAAACATTTGTTAGCGTATAATTGCGACATTTTTGTCGGATCAAAATTTCCTCTACAAACTTTGTAGAGCTTGGTCCAGAGATTATCCGTGCCAAGTTTCGTGGCGATCGGACTTAGCGGCTTCGGAGGAGATGATTTTGAGCGGCTCTTCAGTTTTTGCGATGTAGCTCGAAAAAAAGTCTAGGCGGAAATGGGCGTGGCCTATACCAGGAGATTCAGCTCGATCCCCGAACGCGTGGATATAAGGTTTTGGTATACGCCTTAGCAGTCGAGAGGTCCAAGCCCAAACGCGTTGACCTTGCTTACAGCGCCCTAGCGATAGAAGTGTGCGGATTTTGGGGCTGAGTTACGTGCAGTGAATGTGACGTACCTTGGAAGTTTAGCGTTCCTAGGAGTTACAGCGACCGCTGCAGTATGCGTTTATTCACGGAAGAAAAAAAATAATAAAAACTAGAACTGCGAGCAGTTGTAAGCGGGTCCAAGCCACCTGTACGCCAGTCAGCCCCAGCCCAGCGGCTGTGAATCGTCCGGCGCCCGCCGGCGTCCAGCGTAATGTCCCCGGCGAGGTCTCGACGGGCGCTCGAGCGGCGAAATGCGGCGTGTTTGAAAATGGCATTGAAACGAATGGGCTTAGCGGCGGCGTTTGAGGTTCGATTACGGCGCCGCCTTTGGCCGAATCGCACCAACTTGCTCAGCTGTCATCGGGGCCCCTCGGTGAAGAAGTGACCCAAATTTGGTGTCGATCGGAGCTCGCGGTAGTGGAGATAGAAAATGCATGTAAGTCAATGGGAGTTATTTGATTTATGATGAAGAGCGCCACCGTTTGGCCGATTGGCACCAAATTTGACACAGGCCTTCGGAAGTCAAGCGCATAAGGTCCCCAAGTTTGGTGTTGATCGGGCATTCTAAACCTTGTTAAAATGTGTGCTGGTTTGAAATCCCATTCATTTCAATGGGGCTTCTGACCGGTTGAGGTTCGATTACAGCGCCGCCTTTTGGCCGAACTGCACCAAATTGTTATGGTATCATCAGGGCCCCATGGGGAACAAATGACCTAAATTTGGTGTCAATCGGACCCGGCGGTTCTGGAGATATAAAATGCATGTATGTGAATGGGAGTTTTTTAAGATATGATGAAGAGCGCCACCGTTTGGCGATTGACACCAAATTTTACACAGGCCTTCGGAAGTCCAGCCGCATAAGGTCCTCAAGTTTGGTGTTGATCGGGCATTCAAACCTTATGAAAAAGTGTGGTGGTTTGAAATCCCATTCATTTCAATGGGGCTTCTGGCGGCATTTCAGCTTCGATTGTAGCGCCACCTTTAGGCCGAACTGCACCAAATTTTTGTGGTATCATCAGGGCCCCATGGGTAACAATTGACCCAAATTTGGTGTCAATCGGACCTGCGGTTCTGGAGATATAAAATGAATGTAAGTCAATGGGAAAAAAAAATTCGTCTTTAAGCTGCAATAACAGCGCCACCTATGGGCACATTAGGGTCCCCTTTGGTGCCTGGCATCAGGGGACCATGCTGAACAATTCGGCACTGGATTCATGTCAATGTGACTTGTGGTTATAGAGGAACAAATTTTCTGGATTAAAGAGCGCCACCTAGGGGCCAGCTGCCTCAAATTTTGCACAGGCCCTCAGGGGCCCATCCCAACATAGTGGTCCAAATTTGGTGTCGATCGGCCATTCCAAACTGAAGTTATGACCTCACTTCCTGTTAGTAGCGTTTTTCATAAGCGTTTGTTAAGAGTATAATTGCGCCATTTTATGTCGGATCAAAATTTCCTCTACAAACTTTGTAGAGCTTGGTCCAGAGATTATCCGTGCCAAGTTTCATTCCGATCGGACTTGCGGCTTCGGAGGATACGTTCCAGGCGGTTTTGAGTTTTAGCGATGTAGCTCGAAAAAAGTTTAGGCGGAAATGGGCGTGGCCTATACCAGGAGATTCAGCTCAATCCCGAGCAGCGTGGATATAAGGTTTTGATATATGCCTTCATATATGAGAGGTCCAAGCCCAAACGCGTTGACCTTGCTTACAGCGCCCTAGCGATAGAAGTGTGCGAGTTTTGGGGCTGAGTTACGTGCAGTGAATGTGGCGTACCCTGTGAGTTTCAGCGTTTCTAGGAGTTACAGCGACGCTGCAGTATGCGTTTTTTGGCGGAAGAATAATAATAATAATAATAAAAGCGAGAGCGATTACAATAGGGTTCCATGCCACTTAGTGGTATGGCCCCGCGATACCTGTCAGTCGGGTTCCATGCCACCGGGCTTGGACCCTAATAATAAAAGCGAGCGAAAACAATAGGGTTCCCGCCGCTCAGTGAGTACGGGAACAGCGTTGCCTTGCAAGCGGGTTCCCTGCCCGCCGGGCTTGGACCCCTAAAAATCTTAAGCGAAAACAATAGGGTTCCTGCACCGCTGGTACAGGGAACCGCGATGCCTTCGTTAGCGGTTCCCAGCCCACTCGAGCTTGGACCCCTAACTAGAACTGCGAGCAGTTGTAAGCGGGGTCCAAGCCACCTGTCGCCAGTCAGCTACCGCCCGCGAGCTATGAAGTCGTCCAGGCCCTGCCGGCGTCCAGCGTAAAGGCCCCGAGTGAGGTCCCGACGGGCGCTCGAACCGAGCGAAATGCGGCGTGTTTGAAAATGCCATTGAAATGAATGGGCTTAGCGGCGGCGTTTGAGCCGATTACTGGCGCCGCTTTGGCGAATTGCACCAAATCGCTCAGCTGTCATCGGGGCCTTGGTGAAGAAGTGACCCAAATTTGGTGTCGATCGGAGCTCGCGGTACTGGAGATATAAAATGCATGTAAGTGAATGGGAGTTTCTTTGATATATGATGAACAGCGCCACCGTTTGGCTGATTGGCACCAAATTTGACACAGGCCTTCGGGAAGTCCAGCTGCGTAAGGTCCCCAAGTTTGGTGTTGATTGGCCTTTCAAGCCTGAGATATGTTATACTTCGTGTTTGTAGCGTTTTCGCAAAGATTTGTTAGCCTGTAATTCGACCGTTTTTGTCGGATCAAAATTCCCTCTACAAACTTTCTTCGGCTTGGCCCAGAGATGGTCTGTGCAAAGTTTAGGTAGTCGTTGGGACTTAGCGGCTCGGAGGAGTTAATTAAAATAGGTTTTCCAGTTTTCGCAATTTAGCAAAATGAAATCGTCATCGCATAGAAGCGTTTCCTATACCATCGGAATCGGCTGCATCCCCCAAACACGTAGACATAAGATTTATGAATGTGCGATATAGTAGGCCGTAGTTATGAGGGAAAATGTGCTTTGGTTGAAAATCCCATTGAAATGAATGGGGCATTTGAGCTTCGATTACAGCGCCACCGTTAGGCCGAACTGCACCAAATTTTTGTGGTGTCATCAGGGGCCCATGGGGAAGTATTGACCCAAATTTGGTTTGATTCGGACTTGTGGTTCTGGAGATATAAAATGAATGTAAAGTCAATGGGATTGTTTTGGGGTAGCGCCAACTAGCGGCGAATTGCATGAAATTTTGCACAGGCCCTCAGGGGTCTCCTATATAGGGTACTCAAGTTTGGTGTTGATCGGCCACTCCTACCCTGAGATCTGACATCACTTCCTTTTATTAGCGTTTTCCACAAACGTTTGTTAGCGTATAATTGCGACATTTTTTGTGATATCAAAATTCCCTCTACAAACTTTGTAGAGCTCGGTCCAGAGATTATCCGTGCCAAGTTTCGTGTCGATCGGACTTGCGGCTTCGGAGGAGTTAATTAAAATAGGTTTTCAGTTTTCGCGACGTAGCTCGAAAAAAAGTTTAGGCGGAAATGGGCGTGGCCTATACCACGAGATTCAGCTTGATCCCCAACGCGTGGATATAAGGTTTTGAATATGCGTGATTGTATCGCGGGAGTGAGAGGGCAAAATGTCGGAAATCTTTGTTATAAGCCCTAGCGGTAGAAGTGTGCGAATTTTTGCGCCTGCGGTCGCTCGCGGTGATGTGAACCTACCCTGTGAGTTTAGCGTCCCTAGCATTTTTGGGGTATGCTGCAGTATGCGTTTTCTTCACGGAAGAATAAAAATAATAATAACTAGAACTGCGAGCAGTTGTAAGCGGGTCCAAGCCACCCGTCGCCAGTCGCCTCTCAGCCATGCGAGCTGAAGTCGTCCAGGCCCGCCGGCGTCCAGCGTGAGGTCCCCGGCGAGGTGTCGACGGGCAGCTCGAATCGAGGCTAAGCGGCGGCGTTTGAAAATGCCATTGAAATGAATGGGCTTAGCGGCGGCGTTTGAGCTTCGATTACGGCGCCGCCTTTTGGCCGAATTGCACCAAATCGCTCAGCTGTCATCGGGGCCCCTCGGTGAAGAAGTGACCCAAATTTGGTGTCGATCGGATCTTCGGTACTGGAGATATAAAATGCATGTAAGTGAATGGCAGTTTTTTTGATATGTGATGAACAGCGCCACCGTTTGGCCGATTGGCAACAAATTAGACACAGGCCTTCGGGAAGTCCAGCCGCAAAAAGTCTCCAAGTTTGGTGTTGATCGGGCATTCCAAACCTTGTGAAAATGTGTGCTGGTTTGAAATCCCATTCATTTCAATGGGCTTTCTGTAGGCATTTCAGCTTTAATTGTATCGCCACCTTTAGGCCGAATTGCACCAAATGTTTGTGGTGTCATCATGGTCCCATGGGGAACAATTGACCCAAATTTGGTGTCCATCGGACCAGCGGTTCTGGAGATATAAAATGAATGTAAGTCAATGGGAAAAAAATTTCAGTGTTTAAGCTGCAATAACAGCGCCACCTATGGGCACATTAGGGCCCCCTTTGGTGCCTGGAATCAGGGGACCATGCTGAACAATTCGGCAGTGGTTTCATGTCAATGTGACTTGTGGTTATGGAGGAACAAATTTTCTGGATTAAAGAGCGCCACCTAGGGGCCAGCTGCACCAAATTTTGCACAGGCCCTCAGGGGCCCATCCCAACTGAGTGGTCCAAGTTTGGTGTCGATCAGCCATTCCAAACGAAAGATATGACCTCACTTCCTGTTAGTAGCATTTTTTGCAAATATATATTAGCCTATAATTGCGGCACTTTTTGTCGGATCAAAATTTCTTACGTAAAATTTGTAGAGCTCGGTCCAGAGATTATCCGTGCCAAGTTTGGTGGCGATCGGACTTGCGGTTTCGGAGGAGATGATTTCGGGCGGTGCTTCAGTTTTGCGATGTAGCTCGAAAAAAAGTTTAGGCGGAAATGGGCGTGGCCTATACCAGGAGATTCAGCTCGATCCCCGAGCAGCGTGGATATAAGGTTTTGATATACGCCCTTGTATACGGGGAGTTAGAGCGATTTGAATGTTGCAAAGTTTGGGCCTTGCTTGTAGCGCCCCCTAGTGGTAGAAGTGTGCGATTTTTTCCCATGCGTTCATCCCATGGGCCTGAACCTACCCTGTGAGTTTCGTGTCCCTAGCAGTTTTGGGGTATGCTGCAGTCTCGGAACTAGGCGAAAACGTACGGAAGAATAATAATAATAATAATAAAAATCTTAGCGAAAACAATAGGGTTCCATGCCACTTCGTGGTATGGCACCCGCGATGCCTTGCAATCGCGGGTTCCATGCCCACTCGGGCTTGGACCCCTAACTAGAACTGCGAGCAGTTGTAAACGGGGTCCAAGCCACCCGGCGCCAGTCGCCTCGCCGAGCGGTGCTGAAGTCGTCAGGCCCGCCGACGTCCAGCGTGAGGTCCCCGAGTGAGGTCTCGAAGGTCACTCGAACCGAGATGGCGCGGCGTGTTTGAAAATGCCATTGAAATGAATGGGCTTAGCGACGGCGTTAGAGCTTCGATTACGGCGCCGCCTTTGGCCGAATCGCACCAAATCGCTCAGCTGTCATCGGGGCCCTCGGTGAAGAAGTTACCCAAATTTGGTGTCATTCGGAGTTGCGGTAGTGGAGATATAAAATGCATGCAAGTGAATGGGAGTTATTTCATATGTGATGAACAGCGCCACCGTTTAGCTGATTGGCACAAATTTGACACAGGCCTTCGGAGGTCATGTCGCATAAGGTCCCCAAGTTTGGTGTTGATCGGCCATTCCAAACCTTGTGAAAAGTGTGCTGGTTTGAAATCCCATTCATTTCAATGGGGCTTCTGACCGATTTGAGGTTCGATTACAGCGCCGCTTTGGCCGAACTGCACCAAATTGTTATGGTATCATCAGGGCACCATGGGGAACAAATGACCCAAATTTGGTGTCAATCGGACCGGCGGTTCTGGAGATATAAAATGCATGTATGTGAATGGGAGTTTTTTGATATATGATGAAGAGCGCCACCGTTTGGCCGATTGACACCAAATTTTACACAGGCCTTCGGGAAGTCCAGCCGGATAAGCTCCTCAAGTTTGGTGTTGATCGGGCATTCCAAACCTTATGAAAATGTGTGCTGGTTTGAAATCCCATTCATTTCAATGGGGCTTCTGACCGGATTTGAGCTTCGATTACAGCGCCACCTTTAGGCCGATCTGCACCATATTTTTGTGGTATCATCAGGGCCCCATGGGTAACAATTGACCCAAATTTGGTGTCAATCGGAGCTGCGGTTCTGGAGATATAAAATGAATGTAAGTCAATGGGAAAAAAAAATTCGTGTTTAATTTGCAATAGCAGCGCCACCTATGGGCACATTAGGGTCCCCTTTGGTGCCTGCCATCAGGGGACCATGCTGAACAATTCGGCACTGGATTCATGTCAATGGGACTTGTGGTTATAGAGGAACTAATTTTCTGGATTAAAGAGCGCCACCTAGGGGCCAGCTGCACCAAATTTTGCACAGGCCCTCAGGGGCCCATCCCAACTGAGTGGTCCAAATTTGGTGTCGATCGGCCATTCCAAACCGAAGTTATGACCTTACTTCCTGTTAGTAGCATTTTTTGCAAACGTTTGTTAGTGTATAATTGCGACAGTTTTTTTCGGATTAAAATTTCCTCTGCAAACTTTGTAGAGCTCGGTCCAGAGATTATCCGTGCCAAGTTTCGTGGCGATCGGACTTGCGGCTTCGGAGGAGTTAATTAAAATAGGTTTTTCAGTTTTCGCGATGTAGCTCGAAAAAAGTTTAGGCGGAAATGGGCGTGGCCTATACCAGGAGATTCAGCTCGATCCCCTGAACAGCGTGGATATAAGGTTTTGATATACGCCGCAGTCGAGAGGTCCAAGCCAAAACGCGTTGACCTTGCTTACAGCGCCCTAGCGATAGAAGTGTGCAAATTTTTTGCCTGCGGTCGCTGCGCTTTTGGACCTACCTTGTGAGTTTCGCGGTGCACCCTTTACCATGCAGTCCCCAGTATGCGTTTCTTCACGGAAGAATAATAATAATAATAATAAAATCCAAGCGAAAACAATAGGGTTCCCGCCACTTGGTGATCGGAACCGCTGTTCGCAAACGCTGGTTCCCAGCTCACTTCGGGCTTGGACCCTAACTAGAACTGCGAAGCAGTTGTAAACGGGTCCAAGCCACCTGTCGCCAGTCGCCCTTCGCCTCGCTGAAGGGCTGCAAGTCGTCCAGGCGTC
Organism: Lepomis macrochirus; assembly: GCA_024633595.2. Lineage (NCBI taxonomy): Eukaryota > Metazoa > Chordata > Actinopteri > Centrarchiformes > Centrarchidae > Lepomis > Lepomis macrochirus. The sequence continues at coordinate 120,716 of JALXJV020000036.1, read as the reverse complement.
ACGATGTCCCGCGTGAGGTCCCCGCGTGAGGTCTGGAAAGGCCGCTCTGAACCGAGGCGAAATGCGGCGTGTTTGAAAATGCCATTGAAATGAATGGGCTTAGCGACGGCGTTTGAGCTTCCATTACGGCGCCGCCTTTGGCGAATTGCACCAAATCGCTCAGCTGTCATCGGGGCCCCTTGGTGAAGAACTGACCCAAATTTGGTGTAAATCGGAGCTGCGGTAGTGGAGATATAAAATGCATGTAAGTGAATGGAAGTTTTTTGATATACGATGAACAGCGCCACCGTTGGGCCGATTGGCACCAAATTTGACACAGGCCTTCGGGAGGTCATGTCGGATAAGGTCTCCAAGTTTGGTGTTGATCGGGCATTCCAAACCTTGTGAAAATCTGTGCTGGTTTGAAATCCCATTCATTTCAATGGGGCTTCTGACAGCATTTGAGCTCCGATTGTAGCGCCACCTTTAGGCCGAAGTGCACCAAATTTTTGTGGTATCATCAGGGCCCTATGGGGAACAATTGACCCAAATTTGGTGTCAATCGGATTTGTGGTTATGGAGATATAAATTGCATGTAAGTCAATGGGATAATTTTTTTCAACTTTAATCTGCAATAGCAGCGCCACCTATGGGCACATTTGGGTCCCCTTTGGTGCCTGGCATCAGGGGACCATGCTGAACAATTCAGCACTGGATTCATGTCAATGTGACTTGTGGTTATAGAGGAACTAATTTTCTGGATTAAAGAGCGCCACCTAGGGGCCAGCTGCACCAAATTTTGCACAGGCCCTCAGGGGCCCATCCCAACTTAGTGGTCCAAGTTTGGTGTCGATCGGCCATTCCAAACTGAAGTTATGACCTCACTTCCTGTTAGTAGCGTTTTCGCGAAATATATATTAGCCTATAATTGCGGCACTTTTGTCGGATCAAAATTTCTTACGTAAAATTTGTAGAGCTCGGTCCAGAGATTATCCGTGGCAAGTTTCGTTGGCGATCGGACTTGCGGTTCTCGGAGGAGATGATTTCGGCGGTGCTTCAGTTTTCGCGATGTAGCTCGAAAAAGTTTGGGCGGAAATGGGCGTGGCCTATACCAGGAGATTCAGCTCGATCCCCGAACAGCGTGGATATAAGGTTTTGATATACGCCCTCAGTAGTCGAGAGGTCCAAGCCAAAACGCGTTGACCTTGCGTATAGCGCCCTAGCTGTAGAAGTGTGCGAATTTTTGTGCCTGAGTTACTCTTGGGGCTGTGAAGCTACATTGAGAGTTGCGCGTTTCTAGGACTTACAGCGACCGCTGCAGTATGCGTTTATGCACGGAAGAAAAAAATAATAATAACTAGAACTGCGAGCAGTTGTAAGCGGGTCCAAGCCACCTGTCGCCAGTCGCCCCAGCCCAGCTGGAGGCGCTGAAGTCGTCCGGCTCGCCGACGTCCAGCGTAATGTCCCCGGCGAGGTCTCGACGGGCCGCTCGAGCGGCGAAATCGCGGCGTGTTTGAAAATGGCATTGAAACGAATGGGCTTAGCGACGGCGTTTGAGCTTCGATTACGGCGCCGCCTTTTGGCCGAATCGCACCAAATCGCTCAGCTGTCATCGGGGCCCCTCGGTGAAGAAGTGACCCAAATTTGGTGTCAATCGGAGCTTTGGTACTGGAGATATAAAATGCATGTAAATGAATAGGAGTTTTTTTGATATATGATGAAGAGTCCCACCGTTTGGCCGATTGACACCAACTTAGACACAGGCCTTCGGGAGGTCATGTCGGATAAGGTCTCCAAGTTTGGTGTTGATCGGGCATTGCAAACCTTGTGAAAATGTGTGCTTGTTTGAAATCCCATTCATTTCAATGGGGTTTCTGTAGGCATTTCAGCTTCGATTGTAGCGCCACCTTTAGTGTGAATTGCACCAAATTTTTGTGGTGTCATCAGGGCCTCATGGGGAACAATTGACCCAAATTTGGTGTCCATCGGACCAGCGGTTCTGGAGATATAAAATGCATGTAAGTCAATGGGAGTTTTTTTCCGATATGATGAAGAGTTCCACCGTTTGGCGATTGACACCAAATTTGACACAGCCCTTCGGGAAGTCCAGCCGCATAAGGTCCCCAAGTTTGGTGTTGATCGGGCATTCCAAACCTTGTGAAAATGTGTGCTGGTTTGAAATCCCATTCATTTCAATGGGGCTTCTGACCGGCATTTCAGCTTCGATTATAGCGCCACCTTTTGGCCGAACTGCATCAAATTTTTGTGGTGTGACGAGGGGCCCATGGGTAACAATTGACCCAAATTTGGTGTTAATGGGACATGCGGTTCTGGAGATATAAAATGAATGTAAGTCAATGGGATATTTAGGGGGTAGCGCCAACTAGCGGCGAATTGCACGAAATTTTGCACAGCCCTTCAGGGGGCTGTCTTACATAAGGTACTCAAGTTTGGTGTTGATCGGCCACTCTAACCTGAGATCTGACATCACTTCCTTTATTAGCGTTTTTTAAAGCGTTTGTTAGCGTAAAATTGCGACATTTTTTGTCGTATCAAAATTCCCTCTACAAACTTTGTAGAGCTCGGTCCAGAGATTATCCGTGCCAAGTTTCGTGTCGATCGGACTTGCGGCTTCGGAGGAGATGATTTCAGCCGGCTTGTCGGTTTTTGCAATTTTGCGCGAAAAGGTAAAGGCGGAAATGGGCGTGGCCTACATCAGGTGATTCAGCTCAATCACCCGAACGAGTTGACATAAGATTTATGAATGTGCGATGTAGTTGGCCTTAGTAATGAAGAAAAATGTACTTTGTTTGAAAATCCCATTCAAATGAATGGGGCATTTGAGCTTCGATTACAGCGCCACCTTTTTGCCGATCTGCACCAAATTGTTGTGGTATCATCAGGGCCCCATGGGTAACAAGTGACCCAAATTTGGTGTCAATCGGACTTGCGGTTATGGAGATATAAAATGAATGTAAGTCAATGGGATTTTGAAAAATTTTTTAATTTGCAATAACAGCGCCACCTATGGGCACATTAGGTTCCCCTTTGGTGCATGGCATCAGGGGACCATGCTGAACAATTCGACACTGGTTTTATGTCAATGTGACTTGTGGTTATAGAGGAACTAATTTTCTGGATTAAAGAGCCACCTAAGGGCGAGTTGCACAAATTTTGCACAGGCCCTCAGGAGGGCGTCCCAAATGAGTGGTCCAAATTTGGTGTTGATCGGCCATTCCAATCTGAAGTTATGCCCTCACTTTGCGCTAGTAGCGTTTTCTGCAAATATTTGTTAGCGTATAATTGCGACATTTTTAGTCGGATCAAAATTCCCTCTACAAAATTTATAGAGCATGGTCCAGAGATTATCCATGCCAAGTTTCGTGTCGATCGGACTTGGCGGCTTCGGAGGAGATGATTTTGGCGGTATGTCAGTTTTAGCTGTAGCTTGAAAAAAGTTTAGGCGGAAATGGGCGTGGCCTATACCAGGAGATTCAGCTGGATCCCCGAACGGCGTGGATATAAGGTTTTGATATACGCCGTCGTGGCGGGAGTTCCAAGCCTAAACGCGAAAAATTTGTCATAGCGCCCCTAGTGGTAGAAGTGTGCGGATTTTGGCCTGAGGTACTCTTGAGGCTGCGAACCTATCTTGTGAGTTTCAGCGTCCCTAGCATTTACGGGGTATGCTGCAGTATGAGTTTTATGCACGGAAGAAAAAAATAATAATAAAAGCGAGAGCGATTCCAATAGGGTTCCTGCACCGCTGGTACAGGGAACCGCGATGCCTTGCATTCGCGGTTCCCAGCCCACTCGAGCTTGGACCCCTAACTAGAACTGCGCGAGCGGTTGTAAACGGGGTCCAAGCCACCTGTCGCCAGTCGCTCCGCCCATGCCGAGGTCGTCTGAAGTCGCCCGGCCACGGCGTCCAGCGTGAGGTACCCGAGCGAGGTCTCGACGGACGCTCGAGCGAGGCTAAAGCGGCGGCGTTTGAAAATGGCATTGAAACGAATGTGCTTAGCGGCGGCGTTTGAGCTTCGATTACGTGGCGCCTTTTGGCCGAATCGCACCAAATCGGCTCAGCTGTCATCGGGGCCCCTCGGTGAAGAAGTGACCCAAATTTGGTGTCGATCGAGCTCGCGGTAGTGGAGATATAAAATGCATGTAAGTCAATGGGAGTTATTTGATTTATGATGAACAGCGCCACCGTTTGGCCGATTGGCACCAAATTTGACACAGGCCTTCGGGAGCTCATGTCGGATAAGGTCTCTAAGTTTGGTGTTGATCGGGCATTGCAAACCTTGTGAAAATGTGTGCTGGTTTGAAATCCCATTCATTTCAATGGGACATCTGACCGGATTTGAGCTTCGATTACAGCGGCAGCTTTTGGCCGATCTGCACCAAATGTTTGTGGTATCATCAGGGCCCCTCGGTGAAGAAGTGACCCAAATTTGGTGTCGATCGCAGCTGCGGTAGTGGAGATATAAAATGCATGTAAGTGAATGGGGTTTTTTTTAATATATGATGAACAGCGCCACCGTTTGGCGATTGGCACCAAATTTGACACAGGCCTTCGGAAGTCCAGCCGCATAAGGTCCCCAAGTTTGGTGTTGATCGGGCATTTCAAACCTTGTTAAAATGTGTGCTGGTTTGAAATCCCATTCATTTCAATGGGGCTTCTGACCGGCTTTGAGCTTCGATTACAGCGCCACCTTTAGTCCGATCTGCACCAAATTTTTGTGGTATCATCAGGGCCCCATGGGGAACAATTGACCCAAATTTGGTGTCAATCGGATTTGTGGTTATGGAGATATAAATTGCATGTAAGTCAATGGGATGAATTTTTTCGATCTTTAAGCTGCAATAAAAGCGCCACCTATGGGCACATTAGGGTCCCCTTTGGTGCCTGGCATCAGGGGACCATGCTGAACAATTCGGCACTAGATTCATGTCAATGTGAGTTGTGGTTATGGAGGAACAAATTTTCTGGATTAAAGAGCGCCACCTAGGGGCAAGTCGCACCAAATTTTGCAGAGGCCCTCAGGGGCGTCCCTAATGAGTGGTCCAAATTTGGTGTCGATCGGCCATTGTAATCCGAGTTATGACCTCACTTCCTGTTAGTAGCGTTTTTTGCAAACGTTTGTTAGCGTATAATTGCGACATTTTTTGTGATATCAAAATTCCCTCTACAAACTTTGTAGAGCTCGGTCCAGAGATTATCTGTGCAAAGTTTACGTGTCGATCGGACTTGCGGCTTCGGAGGAGTTAATTAAAATAGGTTTTTCAGTTTTCGCGACGTAGCTCGAAAAAAAGTTTAGGCGGAAATGGGCGTGGCCTATACCAGGAGATTCAGCTCGATCCCCGAGCAGCGTGGATATAAGGTTTTGATATACTCCTTCAGTAGTCGAGAGGTCCAAGCCCAAACGCGTTGACCTTGCCTATAGCGCCCCCTAGCGGTAGAAGTGTGCGAATTTTTGCGACTGAGGTACTCTTGAGGCTGCGAACCTAACTTGTGAGTTTCGCGTCCCTAGCATTTACAGGGTATGCTGCAGTATGAGTTTTATGCACGGAAGAATAAAAATAATAATAACTAGAACTGCGAGCAGTTGTAAACGGGGTCCAAGCCACCTGTCGCCAGTCGCCCCCCGCGGAGGGCGCGCGAGTCGTCCCGGGCCCGCCATGATTAATTGTGCCATAATCACGGGCCCCAGAGCAAAGACGGGGCCTGTGGAGCAGAAAAGACCATATTTGTAAATGAAAGTGGTTTGCGGTTATGGAGATCTGAAATGAATGTAAGTCAATGGGAATTTTTTTGGGTAGCGCCAAGTAGCGGCTAACTGCACCAAATTTTGCACAGCCCTTCTAGGGGGCAGGGCAGATAAGGTCGTCAAGTTGTGTGTTGATCGGCCTTTCTAAGCTAGAGTTATGTTAAACTTTGTGTTTTTAGCGTTTTCGCAAATATTTGTTAGCCCGTAAATCAGCTGTTTTTTATCGGATCAAAATTCCCTCTACAAACTTTCTTCGTCTCGGTCCAGAGATGGTCTGTGCAAAGTTTCGTGTCGATCGGACTTGCGGCTTCGGAGGAGTTAATTAAAATAGGTTTTCCAGTTTTCGCGATTTCGCGAAATGAAAACGTCATAGGACAGAGTCGTGTCGTATACCATCGGAATTGGCAGCATCCCCCAAACACGTAGACATAAGGTTTATGAGTGTGCGATTTAGTAGGCCTTAATTATGAGGTAAAATGTGCTTTGTTTGAACTTGCCATTGAAATGAATGGGGCCTTTGAGCTTGGATTACAGCGCCACCTTTTGGCCGAACTGCACCAAATCGCTCAGCTGTCATCAGGGCCCCCTGGGGAAGAACTGATCCAAATTTGGTGTCGATCGGAGCCGTGGTACTGGAGATATAAAATGCATGTAAGTGAATGGGATTTTTTTTTATATATGATTAATGGCGCCACCTTTTGTCCGATTGACATCAAATTAGACACAGGCCTTCGGGAGGCCATGTTGGATAAGGTCTCCAAGTTTGGTGTTGATCGGGTATTCCCAACCTTGTGAAAATGTGTGCTGGTTCGAAATCCCATTCATTTCAATGGGGCTTCTGACCAGATTTGAGCTTCAATTACAGCGCCACCTTTTGGCCGATCTGCACCAAATTTTTGTCGTATCATCAGGGGCCCATGGGTAACAATTGACCCAAATTTGGTGTCAATCGGATTTGTGGTTCTGGAGATATAAATTGCATGTAAGTCAATGGGATGAATTTTTTTGTCTTTAATCTGCAATAGCAGCGCCACCTATGGGCACATTAGGGTCCCCTTTGGTGCCTGGCATCAGGGGACCATGCTGAACAATTCAGCACTGGTTTCAAGTCAATGTGAGTTGTGGTTATAGAGGAACAAATTTTCTGGATTAAAGAGCGCCACCTAGGGGCCAGCTGCACCAAATTGTGCACAGGCCCTCAAGGGGGCGTCCCAAATGAATGGTCCAAATTTGGTGTTGATCGGCCATTCCAATCCAAAGATATGACCTCACTTCCAGTTAATACCGTTTTTGACAAACGTTTGTTAGCGTATAATTGCGACATTTTTTGTCAGATCAAAATTCCCTCTACAAACTTTGTAGAGCTTCGGTCCAGAGATTATCCGTGCCAAGTTTCGTGGTCGATCGGACTTGCGGCTTCGGAGGAGATGATTTCAGCCGGCTTGTCGGTTTTGCAATTTTGCTGTAAAAAGGTAAGGCGGAAATGGGCGTGGCCTACATCAGGTGATTCAGCTCAATCACCCGAACGAGTTGACATAAGATTTATGAATGTGCGATGTAGTTGGCCTTAGTAATGAAGAAAAATGTACTTTGTTTGAAAATCCCATTCAAATGAATGGGGCATTTGAGCTTCGATTACAGCGCCACCTTTTTGCCGATCTGCACCAAATTGTTGTGGTATCATCAGGGCCCCATGGGTAACAAGTGACCCAAATTTGGTGTCAATCGGACTTGCGGTTATGGAGATATAAAATGAATGTAAGTCAATGGGATTTTGAAAATTTTTTAATTTGCAATAACAGCGCCACCTATGGGCACATTAGGTTCCCCTTTGGTGCATGGCATCAGGGGACCATGCTGAACAATTCGACACTGGTTTCATGTCAATGTGACTTGTGGTTATAGAGGAACTAATTTTCTGGATTAAAGAGCGCCACCTAAGGGCGAGTTGCACCAAATTTTGCACAGGCCCTCAGGAGGGCGTCCCAAATGAGTGGTCCAAATTTGGTGTTGATCGGCCATTCCAATCTGAAGTTATGCCCTCACTTTGCGCTAGTAGCGTTTTTCGCAAATATTTGTTAGCGTATAATTGCGACATTTTTAGTCGGATCAAAATTCCCTCTACAAAATTTATGGAGCATGGTCCAGAGATTATCCATGCCAAGTTTCGTGTCGATCGGACTTGCGGCTTCGGAGGAGATGATTTTGGCCGGTATGTCAGTTTTCGCGCTGTAGCTTGAAAAAAGTTTAGGCGGAAATGGGCGTGGCCTATACCAGGAGATTCAGCTGGATCCCCGAACGCGTGGATATAAGGTTTTGATATACGCCAGTAGGCGGGAGTTCCAAGCCTAAACGCGAAAAATTTGTCATAGCGCCCCTAGTGGTAGAAGTGTGCGGACTTTGGCCTGAGGTACTCTTGAGGCTGCAAACCTATCTTGTGAGTTTCAGCGTCCCTAGCATTTACGGGTATGCTGCAGTATGAGTTTTATGCACGGAAGAAAAAATAATAATAAAAGCGAAGCGATTCCAATAGGGTTCCTGCACCGCTGGTACAGGCAACCGCGATGCTTTGCAATCGCGGTTCCCAGCTCACTCGGGCTTGGACCCCTAACTAGAACTGGCGAGCAGTTGTAAACGGGTCCAAGCCACCTGTCGCCAGTCGCCTCTTCGCTCGCTGAGGGCGTGCGAAGTCGTCCCGGCTCGCGGACGCCCTGCGTAAGGCCCCGAAGTGAGGTCCCGACTGGCCTCCCGAACCGAGGTGAAACGCGGCGTGTTTGAAAATGCCATTGAAATGAATGGGCTCAGCGACGGCGTTTGAGCTTCGATACTGGCGCCGCCTTTGGCGAATCGCACTCAAGTCGCTCAGCTGTCATCGGGGCCCTCGGTGAAGAAGTGACCCAAATTTGGTGTCGATCGGAGCTGCGGTACTGGAGATATAAAATGCATGTAAGTGAATGGTAGTTTTTTTGATATATGCTGAACAGCGCCACCGTTTGGCCGATTGGCACCAAATTTGACACAGGCCTTCGGGAGGTCATGTCGGATAAGGTCCCCAAGTTTGGTGTTGATCGGCCATTCCAAACCTTGTGAAAAAAGTGTGCTGGTTTGAAATCCCATTCATTTCAATGGGGCTTCTGACCGGATTTGAGCTTCGATTATAGCGCCACCTTTTGGCCGATCTGCACCAAATTTTTTGTGGTATCATCAGGGGCCCATGGGTAACAATTGACCCAAGTTTGGTGTCAATCGGACTTGCGGTTATGGAGATATAAAATGAATGTAAGTCAATGGGGAAAAAATTTCGTCTTTAAGCTGCAATAACAGCGCCACCTATGGGCACATTAGGGTCCCCTTTGGTGCCTGGCATCAGGGGACCATGCTGAACAATTCGGCACTGGATTCATGTCAATGTGACTTGTGGTTATAGAGGAACAAATTTTCAGGATTAAAGAGCGCCACCTAGGGGCCAGCTGCACCAAATTTTGCACAGGCCCTCAGGGGCCCATCCCAACTTAGTGGTCCAAGTTTGGTGTTGATCGGCCATTCCAAACCAAAGTTATGACCTCACTTCCTGTTAGTAGCGTTTTTCGCAAAAGTTTGTTAGTGTATAATCGCGCCATTTATTGTCGGATCAAATTTTCCTCTACAAACTTTGTAGAGCTCGGTCCAGAGATTATCCGTGCCAAGTTTCGTTGTCGATCCGGACTTGCGGTTTCGGAGGAGTTAATTAAAATAGGTTTTTCAGTTTTGGCGATGTAGCTCTCTAAAAGTTTAGGCGGAAATGGGCGTGGCCTATACCAGGAGATTCAGCTCGATCCCCGAACGCGTGGATATAAGGTTTTGATATACGACTTCAGTAGTCGAGAGGTCCAAGCCCAAACGCGTTGACCTTGCTTACAGCGCCCTAGCGGTGGAAGTGTGCGAATTTTGCGCCTGAGTTACTCTTGGGGCTGTGAAGCTACGTTGAGAGTTGCGCGTTTCTAGGAGTTACAGCGACCGCTGCAGTATGCGTTTTATGCACGGAAGAAAAAAATAATAATAATAATAAAATCCGAGTAAAACAATAGGGTTCCCAGCCGCCGTGGTATGGGAACCGCGTTACTGCAACGCGGGTTCCCAGCCCACTCGGGCTTGGACCTAATAAAATCCTAACGAAACACAATAGGGTTCCCTCGCCACTTGGTGATATCGGGAACCGCGTTGCCTGTAAGCGGGTTCCCTGCCACTCGGGCTTGGACCCTAACTAGAACTCGCGAGCAGTTGTAAGCGGGGTCCAAGCCCCTGTACTCAGTCGCCCCTCGCCGAGCGGTGCAGTCGATCGGGCCCGCCATGATTAATTGTGCCATAATCACGGGCCCCAGAGCCAAGAGCGAGGCCTGTGGAGCAGAAAAGACCATAGTTGTAAATGAAAGTGGCTTGCGGTTATGGAGATCTGAAATGAATGTAAGTCAATGGGAATTTTTTTGGAGTAGCGTCAACTAGCGGCTAACTGCCCCAAATTTTGCACAGACCTTCGGGAGGTCATGTGGGATAAGGTCTCCAAGTTTGGTGTTGATCGGCCATTCCAAGCCTGAGATATGTTATACTTTGTGTTTTTAGCGTTTTCGCAAATATTTGTTAGCCTGTAATTCGGCCGTTTTTTGTCGGATCAAAATTCCCTCTACAAACTTTCTTCGGCTCGGTCCAGAGATGGTCTGTGCAAAGTTTCGTGTCTATCGGACTTGCGGCTTCGGAGGAGTTCATTAAAATAGGTTTTGAGTTTTTGTGATATCGCAAAATGAAATCGTCATCGCACAGAGAGCTGTCGCTATACCGTCCGGAATCGTCAGAATCCCCAAAAACGTAGACATAAGATTTATTAATGTGCGATGTAGTTTGCCGTAGTTATGAGGCAAAATGTGCATTGGTTGAAATTCCCATTGAAATGAATGGGGCATTTGAGCTAGATTACAACGCCACCTTTTGGCCGAAGTTTACCAAATTTTTGTGGTATCATCAGGGCCCCATCAGAAACAATTGACCCAAATTTGGTTAGAATCAGACTTTGTGGTTATGGAGATATGAGATGAATGTAAGTCAATGGGAATTTTTTTGGGTAGCGCCAACTAGCGGCGAAATGAACCAAATTTTGCAGAGGCCTTCTAGGGGCAGGGCAGATAAAGGTCCTCAAGTTTTGTGTTGATCGGCCTTTCCAAGCCAGAGTTATGTTATACTTCGTGTTTTTAGCGTTGTCGCAAATATTTGTTAGCCTGTAATTCGGCCTTTTGTGTCGAATCAAAATTCCCTCTACAAACTTTCTTCGGCTCGGTCCAGAGATGCTCTGTGCAAAGTTTGGTGTCGATCGGACTTTGCGGCTTCGGAGGAGTTAATTAAAATAGGTTTTTCTGGTTTAGCGATTTCGCAAAATGAAAACGTCATTGCACAGAGGCGTGTCCTACACCATCGGAATCGGCAGCATCCCCCAAACACGTAGACATAAGATTTATGAATGTGCGATGTAGTAGGCCGTAGTTATGAGGCAAAATGTGCTTTGGTTGAAATTCCCATTGAAATGAATGGGGCATTTGAGCTTCGATTGTAGCGCCACCTTTTGTCCGAACTGCACCAAATTATTATGGTGTCATCAGGGGCCCATGGGTAACAATTGACCCAAATTTGGTGTCAATCGGATTTGTGGTTATGGAGATATAAAATGAATGTAAGTCAATGGGATTTTTGAAATTTGAAATAACAGCGCCACCTATGGGCACATTAGGTTCCCCTTTGGCTGCCTGGCATCAGGGGACCATGCTGAACAATTTGGCACTGGTTTCATGTCAATGTGACTTGTGGTTATAGAGGAACAAATTTTTCTGAATTAAAGAGCGCCACCTAGGGGCGAGTTTATAAATTCTGCACAGGCCCTCAGGGGCCCATCCCAACTAGTGGTCCAAGTTTGGTGTCGATCGGCCATTCAAAGCGAAGATATGACCTC
>JALXJV020000036.1:41774-108498 GCA_024633595.2 Lepomis macrochirus | reverse complement strand
CTCGGTCCAGAGATGGTCTGTGCAAAGTTTCGTGTCGATCGGACTTGCGGCTTCGGAGGAGTTAATTAAAATAGGTTTTCCAGTTTTCGCGATTTAGCGAAATGAAAACGTAATCGCAGTGAGGCGTGTCATATACCATAGGAATCGACAGAATCCCCCAAACACGTAGACATAAGATTTATGAATGTGCGATGTAGTAGGCCGAAGTTATGAGGGAAAATGTGCTATGGTTGAAAATCCCATTGAAATGAATGGGGCATTTGAGCTTCGATTACAGCGCCACCTTTAGGCCGAAGTGCACAAAATTTTTGTGGTGTCATCAGGGGCCCATGGGGAAGTATTGACCCAAATTTGGTTTGATTCGGACTTGTGGTTCTGGAGATATAAAATGAATGTAAAGTCAATGGGATTTTTTCGGGGTAGCGCCAACTAGCGGCGAATTGCATGAAATTTTGCACAGCCCTTCAGGGGGGTCTCCTATATAAGGTCCTCAAGTTTGGTGTTGATCGGCCACTCCTAACCTAAGATCTGACATCACTTCCTTTTATTAGCGTTTTTCGCAAACGTTTGTTAGCGTATAATTGCGACATTTTTTGTCGATATCAAAATTCCCTCTACAAACTTTGTAGAGCTCGGTCCAGAGATTATCCGTGCCAAGTTTCGCGTCGATCGGACTTACGGGTTCGGAGGAGATGATTTTAGTCGGCTTGTCAGTTTTCGCGATGTAGCTCGAAAAAAGTTTAGGCGGAAATGGGCGTGGCCTATACCACGAGATTCAGCTCGATCCCCCGAACGCATGGATATAAGGTTTGTGAATATGCGTGTTTGTATGCGGGAGTGAGAGGGCAAAACGTCGAGAATCTGTGTTACAGCGCTACCTAGCGGTAGAAGTGTGCGAATTTTTGCGCCTGAGTTACTTGCAGTGGCTTGTACCTACCCTGTGAGTTTCAGCGTCCCTAGCATTTACGGGGTATGCTGCAGTAGTGGAATTAGCGCGGAAGAAAAAAAAAATAATAAAAATCTTAGCGAAAACAATAGGGTTCCTGCACCGCTGGTACAGGCAACCGCGATGCTTTGCATTCGCGGTTCCCAGCCCACTCGGGCTTGGACCCCTAATAAAAATCTTAGCGAAAACAATAGGGTTCCTGCACCGCTGGTACAGGGAACCGCGATGCCTTGCATTCGCGGTTCCCAGCCCACTCGGGCTTGGACCCCTAATAACTAGAACTGCGAGCAGTTGTAAACGGGTCCAAGCCACCTGTCGCCAGTCGCCTCTACCTCGCTGAGGGCTGCTGAAGTCGTCCGGCGCTCACCGACGTCCCGCGTGAAGGTCCCCGAAGTCAGGCCTCGAAAGGCCACTCGAACCGAGGATGGCACGGCGGTTTGAAAATGCCATTGAAATGAATGGGCTTAGCGACGGCGTTTGAGCTTCGACACGGCGCCGCTTTTGGCCAAAACGCACCAAATCGCTCAGCTGTCATCAGGGCCCCTCGGTGAAGAAGTGACCCAAATTTGGTGTAAATCGGAGCTGCGGTACTGGAGATATAAAATGAATGTAAGTCAATGGGAATTTTTTTGGGTAGCGCCAACTAGTGGCTAACTGCACCAAATTTTGCACTGGCGTTCTAGGGGGCAGGGGAGACAAGATCACCAAGTTTGGTGTTGATCGGCCACTCCTAACCTAAGATCTGCCATCACTTCCTTTTAGTAGCGTTTTTCGCAAACGTTTGTTAGCGTATCATTGCGACATTTTTAGTCAGATCAAAATTCTGTACACAAAATTTGTAGAGCTCGGTCCAGAGATTATCTGTGCCAAGTTTCGTGTTGATAGGACTTGTGGCTTCGGAGGAGATGATTTCAGCCGGCTTGTCAGTTTTGCGATTTTGCGCGAAAAGGGTTGAGCGGAAATGGGCGTGGCCTACATCACGTGATTCAGCGCAATCCCCCAAACGCAGAGACATAAGATTTATGAATGTGCGATGTAGTTGGCCTTAGTTATGAAGAAAAATGTACTTTGTTCTAAAATCCCATTGAAATGAATGGGGCATTTGAGCTTCGATTACAGCGCCACCTTTTGGCCGAACTGCACCAAATTTTTGTGGCATCATCAGGGCCCCATGGGTAACAATTGACCAAAATTTGGTGTCAATCGGAGCTGCGGTAGTGGAGATATAAAATGAATGTAAGTCAATGGGATTTTTTTGGGTAGCGCCAACTAGCGGCTAACTGCACCAAATTTTGCACTGGCGTTGTATGGGGCAGGGGAGACAAGGTCACCAAGTTTGGTGTTGATCGGCCACTCCTAACCTGGGATCTGACATCACTTCCTTTTATTAGCGTTTTTCGCAAATATTTGTTAGCGTAAAATTGCGACATTTTTTGTCGTATCAAAATTCCCTCTACAAACTTTGTAGAGCTCGGTCCAGAGATTATCCGTGCCAAGTTTCGTGTCGATCGGACTTGCGGCTTCGGAGGAGATGATTTCAACCGGCTTGTCAGTTTTGCGATTTTGCGCGAAAAGGTAAGGCGGAAATGGGCGTGGCCTACATCACGTGATTCAGCTCAATCACCCGAACGAGTAGACATAAGATTTATGAATGTGCGATGTAGTTGGCCTTAGTTATGAAGAAAAATGTACTTTGTTTGAAAATCCCATTGAAATGAATGGGGCATTTGAGCTTCGATTACAGCGCCACCTTTTGGCCGATCTGCACCAAATTGTTGTGGTATCATCAGGGCCCCATAGGTAACAATTGACCCAAATTTGGTGTCAATCGGATTTGTGGTTATGGAGATATAAATTGCATGTAAGTCAATGGGATTTTTGAAAACATTTTTAATTTGCAATAACAGCGCCACCTATGGGCACATTAGGTTCCCCTTTGGTGCCTGGCATCAAGGGACCATGCTGAACAATTTGGCACTGGTTTCATGTCAATGTGACTTGTGGTTATAGAGGAACTAATTTTCTGGATTAAAGAGCGCCACCTAGGGGAGAGTTGCACCAAATTTTGCACAGGCCCTCAGGGGGCGTTACAAATTAGTGGTCCAAGTTTGGTGTGGATCGACCATTCCAACCGGAGTTATGCCCTCACTTCCTGTTAGTAGCGTGCTGCAAATATTTGTTAGCGTATAATTGCGACATTTTTAGTCGTATCAAAATTCCTCTACAAAATTTGTAGAGCTCGGTCCAGAGATTATCCGTGCTAAGTTTCGTGTCGATCGGACTTGGCGGCTTCGGAGGAGATGATTTTGGCCGGCTTGTCAGTTTTCGCGATGTAGCGAAAAAAAAGTCCAGGCGGAAATGGGCGTGGCCTATACCAGGAGATTCAGCACGATCCCCGAACGCGTGGATATAAGGTTTTGATATCCGCCTTCATAGTGGGGAGTTCCAAGCCCAAACGCATTGACCTTGCTTATAGCGCCCCTAGCAGTAGAAGTGTGCGAATTTTTTGCGCCTGAGGTCATTGACAAAGACGCGACCTACCTTGTGAGTTTCGAGTGTGTAGCACTTACGGTCCAGGCCGCAGTATCGGTTTTCTTCACGGAAGAATAATAATAAAACCAGAACGATTACAATAGGGTTCCCAGCCACTTGTGGTATGGGAACCGCGTTGCCTTTGCAATCGCTGGTTCCCAGCCCACTTCGGACTTGGACCCTAACTAGAACTGCGCGAAGCAGTTGTAAACGGGTCCAAGCCACCCGGTCGCCAGTCGCCTCTTCGCCTGCGAGGGCTGAAGTCGTCCCGGCCTCTGCCGATGTCCCGCGAAGGTCCCCGAAGTCAGGTCCCGACGGCCTCCCAACCGAGGTGAACGCGGCGGTTTGAAAATGCCATTGAAATGAATGGGCTTAGCGACTGGCGTTTGAGCTCGACACGGCGCCGCCTCTTGGCCGAATCGCACCAAATTGCTCAGCTGTCATCAGGGCCCCTCGGTGAAGAAGTGACCCAAATTTGGTGTCGATCGGAGCTGTGGTAGTGGAGATATAAAATGCATGTAAGTGAATGGGACTTTTTTGATATATGATGAAGAGCGCCACCGTTTAGCCGATTGGCACCAAATTTGACACAGGCCTTCGGGAAGTCCAGCCGCATAAGGTCTCCAAGTTTGGTGTCGATCGGCCTTTCCAAGCCTGAGATATGTTATACTTCGCGTTTGTAGCATTTTAGCTAAGATTTGTTAACCTGTAATTCGGCCGTTTTTTGTCGGATCAAAATTCCCTCTACAAACTTTCTTCGACTCGGTCCAGAGATGGTCTGTGCAAAGTTTCGTGGTCGATCGGACTTGGCGGCTTCGAGGAGATGATTTCGGCGGTTTGGCAGTTTTTGCAATTTCGTGCGAAAATAGTTAGGCGGAAATGGGCGGGGCCAACATCACGTGATTCAGCTGGATCCCCCGAACACGTAGACATAAGGTTTATGAATGTGCGATGTAGTTGGCCGTAGTTATGAAGAAAAATGTACTTTGTTAGAAAATCCCATTGAAATGAATGGGGCATTTGAGCTTCGATAACAGCGCCACCTCTTTGGCCGATCTGCACCAAATTTTGTGGTGTCATCAGTGGCCCATGGGGACGTATTGACCCAAATTTGGTTTGATTCGGACTTATGGTTCTGGAGATATAAAATGAATGTAAAGTCAATGGGATTTTTTTGGGTAGCGCCAACTAGCGGCGAATTGCATGAAATTTTGCACAGGCCTTCAGGGGTCTCCTATATAAGGTACTGAAGTTTGGTGTTGATCGCCACTCCTAACCTGAGATCTGACATCACTTCCTTTGCTAGCGTTTTCGCAAACGTTTGTTAGCGTAAAATTGCGACATTTTTTGTCGTATCAAAATTCCCTTTACAAAATTTGTAGAGCTCGGTCCAGAGATTATCCGTGCCAAGTTTCGTGGTCGATCGGACTTACGGCTTCGAGGAGATGATTTTGGCCGGCTTGTAAGTTTTTGCGATGTAGCTCGAAAAAGTTTAGGCGGAAATGGGCGTGGCCTATACCACGAGATTCAGTTCGATCCTCCGAACGCGTGGATATAAGGTTTGTGAATATGCGTGTTTGTATGCGGGAGTGAGAGGGCAAAACGTCGAGAATCTGTGTTACAGCGCCCCTAGCGGTAGAAGTGTGCGAATTTTGCGCCTGAGTTACTTGCAGGGGCTTGTACCTACCCTGTGAGTTTCAGCGTCCCTAGCATTTACGGGTATGCTGCAGTAGTGGAATTAGCGCGGAAGAAAAAAAATAATAATAACTAGAACTGCGAAAGCAGTTGTAAACGGGTCCAAGCCACCTGTGCGCCAGTCGCCTCCACGCCCGCTGAGTGGCGCTGCAGATCGTCCCGGCCCGCCATGATTAATTGTGCCATAATCACGGGCCCCAGAGCCAAGACGGGCCTGTGGAGCAGAAAAGACCGTAGTTGTAAAATGAAAGTGGCTTGCAGTTATGGAGATCTGAAATGAATGTAAGTCAATGGGAATTTTTTGGGGTAGCGCCAACTAGCGGCTAACTGCCCCAAATTTTGCAGAGACCTTCGGGAGGTCATGTCGGATAAGGTCTCCAAGTTTGGTGTTGATCGGCCTTTCCAAGCCTGAGATATGTTATACTTTGTGTTTTTAGCGTTTTCGCAAATATTTGTTAGACTGTAATTCGGCCGTTTTTTGTCGGATCAAAATTCCCTCTACAAACTTTCTTCGGCTCGGTCCAGAGGTGGTCTCTGCAAAGTTTCGTGTCTATCGGACTTGCGGCTTCGGAGGAGTTAATTAAAATATGTTTTTAGTTTTGTGATATCGCGAAAATGAAATCGTCATCGCACAGAGGCGAGTCCTATACCGTCGGAATCGTCAGAATCCCCAAACACGTAGACATAAGATTTAGGAATGTGCGATGTAGTTTGCCGTAGTTATGAGGCTAAATGTGCTTTGGTTGAAATTCCCATTGAAATGAATGGCGCATTTGCGCTTAGATTACAGCGCCACCTTTAGGCTGAAGTTGACCAAATTTTTGTGATGTCATCAGGGCCTCATCAGAAACAATTGACCCAAATTTGGTTAGAATCAGACTTGTGGTTATGGAGATATGAGATGAATGTAAGTCAATGGGAATTTTTTGGGTAGCGCCAACTAGCGGCGAAATGAACCAAATTTTGCAGAGGCCTTCTAGGGGCAGGGCAGATAAGGTCCTCAAGTTTTGTGTTGATCGGCCTTTCCAAGCCAGAGTTATGTTATACTTTGTGTTTTTAGCGTTTCACGAAATATTAGTTAGCCTGTAATTCGGCCGTTTTTTGTCGAATCAAAATTCCCTCTACAAACTTTCTTCAGCTTGGTCCAGAGACGGTCTGTGCAAAGTTTCGTGGTCGATCGGACTTGCGGCTTCGGAGGAGTTAATTAAAATAGGTTTTCCATTTTTTGCGATTTCGCAAAATGAAATAGTCATCGAACAGAAGCGTGTCCTATACCGTCAGAATCGGCAGAATCCCCAAACACGTAGACATATAACTTATGAATGTGCGATGTATTAGCTCAGTAGTTATGAGGCAAAATGTGCTTTGGTTGAAAATCCCATTGAAATGAATGGGGCATTTGAGCTTATATTGCAGCGCCACCGTTAGGCCGAACTGCACCAAATTTTTGTGGTGTCATCAGGGGCCCATGGGTAACAATTGACCCAAATTTGGTGTCAATCGGATTTGTGGTTATGGAGATATAAAATGAATGTAAGTCAATGGGATTTTGAAATTTGCAATAACAGCGCCACCTATGGGCACATTAGGTTCCCCTTGGTGCCTGGCATCAGGGGACCATGCTGAACAATTTGGCACTGGATTCATGTCAATGTGACTTGCGGTTATAGAGGAACTAATTTTCTGGATTAAAGAGCGCCACCTAGGGGCGAGTTGCACCAAATTTTGCACAGTCCCCCAGGGTGACGTCCCAAATGAGTGGTCCAAATTTGGTGTCGATCGGCCATTCCAATCCGAAGTTATGCCCTCACTTCCTGTTAATAGCGTTTTTCGCAAACATTTGTTAGCGTATAATTGCGCCATTTATTGTCGGACCAAAATTCCCTCTACAAACTTTGTAGAGCTCGGTCCAGAGATCATCCGTGCCAAGTTTCGTGTCGATCGGACTTGCGGCTTCGGAGGAGTTAATTAAAATAGGTTTTTCAGTTTTCGCGACGTAGCTCGAAAAAAGTTTAGGCGGAAATGGGCGTGGCCTATACCACGAGATTCAGCTGGATCCCCGAACGCGTGGATATAAGGTTTTGATATGCTCTCGTAGTCGAGAGATCCAAGCCCAAACGTGTTGACCTTTGCGTGATAGCGCCCCTAGCGATAGAAGTGTGCGAATTTTTGCGCCTGAGGTCATCAACAAAGACGTGACCTACCTTGTGAGTTTCGCGTCCCTAGCAGTTACGGGGTATGCTGCAGTATGCGTTTTGTTCAAGAAGAATAAAAATAATAAAACGAGAACGAAAACAATAGGTTCCCAGCCACTTGCGGTATGGGAACCGCTGCTTTGCAAACGCGGGTTCCCAGCCCACTTCGGCTTGGACCCCTAACTAGAACTGGCGAGCAGTTGTAAACGGGTCCAAGCCACCTGTCGCCAGTCGCCTCTTCGCCGCTGGAGGGCGCTACGAGTCGTCCCGGCCCGCCATGATTAATTGTGCTATAGTAACGGGCCCCAGAGCCAAGACGGGCCTGTGGAGCAGAAAAGACCATATTTGTAAAATGAAAGTGGCTTTGCGGTTATGGAGATCTGAAATGAATGTACGCCAATGGGAATTTTTTTGGGTAGCGCCAACTAGCGCTTAAATGAACCAAATTTCGCAGAGGCCTTCTAGGGGCAGGGCAGATAAGGTCCTCAAGTTTTGTGTTGATCGGCCTTTCCAAGCCAGAGTTATGTTATACTTTGTGTTTTAGCGCTTCGCAAATATTTGTTAGCCTGTAATTCGGCCTTTTTTTGTCGAATCAAAATTCCCTCTACAAACTTTCTTCGGCTTGGTCCAGAGATGGTCTGTGCAAAGTTTCGTGTCGATCGGACTTGCGGCTTCGGAGGAGTTAATTAAAATAGGTTTTCAAGTTTTCGCGATTTCGCGAAATGAAAACGTCATAGGACAGAGTCATGTCGTATACCATCGGAATCGGCAGCATCCCCCAAACACGTAGACATAAAGTTTATGAGTGTGCGATTTCGTAGGCCTCAGTTATGGGGTAAAATGTGCTTTGTTTGAACTTCCCATTGAAATGAAAGGGGCATTTGAGCTTAGATTACAGCGCCACCGTTAGGCCGAACTGCACCAAATTTTGTGGTATCATCAGGGCCCCATGGGTAACAATTGACCCAAATTTGGTGTCAATCGGATTTGTGGTTATGGAGATATAAATTGCATGTAAGTCAATGGGAGTTTTTTAAGATATGATGAAGAGCGCCACCGCTTGGCCGATTTGACACCAAATTTGACACAGGCCTTCGGGAAGTCCAGCCGCATAACGTCCCCAAGTTTGGTGTTGATCGGCCATTCCAAACCTTGTGAAAAGTGTGCTGGTTTGAAATCCCATTCATTTCAATGGGGTTTCTGACGGCATTTCACCTGCGATTGTAGCGCAACCTTTAGGCGGATCTGCACCAAATTTTGTGGTGTGATAAGAGCCCCATGGGGAACAATTGACCCAAATTTGGTGTCAATCGGAGCTGCGGTTCTGGAGATATAAAATGAATGTAAGTCAATGGGAAAAAAAATTTTGTCTTTAAGCTGCAATAACAGCGCCACCTATGGGCACATTAGGGTCCCCTTTGGTGCCTGGCATCAGGGACCATGCTGAACAATTGGGCACTGGATTCATGTCAATGTGACGTGTGGTTATAGAGGAACTAATTTTCTGGATTAAAGAGCGCCACCTAGGGGCGAGTGGCACCACATTTTGCAGAGGCCCTGAAGGGGGCGTCCCAAATGAATGGTACAAATTTGGTGTCGATCGGCCATTCCAATCCTAAGTTATGACCTCACTTCCTGTTTGTAGCGTTTTTCGCAAACGTTTGTTAGCGTATAATTGCGCCATTTTTTGTCGGATCAAAATTTCCTCTACAAACTTTGTAGAGCTCGGTCCAGAGATTATCCGTGCCAAGTTTCGTGTCGATCGGACTTGCGGCTTCGGAGGAGTTAATTAAAATAGGTTTTTCAGTTTTCACGATGTAGCTCGAAAAAAGTTTAGGCGGAAATGGGCGTGGCCTATACCAGGAGATTCAGCTGGATCCCCCGAACGCGTGGATATAAGGTTTTTGATATATTCCTTCAGAAGTCGAGAGGTCCAAGCCCAAACGCGTTGACCTTGCGTGATAGCGCCCCTAGCAGTAGAAGTGTGCGAATTTTTGCGCCTGAGGTACTCTTGGGGCTGTGAAGCTACGTTGAGAGTTGCACGTTTCTAGGAGTTACAGCGACCGCTGCAGTATGCGTTTATGCAACGGAAGAAAAAAAATAATAAATAGAATAAAAACCGAGCTAAAACAATAGGGTTCCATGCCACTGTGGTATGGGAACCGCTGCCTTGCAAACGCTGGTTCCCAGTCCACTCGGGCTTGGACCCTAACTAGAACTGCAAGCAGTTGTAGCGGGTCCAAGCCCCTGGCTAAACTTCGCCCCAGCCCGCTGAGGGCGCTGAAGTCGTTCCGGCTCCGCGACTCGTGCGCGCAAAGGTCCCCGAGTCGGGCGGTTCCGGAGATATAAAATGAATGTAAGTCAATGGGAGTGTTTTTTCATAAATTATTTATACAGTCAGCTTTTAGCGGACTGACACCAAATTTCACACAGCAGTTCCAGAAGTCATGCCACATAAGATCCTGAAGTTTGGTGTTGATCAGCCATTCCTAACCTAAGCAAATTGTGGCATGGTTTGAAATCCCATTCATTTCAATGGGACATTTTTGGCATTCCAGCTTCCATTATAGCGCCACCTTTTGGCCAAATATCACAAAACTTGTCAGGTGTACTCAGGGGCCCATGGGGAAGATATGACCCAAATTTGGTGTCAATCGGACCTGTGGTTCCGGAGATATAAAATGAATGTAAGTCAATGGGAGTGTTTTTCATAAATTATTAAAAAGTCACCTTTGGGCTGATTGACACCAAATGTCACACAGACCTTACAGAAGTAATGCCGCATAAGGTCCCCAAGTTTGGTGTTGATCGGCCATTTCTAACCTAGGCAAATTGTGGCCTGGTTTGAAATCCCATTCATTTCAATGGGCTTTTTCATGGCATTCCAGCTTCCATTATAGCGCCACCTTTTGGCCGAACTGTACAAAACTTGTCAGGTGTCATCAGGGCCCCATGGGGAAGAATTGACCCAAATTTGATGTCAATCGGACCTCGCGGTTCGGAGATATAAAATGAATGTAAGTCAATGGGAGTGTTTTGTCATAAATTATTAAAAGTCACCTTTGGGCTGATTGACACCAAATGTCACACAGACCTTACAGAAGTAATGCCGCATAAGGTCCCCAAGTTTGGTGTTGATCGGCCATTCCTAACCTAGGCAAATTGTGGCCTGGTTTGAAATCCCATTCATTTCAATGGGCTTTTTCATGGCATTCCAGCTTCCATTATAGCGCCACCTTTTGGCCGAACTGTACAAAACTTGTCAGGTGTCATCAGGGCCCCATGGGGAAGAATTGACCCAAATTTGGTGTCAATCGGACCTGCGGTTCCGGAGATATAAAATGAATGTAAGTCAATGGGATTATTTTTTTCGTGCTTAATCTGCAATAACAGCGCCACCTATGGGCACATTAGGATGCACATTGGTCTCTGAGGTCAGGGGACCATCCTGAACAATTTGGCACAAAGTTCACGTCAATGCGACTTGCGGTTATACCAGAACTAATTTCTTGCGTTAAACAGCGCCACCTAGAGGCTAGTTGCACCAAATTTTGCACAGGCCCTCAGGGGGGCGTCCCACATAAGTCCTCCGAGTTTGGTGTCGATAGGCCATTCCAAACCGAAGATATGACATCAGTTAGCATTAGTAGCGTTGAAGCGTGAATATTCGTTAGCTTATAGCCGGAAGAGTTTTCGCGTATCGATCTGGGGAGCACAAGCCAGTATGATGTGTGTCCAGAGATGGTCCACACCAAATTTGGTGTTGATCGGACTTGCGGTTTCGGAGGAGTTAATTCTGAGCGGCTAGTCAGTTTTCGCAATTTTGCGCGAAAAAAGTCTAGGCGGAAATGGGCGTGGCCTATACCACGTGATTCAGCAGGATCCCCCGAACGCGTGGATATAAGGTTTTCCATATCCGCCTCGTAGGCGGAGTGCCAGCCCAAACGCCAAAAATTTGTCACAGCGCCACCTAGTGGTAGACGCGTGCGAATTTTTGCGCCTGAGTTACGTGCACTGAACTTGACCTACACCGCGAACTTCGTGTCTCCAGCACTTACCGTCTAGGCTGCAGTAGTGGAATTAGGCACGGAAGAATAAGAATAATAAAAATCCTAACGAAAACAATAGGGTTCCCTGCCACTTCGTGGTATGGGAACCGCGTTGCCTTGCAAACGCGGGTTCCCAGCCCACTTCGGGCTTGGACCCCTAACTAGAACTGGCGAGCAGTTGTAAACGGGTCCAAGCCACCTGTCGCCAGTCGCCTCTTCGCCGCTGAGGGCGCTGAAGTCGCTCCGGCCCGCCATGATTAATTGTGCCATAATCACGGGCCCCAGAGCCAAGACGGGGCCTGTGGAGCAGAAAAGACCGTAGTTGTAAAATGAAAGTGGCTTGCGGTTATGGAGATCTGAAATGAATGTAAGTCAATGGGAATTTTTTTGGGTAGCCAACTAGCGGCTAACTGCACCAAATTTTGCACAGCCCTTCTAGGGGCAGGGCAGATAAGGTCGTCAAGTTGTGTGTTGATCGGCCTTTCTAAGCTAGAGTTATGTTAAACTTTGTGTTTTAGCTGCCAAGAAGATTTGTTAGCCCGTAATTCGGCCGTTTTTTGTCGGATCAAAATTCCCTCTACAAACTTTCTTCGGCTCGGTCCAGAGATGGTCTGTGCAAAGTTTCGTGTCGATCGGACTTGCGGCTTCGGAGGAGTTAATTAAAATAGGTTTTCCAGTTTTTGCGATTTCGCAAAAATGAAATTGTCATCGCACAGAGGCATGTCCTATACCATCGGAATCGGCTGAATCCCCCAAACACGTAGACATAAGATTTATGAATGTGCGATGTAGTTTGCCGTAGTTATGAGGGAAAATGTAATTGACTTAAAAATCCCATTGAAATGAATGGGACATTTGAGCTTCAATTGTAGCGCCACCTTTAGGCCGAAGTGCACCAAATGTTTGTGTTGTCATCGGGGGCCAATCAGAAACAATTGACCCAAATTTGGTTAGAATCAGACTTGTGTTTATGGAGATATGAGATGAATGTAAGTCAATGGGAATTTTTTGGGTAGCGCCAACTAGCGGTGAAATGAACCAAATTTTGCAGAGGCCTTCTAGGGGCAGGGCAGATAAGGTCCTCAAGTTTTGTGTTGATGGGCCTTTCCAAGCCAGAGTTATGTTATACTTCGTGTTCTTAGCGCTTTGGCAAATATTTGTTAGCCTGTAATTCGGCCTTTTTTTGTCGAATCAAAATTCCCTCTACAAACTTTCTTCGGCTTGGTCCAGAGATGGTCTGTGCAAAGTTTCGTGGTCGATCGGACTTGCGGCTTCGGAGGAGTT
This sequence comes from Lepomis macrochirus, assembly GCA_024633595.2. Classification (NCBI taxonomy): domain Eukaryota; kingdom Metazoa; phylum Chordata; class Actinopteri; order Centrarchiformes; family Centrarchidae; genus Lepomis; species Lepomis macrochirus. The sequence continues at coordinate 95,797 of JALXJV020000036.1, read as the reverse complement.
AATTAAAATAGGTTTTCCAGTTTTGCAATTTCGCGAAAATTAAAACGTAATCGCACAGAGGCGTGTCCTATACCATCAGAATCGGCAACATCCCCCAAACACGTAGACATAAGAATTATGAATGTGCGATGCAGTAGGCCTTAGTTATGAGGCAAAATGTGCTTTGGTTGAAAATCCCATTGAAATGAATGGGGCATTTAAGCTTAGATTACAGCGCCACCTTTAGGCCGAACAGCACCAATTTTTTGTGGTATGATCAGGGGCCCATGGGTAACAATTGACCCAAATTTGGTGTCAATCGGATTTGTGGTTATGGAGATATAAAATGAATGTAAGTCAATGGGATTTTTGAAAACATTTTTAATTTGCAATAGCAGCGCCACCTATGGGCACATCAGGTTCCCCTTTGGTGCCTCGCATCAGGGGACCAAGCTGAACAATTTGGCACTGGATTCATGTCAATGTGACTTGTGGTTATAGAGGAACTAATTTTGTGGATTAAAGAGCGCCACCTAGGGGCGAGTTGCACCAAATTTTGCACAGGCCCTCAGGGGCGTCCCAAATGACTGGTCCAAATTTGGTTTCGATCGGCCATTCCAAACCAAAGATATGACCTCACTTCCTGTTAGTAGCTGTTCGCAAACGTTTGTTAGCATATAATTGCGCCATTTTTTGTGATATCAAAATTCCCTCTACAAACTTTGTAGAGCTCGGTCCAGAGATTATCCGTGCCAAGTTTCGTGTTGATCGGACTTGCGGCTTCGGAGGAGTTAATTAAAATAGGTTTTTCAGTTTTCGCGATGTAGCTCGAAAAAAGTTTAGGCGGAAATGGGCGTGGCCTATACCAGGAGATTCAGCTGGATCCCCCGAACGCGTGGATATAAAGTTTTTGATATACGCCTTCGTAGGCGGGAGTTCCAAGCCTAAACGCGAAAATTTTGTCATAGCGCCCCCTAGTGGTAGAAGTGTGCGGATTTTTTCGTATGCGATTATGGCAGTGAGCTGGACCTACCCTGTGAGTTTCGCGTCCCTAGCAGTTACGGGTATGCTGCAGTATGCGTTTTATTCACGGAAGAATAAAAAATAATAAAAATCCTAACGATTACAATAGGGTTCCCAGCCACTACGTGGTATGGGAACCGCGTTGCCTTGCAAACGCGGGTTCCCAGCCCACTTCGGGCTTGGACCCCTAATAATAATAAAAATCCTAACGAAAACAATAGGGTTCCTCGCCACTGTGGTATCGGAACCGCTGCTGCTTGTAAACGCTGGTTCCCTGCTCACTTCGGGCTTGGACCCTAACTAGAACTCGCGAAGCAGTTGTAAACGGGTCCAAGCCACCTGTCGCCAGTCGCCTCTTCAGCCGCTGAGGGCTGCTGAAGTCGTCCCGGCCCGCCATGATTAATTGTGCCATAATCACGGGCCCCAGAGCCAAGACGGGCCTGTGGAGCAGAAAAGACCATAGTTGTAAATGAAAGTGGGTTGCAGTTATGGAGATCTGAAATGAATGTAAGTCAATGGGAATTTTTTGGGTAGCGCCAACTAGCGGCTAACTGCACCAAACTTTACACAGGTCTTCTAGGGGCAGGGCAGAATAGGTCGTGAAGTTGTGTGTTGATCGGCCTTTGTAAGCCAGAGTTATGGCGTGAAGTTCGTGTTTTAGCCTTTTCGCAAATATTTGTTAGACTGTAATTCGGCCGCTTTTTGTCGGATTAAAATTCCTCTACAAACTTTCTTCGGCTCGGTCCAGAGATGGTCTGTGCAAAGTTTCGTGTCGATTGGACTTGCGGCTTCGGAGGAGTTAATTAAAATAGGTTTTCCAGTTTTCGCGATTTCGCAAAATGAAAACGTCATCGCACAGAGGCGTGTCCTATATCATCGGAATCGGCAGCATCCCCCAAACACGTAGACATAAGATTTATGAATGTGCGATGTAGTAGGCCGTAGTTATGAGGCAAAATGTGCTTTGGTTGAAATTCCCATTGAAATGAATGGGGCATTTGAGCTTCGATTGTAGCGCCACCTTTTGGCCGAACTGCACCAAATTTTTATGGTGTCATCAAGGGCCCATGGGTAACAATTGACCCAAATTTGGTGTCAATCGGATTTGTGGTTATGGAGATATAAATTGCATGTAAGTCAATGGGATATTTTTTTTCAACTTTAATGTGCAATTGCAGCGCCACCTATGGGCACATTAGGTTCCCCTTTGGTGGCTGGCATCAGGGTACCAAGCCGAACAATTCGGCACTGGTTTCATGTCAATGTGACTTGTGGTAATAGAGGAACTAATTTTCTGGATTCAAGAGCGCCACCTAGGGGCCAGCTGCACCAAATTTTGCACAGGCCCTCAGAGGCCCATCCCAACTGAGTGGTCCAAATTTGGTGTCGATCGGCCATTCCAAACCTAAGTTATGACCTCACTTCCTGTTAGTAGAGTTTTTCGCAAATGTTTGTTAGTGTATAATTGCGCCATTTTTTGTCGTATCAAAATTCCCTCTACAAACTTTGTAGAGCTCCGTCCAGAGATTATCCGTGCCAAGTTTCGGGGCGATCGGACTTGCGGCTTCAGAGGAGTTAATTAAAATAGGTTTTTCAGTTTTCGCGCTGTAGCTCGAAAAAAGTTTAGGCGGAAATGGGCGTGGCCTATACCAGGAGATTCAGCTCGATCCCCCGAACGCGTGGATATAAGGTTTTTGATATGTGGCAATGTATGTGGGAGTGAGAGTGATTTGAATATGCGAAATTTTGGACCTTGCTTGTAGCGCCCCCTAGTGGTGGAAGTGTGCAAATTTTTTCGTGTGCCGTCGTCTCATGGGCCTGAACCTACCCTGCGAGTTTCGCGTCCCTAGCAATTACGGGCTATGCTGCAGACTCGGAATTAGGCGAAAATGTACGGAAGAATAAAACAACTAGAACTGCGAGCAGTTGTAAACGGGTCCAAGCCACCTGTTGCCAGTCGCCCCTCGCCGCTGGAGGGCTGCTGAAGTCGCTCCGGCGCTCCGCCGACGTCCCGCTGCGAGGTCCTCGAAGCGAGGTCCCGACGGGTCACTCGAACCGAAGCGTAAACGCTGCGTGTTTGAAAATGCCATTGAAATGCGCTTGAGCTTCGACACGGCGCCGCCTTTGGCGAATTGCACCAAATCGCTCAGCTGTCATCGGGGCCCCTTTGGTGAAGAAGTGACCCAAATTTTGTGTAAATCGGAGCTGCGGTTGTGGAGATATAAAATGCATGTAAGTCAATGGGAGTTTTTGATATATGTTGAACAGCGCCACCGCTTGGCCGATTGGCACCAAATTTGACACAGGCCTTCGGGAGGTCATGTCGAAAAGGTCCCCAAGTTTGGTGTTGATCGGCCATTCCAAAGCTTGTGAAAAAGTGTGCTGGTTTGAAATCCCATTCATTTCAATGGGGCTTCTGACGGCATTTCAGCTTCGATTGTAGCGCCACCTTTAGGCCGAACTACACCAAATTTTATGGTATCATCAGGGCCCCATGGGGAACATTTGACCCAAATTTGGTGTCAATCGGACCTGCGGTTCTGGAGATATAAAATGAATGTAAGTGAATGGGAAAAAAAAATTCGTGTTTAAGCTGCAATAACAGCGCCACCTATGGGCACATTAGGGTCCCCTTTGGTGCCTGGCATCAGGGGACCATGCTGAACAATTCGGCACTGGATTCATGTCAATGTGACTTGTGGTTATGGAGGAACTAATTTTCTGGATTAAAGAGCGCCACCTAGGGGCCAGCCACACAAAATTTTGCACAGGCCCTCAGGGTCCCATCCCAACTGAGTGTTCCAAGTTTGGTGTCGATCGGCCATTCCAAACAGAAGTTATGCCCTCACTTCCTGTTAGTAGCGTTTTTCGCAAACGTTTGTTAGCGTATAATTGCGACAGTTTTTTTCGGATCAAAATTTCCTCTACAAACTTTGTAGAGCTCGGTCCAGAGATTATCCGTGCCAAGTTTCGTGTCGATCGGACTTGCGGTTTCGGAGGAGTTAATTAAAATAGGTTTTTCAGTTTTCGCGATGTAGCTCGAAAAAAGTTTGGGCGGAAATGGGCGTGGCCTATACCAGGAGATTCAGCTGGATCCCCCGAACGCGTGGATATAAGGTTTTGGTATACGCCTAGAAGTCGAGAGTTCCAAGCCCAAACGCGTTGACCTTGCTTACAGCGCCTCTAGCGGTAGAAGTGTGCGAGTTTTTGGGGCTGAGTTACGTGCAGTGAATGTGACGTACCCTGGGAGTATCGCGTTCCTAGGAGTTACAGCGACCGCTGCAGTATGCGTTTTATGCACGGAAGAAAAAAAATAATAAAAATAAAAATCTTAGCGAAAACAATAGGGTTCCCAGCCACTTCGTGGTATGGGAACCGCGTTGCCTTGCAAACGCGGGTTCCCAGCCCACTTCGGGCTTGGACCCCTAATAAAAAGAATAAAAATCCAAGCGAAAACAATAGGGTTCCCAGCCACTTCGTGGTACTGGGAACCGCGATGCCTTGCAATCGCGGGTTCCTGCTCACTTCGGCTTGGACCCTAACTAGAACTGGCGAAGCAGTTGTAAACGGGTCCAAGCCACCTGTCGCCAGTCGCCCTTCGCTGCCGAGGGCTGAAGTCGTCCCGGCTCCGCTGACGTCCGCGTGAGGCCCCCGAGAGGTCCCGACGGGTCACTCGAATCGAGGCGTAAATGCGGCGTGTTCGAAAATGCCATTGAAACGAATGGGCTTAGCGACGGCGTTTGAGCTTCGATTACGGCGCTGCCTTTTGGCCGAATCGCACCAAATCGCTCAGCTGTCATCGGGCCCCTCGGTGAAGAAGTGACCCAAATTTGGTGTCGATCGAGCTGCGGTACTGGAGATATAAAATGCATGTAAGTCAATGGGAGTTATTTGATTTATGATGAAGAGCGCCACCGCTTAGCCGATTGGCACCAAATTTGACACAGGCCTTCGGAAGTCAAGCCGCATAAGGTCCCCAAGTTTGGTGTTGATCGGGCATTCTAAACCTTGTGAAAAGTGTGCTGGTTTGAAATCCCATTCATTTCAATGGGGCTTCTGACCGGATTTGAGCTTCGATTACAGCGCCACCTTTAGGCCGATCTGCACCAAATTTTGTGGTATCATCAGGGCCCCATGGGTAACAATTGACCCAAATTTGGTGTCAATCGGACCTGGGGTTCTGGAGATATAAAATGAATGTAAGTCAATGGGGAAAAAATTTCGTCTTTAAGCTGCAATAGCAGCGCCACCTATTGGCACTATTAGGGTCCCCTTTGGTGCCTGGCATTAGGGACCATGCTGAATAATTCGGCACTGGTTTCATGTCAATGTGACTTGTGGTTATGGAGGAACAAATTTTCTGGATTAAAGAGCGCCACCTAGGGGCCAGCTGCACCAAATTTTGCACAGGCCCTCAGGGGCCCATCCCAACTGAGTGGTCCAAGTTTGGCGTCGATCGGCCATTCCAAACTGGAAGTTATGCCCTCACTTCCTGTTAGTAGCGTTTTCGCAAACGTTTGATAGCATATAATTGCGGCATTTTATGTCGGATCAAAATTTCCTCTACAAACTTTGTAGAGCTTGGTTCAGAGATTATCCGTGCCAAGTTTCGTGGCGATCGGACTTGCGGCTTCGGAGGAGTACGTTTGAGGTGGTTTTCAGTTTTCGCTGCTAGCTCGAAAAAAGTTTAGGCGGAAATGGGCGTGGCCTATACCAGGAGATTCAGCTCGATCCCCCGAACGCGTGGATATAAGGTTTTTGATATACGACTTCGTAGTCGAGAGGTCCAAGCCCAAACGCGTTGACCTTGCTTACAGCGCCCCCTAGCGGTAGAAGTGTGCGAATTTTTGCGCCTGAGTTACTCTTGAGGCTGTGAAGCTACGCTGAGAGTTGCGCTGTTTCTAGGAGTTACAGCTGACCGCTGCAGTATGAGTTTTATACACGGAAGAAAAAGAATAATAATAATAAAATCCTAATCGAAACAATAGGTTCCCCGCCACTGCGAGTATCGGAACCGCTGTTCTGTAAACGCTGGTTCCCTGCCCACTTCGGGCTTGGACCCTAAAAATCTTAGCGAAAACAATAGGGTTCCTGCACCGCTGGTACAGGGAACCGCGATGCCTTGCATTCGCGGTTCCCAGCCCACTCGGGCTTGGACCCCTAATAATAAAAACGAGAACGAAAACAATAGGGTTCCCCGCCACTTCGTGGTATGGGAACCGCGTTGCCTTGCAACCGCGGGTTCCCTGCCCACTTCGGGCTTGGACCCCTAATAAAACGAGAACGATACAATAGGGTTCCATGCCACTGTGGTATGGCACCCGCTGATGCCTTGCAATCGCGGTTCCATGCCCACTTCGGGCTTGGACCCCTAACTAGAACTGCGAGCAGTTGTAAACGGGTCCAAGCCACCTGTCGCCAGTCGCCTCCACGCCGCTGGAGGTCGCTGCGAAGTCGTCCCGGCGCTCTGCCGACGTCTCCGCTGGAGGCCCCGAAGCGAGGTCCCGACGGGTCGCTCGAACCGAGAGCTAAACGCTGCGTGTTTGAAAATGCCATTGAAACGAATGGGCTTAGCGACGGCGCTTTGAGCTTCGATTACGGCGCCGCCTTTGGCCAATTGCACCAAATCGCCAGCTGTCATCGGGGCCCCTCGGTGAAGAAGTGACCCAAATTTGGTGTCATTCGAGTTGCGTAGTGGATATATAAAATGCATGCAAGTGAATGGGAGTTATTTGATATGTGATGAACAGCGCCACCGTTTGGCCGATTGGCACCAAATTTGACACAGGCCTTCGGAGGTGAAGTCGGATAAGGTCCCCAAGTTTGGTGTTGATCGGGCATTCCAAACCTTCTGAAAATGTGTGCTGGTTTGAAATCCCATTCATTTCAATGGGGCTTCTGACCGATTTGAGCTTGATTACAGCGCCACCTTTTGGCCGAACTGCACCAAATTGTTATGGTATCATCAGGGCCCCATGGGGAACAAATGACCCAAATTTGGTGTCAATCGGACCGGCGGTTCTGGAGATATAAAATGCATGTATGTGAATGGGAGTTTTTTTAAGATATGATGAAGAGCGCCACCGTTTGGCCGATTGACACAAAATTTTACACAGGCCTTCGGGAAGTCCAGCCGCATAAGGTCCTCAAGTTTGGTGTTGATCGGGCATTCCAAACCTTATGAAAATGTGTGCTGGTTTGAAATCCCATTCATTTCAATGGGGCTTCTGACGGCATTTCAGCTTCGATTGTAGCGCCACCTTTAGGCCGAACTGCACCAAATTTTTGTGGTATCATCAGGGCCCCATGGGTAACAATTGACCCAAATTTGGTGTCAATCGGACCTAGGGTTCTGGAGATATAAAATGAATGTAAGTCAATGGGAAAAGTTTTTTCGTCTTTAAGCTGCAATAACAGCGCCACCTATGGGCACATTAGGGTCCCCTTTGGTGCCTGGCATTAGGGGCCCATGCTGAATAATTCGGCACTGGTTTCATGTCAATGTGACTTGTGGTTATGGAGGAACAAATTTTCTGGATTAAAGAGCGCCACCTAGGGGCCAGCTGCACCAAACTTTGCACAGGCCCTCAGGGCCCATCCCAAGTGAGTGGTCCAAGTTTGGTGTCGATCGGCCATTCCAATCCGAAGTTATGCCCTCACTTCCTGTTAATAGCGTTTTCGCAAACGCTTGTTAGCCGTATAATTGCGACAGTTTTTTCGGATCAAAATTTCTTACGTAAAATTTGTAGAGCTCGGTCCAGAGATTATCCGTGCCAAGTTTGGTGGCGATCGGACTTGCGGTTTCGGAGGAGATGATTTCGGACGGTGCTTCAGTTTTTGGCGATGTAGCTCTCTAAAAGTTTAGGCGGAAATGGGCGTGGCCTATACCAGGAGATTCAGCTCGACCCCTGAACGCGTGGATATAAGGTTTTGATATATTCCTTCGCAGTCGAGAGGTCCAAGCCAAAACGCTGCTGACCTTTGCGATAGCGCCCCTAGCAGTAGAAGTGTGCGAATTTTTGCGAAATGCGGTCATGGCGGTGAGTTGGACCTACGCTTGCGAGTGTCGCGTACACTCCTTACCATGCAGTCCCCAGTATGCGTTTCTTCACGGAAGAATAAAATAATAATAACTAGAACTGCGAAGCAGTTGTAAACGGGTCCAAGCCACCCGTCGCCAGTCGCCTCTTAGCCGCTGAGGCGCGCTGAAGTCGTCCCGGCCCGCCGACGTCCCGCTGTGAGGTCCCCGAAGCGAGGTGTCGACGGGTCAGCTCGAATCGAGGCTTAAACGCGCGCGCTTGAAAATGCCATTGAAATGAATGGGCTTAGCGACGGCGTTTGAGCTTCGACACGGCGCCGCCTTTGGTCGAATTGCACCAAATCGCTCAGCTGTCATCGGGCCCCTCGGTGAAGAAGTGACCCAAATTTGGTGTCGATCGGATCTTCGGTACTGGAGATATAAAATGCATGTAAGTGAATGGCAGTTTTTTGATATGTGATGAACAGCGCCACCGTTTGGCCGATTGGCAACAAATTAGACACAGGCCTTCGGGAAGTCCAGCCGCAAAAAGTCTCCAAGTTTGGTGTTGATCGGGCATTCCAAACCTTGTGAAAATGTGTGCTGGTTTGAAATCCCATTCATTTCAATGGGCTTTCTGTAGGCATTTCAGCTTTAATTGTATCGCCACCTTTAGGCCGAATTGCACCAAATGTTTGTGGTGTCATCATGGTCCCATGGGGAACAATTGACCCAAATTTGGTGTCCATCGGACCAGCGGTTCTGGAGATATAAAATGAATGTAAGTCAATGGGAAAAAAAATTTCGTGTTTAAGCTGCAATAACAGCGCCACCTATGGGCACATTAGGGCCCCCTTTGGTGCCTGGAATCAGGGGACCATGCTGAACAATTCGGCAGTGGTTTCATGTCAATGTGACTTGTGGTTATGGAGGAACAAATTTTCTGGATTAAAGAGCGCCACCTAGGGGCCAGCTGCACCAAATTTTGCACAGGCCCTCAGGGGCCCATCCCAACTGAGTGGTCCAAGTTTGGTGTCGATCAGCCATTCCAAACGAAAGATATGACCTCACTTCCTGTTAGTAGCATTTTTTGCAAATATATATTAGCCTATAATTGCGGCACTTTTTGTCGGATCAAAATTTCTTACGTAAAATTTGTAGAGCTCGGTCCAGAGATTATCCGTGCCAAGTTTGGTGGCGATCGGACTTGCGGTTTCGGAGGAGATGATTTCGGGCGGTGCTTCAGTTTTCGCGATGTAGCTCGAAAAAAGTTTAGGCGGAAATGGGCGTGGCCTATACCAGGAGATTCAGCTCGATCCCCCGAACGCGTGGATATAAGGTTTTTGATATACGCCCTTGTATACGGGAGTTAGAGCGATTTGAATGTTGCAAAGTTTGGGCCTTGCTTGTAGCGCCCCCTAGTGGTAGAAGTGTGCGATTTTTTTCCCATGCGTTCATCCCATGGGCCTGAACCTACCCTGTGAGTTTCGTGTCCCTAGCAGTTTTGGGGTATGCTGCAGTCTCGGAACTAGGCTTAAAACGCACGGAAGAATAATAATAATAATAATAAAAATCTTAGCTGAAAACAATAGGGTTCCATGCCACTGCGGTATGGCACCCGCGATGCCTTGTAATCGCTGGTTCCATGCCCACTGGCTTGGACCCCTAACTAGAACTGCGAAGCAGTTGTAAACGGGGTCCAAGCCCCTGGCGCCAGTCGCCTCCTCGCTGAGGGCGCTGCGAAGTCGTCCCGGCCCGCCATGATTAATTGTGCCATAATCACGGGCCCCAGAGCCAAGACGGGCCTGTGGAGCAGAAAAGACCATAGTTGTAAATGAAAGTGGCTTTGCGGTTATGGAGATCTGAAATGAATGTAAGTCAATGGGAATTTTTTTGGGTAGCGCCAACTAGCGGCTAACTGCCCCAAATTTTGCACAGACCTTCGGGAGGTCATGGTGGATAAGGTCTCCAAGTTTGGTGTTGATCGGCCATTCCAAGCCTGAGATACGTTATACTTTGTGTTTTTAGCTGCTCGCGAAATATTTGTTAGACTGTAATTCGGCCGTTTTTTGTCGGATCAAAATTCCCTCTACAAACTTTCTTCGGCTCGGTCCAGAGATGGTCTGTGCAAAGTTTCGTGTCTATCGGACTTGCGGCTTCGGAGGAGTTAATTAAAATAGGTTTTTAGTTTTTGTGATATCGCGAAAATGAAATCGTCATCGCGACAGAGGCGTGTCCTATACCGTCGGAATCGTCAGAATCCCCCAAACACGTAGACATAAGATTTAGGAATGTGCGATGTAGTTTGCCGTAGTTATGAGGCTAAATGTGCTTTGGTTGAAATTCCCATTTTAATGAATGGCGCATTTGCGCTTAGATTACAGCGCCACCTTTAGGCTGAAGTTGACCAAATTTTTGTGGTGTCATCAGGGCCTTATCAGAAACAATTGACCCAAATTTGGTTAGAATCAGACTTGTGGTTATGGAGATATGAGATGAATGTAAGTCAATGGGAATTTTTTTGGGTAGCGCCAACTAGCGGCGAAATGAACCAAATTTTGCAGAGGCCTTCTAGGGGCAGGGCAGATAAGGTCCTCAAGTTTTGTGTTGATCGGCCTTTCCAAGCCAGAGTTATGTTATACTCGTGTTTTTAGCTGCTGCGAAATATTAGTTAGCCTGTAATTCGGCCGTTTTTGTCGAATCAAAATTCCCTCTACAAACTTTCTTCAGCTTGGTCCAGAGACGGTCTGTGCAAAGTTTCGTGGTCGATCGGACTTGCGGCTTCGGAGGAGTTAATTAAAATAGGTTTTCCATTTTTTGCGATTTCGCGAAATGAAATAGTCATCGAACAGAAGCGTGTCCTATACCGTCAGAATCGGCAGAATCCCCAAACACGTAGACATATAACTTATGAATGTGCGATGTATTAGCTCGTAGTTATGAGGCAAAATGTGCTTTGGTTGAAAATCCCATTGAAATGAATGGGGCATTTGAGCTTATATTGCAGCGCCACCGTTAGGCCGAACTGCACCAAATTTTTGTGGTGTCATCAGGGGCCCATGGGTAACAATTGACCCAAATTTGGTGTCAATCGGATTTGTGGTTATGGAGATATAAAATGAATGTAAGTCAATGGGATTTTGAAATTTGCAATAACAGCGCCACCTATGGGCACATTAGGTTCCCCTTTGGTGCCTGGCATCAGGGACCATGCTGAACAATTTGGCACTGGATTCATGTCAATGTGACTTGCGGTTATAGAGGAACTAATTTTCTGGATTAAAGAGCGCCACCTAGGGGCGAGTTGCACCAAATTTTGCACAGTCCCCAGGGTGACGTCCCAAATGAGTGGTCCAAATTTGGTGTCGATCGGCCATTCCAATCCGAAGTTATGCCCTCACTTCCTGTTAATAGCTGCTGCAAACGTTTGTTAGCGTATAATTGCGCCATTTATTGTCGGACCAAAATTCCTCTACAAACTTTGTAGAGCTCGGTCCAGAGATCATCCGCGCTAAGCTTCGTGGTCGATCGGACTTGCGGCTTCGGAGGAGTTAATTAAAATAGGTTTTTCAGTTTTCGCGACGTAGCTCGAAAAAGTTTAGGCGGAAATGGGCGTGGCCTATACCAGGAGATTCAGCTGGATCCCCGAACGCGTGGATATAAGGTTTTGATATGCGCCCTCGTAGTCGAGAGATCCAAGCCCAAACGCGTTGACCTTTGCGTATAGCGCCCCTAGCGATAGAAGTGTGCGAATTTTGCGCCTGAGGTCATCGACAAAGACGTGACCTACCTTGTGAGTTTCGCAGTCCCTAGCAGTTACGGGTATGCTGCAGTATGCGTTTTGTTCAAGAAGAATAAAAACTAGAACTGCGAAGCAGTTGTAAACGGGTCCAAGCCACCTGTCGCCAGTCGCCTCTTCGCCTCGCGAGGGCGCTGAAGTCGCTCCGGCGCCCGCCGAGGTCCCGCTGTAAGGTCCCCGAAAGTGAGGTCCCGACGGCCCCTCCGAATCGAGGCTAAACGCCATGCGTGTTTGAAAATGGCATTGAAATGAATGGGCTTAGCCACAGCGTTTGAGCTTCGATTTGGCCGAATTGCACCAAATCGCTCAGCTGTCATCCGGGCCCCTCGGTGAAGAAGTGACCCAAATTTGGTGTCGATCGGAGCTGTGGTACTGGAGATATAAGATGCATGTAATTGAATGGGACCTAATTTGATATATGTTGAAGAGCGCCACCGTTTGGCCGATTTGCACCAAATTTGACACAGACCTTCAGAAAGTCCAGCCGCATAAGGTCCCCAAGTTTGGTGTTGATCGGCCTTTCCAAGCCTGGAGATATGTTATAGTTCGTGTTTGTAGCGTTTTGGCAAAGATTTGTTAGCCTGTAATTCGGGCGTTTTTTGTCGGATCAAAATTCCCTCTACAAACTTTCTTCGGCTCGGTCCAGAGATGGTCTGTGCAAAGTTTCGTGTTGATCGGACTTGCGGCTTCGGAGGAGTTAATTAAAATAGGTTTTCCAGTTTTTGCAATTTCGCAAAATGAAAACGTGATCGCACAAAGGCGTGTCATATACCATAGGAATCGGCTGCATCCCCCAAATACGTAGACATAAGACTTATGAACGTGCGATATATTACACCGTAGTTATGAGGCAAAATGTGCTTTGGTTGAAAATCCCATTGAAATGAATGGGACATTTAAGCTTCGATTGTAGCGCCACCGTTAGGCCAAACTGCACAAAATTTTTATGGTGTCATCAGGGGCCTATGGGTAACAATTGATCCAAATTTGGTTTGATTCGGACCTGTGGTTGAGGAGATATAAAATGAATGTAAGTCAATGGGTTTTTTTATGGGTAGCGCCAACTAGCGGCAAATTGCACCAAATTTTGCACAGCCCTTCAGGGGGTGTCCTAGATAAGGTACTCAAGTTTGGTGTTGATCGGCCACTCCTAACCTAAGATCTGACATGACTTTATTTTCTTAGCGCTTTTTGCAAACGTTTGTTAGCGTATAATAGCGAAATTTTTAGTCGTATCAAAATTCCCTCTACAAACTTTGTAGAGCTCGGTCCAGAGATTATCCGTGCCAAGTTTCGTGTCGATCGGACTTGCGGCTTCGGAGGAGTTAATTAAAATAGGTTTTCCATTTGTTGCGATTTCGCGAAAATGAAATCGTTATCGCACAGAGGCGTGTTCTATACCATCGGAATCGGCAGCATCCCCAAACACGTAGACATAAGATTTATGAATGTGCGATGTAATGTGGCAGAGTTATGAGGCAAAATGTGCTTTGGTTGAAATTCCCATTGAAATGAATGGGGCATTTGAGCTTAGATTACAGCGCCACCGTTTGGCCGAACTGCACCAAATTTTTGTGGTGTCATCAGGGGCCCATGGGTAACAATTGACCCAAATTTGGTGTCAATCGGATTTGTGGTTATGGAGATATAAATTGCATGTAAGTCAATGGGATTTTTGAAAACATTTTTAATTTGCAATAACAGCGCCACCTATGGGCACATTAGGTTCCCCTTTGGTGCCTGGCATCAGGGGACCATGCTGAACAATTTGGCACTGGTTTCATGTCAATGTGACTTTTGGTTATAGAGGAACTAATTTTCTGGATTAAAGAGCGCCACCTAGGGGCGAGTTGCACTAAATTTTGCACAGGCCCTCAGGGGCCCATCCCAACTTAGTGGTCCAAGTTTGGTGTCGATCGGCCATTTTAAACCGAAGTTATGACCTCACTTCCCCTTATTAGCGTTTTCGCAAACGTTTGTTAACGTATAATTGCGACATTTTTGTGATGTCAAAATTCCCTCTACAAACTTTGTAGAGCTCGGTCCAGAGATTATCCGTGCCAAGTTTCGTGGCGATCGGACTTTCGGCTTCGGAGGAGTTGATTAAAATAGGTTTTTCAGTTTTCGCGATGTAGCTCGAAAAAGTCTAGGCGGAAATGGGCGTGGCCTATACCAGGAGATTCAGCTCGATCCCCGAACGCGTGGATATAAGGTTTTGATATACGCCCTCATAGGCGGGAGATCCAAGCCAAAACGCGTTGACCTTGCTTATAGCGCCCCTAGCAGTAGAAGTGTGCGGATTTTTGCGCCTGAGGTAGCGTGCAGTGAATGTGACCTACCCTGTGAGTTTCGCGTCCCTAGCATTTACCGTCTAGGCTGCAGTAGTGGAATTAGCGGCGGAAGAATAATAATAAAAATCCAAGCGAATACAATAGGGTTCCCAGCCACTTCGTGGTTTGGGAACCGCGTTGCCTTGCAAACGCGGGTTCCATGCCCACTTCGGGCTTGGACCCCTAATAATAAAAACGAGAACGAAAACAATAGGGTTCCCAGCCACTTCGTGGTATGGGAACCGCTGTTACTGCAAACGCGGGTTCCCAGCCCACTCGGGCTTGGACCCCTAACTAGAACTCGCGAGCAGTTGTAAGCGGGTCCAAGCCCCGGCGCTAGTCGCCGCCTCGCCGAGTGGCTAGCGAGGTCTCGACGGGTCAGCTCGAACCGGCGTAAATGCTGCGTGTTTGAAAATGCCATTGAAATGAATGGGCTTAGCGACGGCGTTTGAGCTTCGATTACGGCGCCGCCCTTTGGCCGAATCGCACCAAATTGCTCAGCTGTCATCAGGGCCCCTCGGTGAAGAAGTGACCCAAATTTGGTGTCGATCGGAGCTGTGGTAGTGGAGATATAAAATGCATGTAAGTGAATGGGACTTTTTTTGATATATGATGAAGAGCGCCACCGTTTGGCCGATTGGCACCAAATTTGACACAGGCCTTCGGGAAGTCCAGCCGCATAAGGTCTCCAAGTTTGGTGTCGATCGGCCTTTCCAAGCCTGAGATATGTTATACTTCGCGTTTGTAGCATTTTATCTAAGATTTGTTAACCTGTAATTCGGCCGTTTTTTGTCGGATCAAAATTCCCTCTACAAACTTTCTTCGACTCGGTCCAGAGATGGTCTGTGCAAAGTTTCGTGTCGATCGGACTTGCGGCTTCGGAGGAGATGATTTCGGGCGGCTTGGCAGTTTTTGCAATTTCGTGCGAAAATAGTTAGGCGGAAATGGGCGGGGCCAACATCACGTGATTCAGCTGGATCTCCCGAACACGTAGACATAAGGTTTATGAATGTGCGATGTAGTTGGCCGTAGTTATGAAGAAAAATGTACTTTGTTAGAAAATCCCATTGAAATGAATGGGGCATTTGAGCTTCGATAACAGCGCCACCCTTTGGCCGATCTGCACCAAATTTTTGTGGTGTCATCAGTGGCCCATGGGGACGTATTGACCCAAATTTGGTTTGATTCGGACTTATGGTTCTGGAGATATAAAATGAATGTAAAGTCAATGGGATTTTTTTGGGGTAGCGCCAACTAGCGGCGAATTGCATGAAATTTTGCACAGGCCTTCAGGGGGGTCTCCTATATAAGGTACTGAAGTTTGGTGTTGATCGGCCACTCCTCACCTGAGATCTGACATCACTTCCTTTTGCTAGCGTTTTTCGCAAACGTTTGTTAGCGTAAAATTGCGACATTTTTTGTCGTATCAAAATTCCCTCTACAAAATTTGTAGAGCTCGGTCCAGAGATTATCCGTGCCAAGTTTCGTGTCGATCGGACTTACGGCTTCGAAGGAGATGATTTTGGCCGGCTTGTAAGTTTTTGCGATGTAGCTCGAAAAAAGTTTAGGCGGAAATGGGCGTGGCCTATACCACGAGATTCAGTTCGATCCTCCGAACGCGTGGATATAAGGTTTGTGAATATGCGTGTTTGTATGCGGGAGTGAGAGGGCAAAACGTCGAGAATCTGTGTTACAGCGCCCCCTAGCGGTAGAAGTGTGCGAATTTTTGCGCCTGAGTTACTTGCAGGGGCTTGTACCTACCCTGTGAGTTTAGCGTCCCTAGCATTTCACGGGTATGCTGCAGTAGTGGAATTAGCGGCGGAAGAAAAAAATAATAATAACTAGAACTGCGAGCAGTTGTAAGCGGGGTCCAAGCCACCTGTCGCCAGTCGCCCACGCCCGCGGAGTAGCGCTGAAGTCGTCCGGGCTCGCCGACGTCCCGTGTGAGGTCCCCGAGTGAGGTCTCGAAAGGCCGCTCCGAACCGAGGCGAAGTGCGGCGTGTTTGAAAATGGCATTGAAATGAATGGGCTTAGCGACGGCGTTTGAGCTTCGATTACGGCGCCGCCTTTTGGCCGAATCGCACCAAATCGCTCAGCTGTCATCGGGGCCCCTCGGTGAAGAAGTTACCCAAATTTGGTGTGGATCGGAGCTGCGGTACTGTAGATCTAAAATGCATGTAAGTGAATGGAAGTTTTTTTGATATATGATGAACAGCGCCACCGTTTGACCGAATGACACCAAATTTTACACAGGTCCTCGGGAGGTCATGTCGGATAAGGTCTCCAAGTTTGGTGTTGATCGGGCATTGCAAACCTTGTGAAAATGTGTGGTGGTTTGAAATCCCATTCAGTTCAATGGGGCTTCTGACCGGATTTGAGCTTGGATTACAGCGCCACCTTTAGGCCGAATCGCACCAAATCGCTCAGCTGTCATCGGGGCCCCTCGGTGAAGAAGTGACCCAAATTTGGTGTCAATCGGAGCTGCGGTACTGGAGATATAAAATGCATGTAAGTCAATGGGAGTTTTTGATATAGGATGAACAGCGCCACCGTTTGGCCGATTGGCACCAAATTTGACACAGGCCTTCGGGAAGTCGAGCCGCATAAGGTCCCCAAGTTTGGTGTTGATCGGCCATTCCAAACCTTGTGAAAAAGTGTGCTGGTTTGAAATCCCATTCATTTCAATGGGGCTTCTGACCGGATTTGAGCTTCGATTACAGCGCCACCTTTAGGCCGAAGTGCACCAAATTGTTGTGGTGTGATCAGGGCCCCATGGGTAACAAATGACCCAAATTTGGTGTCAATCGGATTTGTGGTTCTGGAGATATAAAATGAATGTAAGTCAATGGGAAAAAAAAATTCGTGTTTAAGCTGCAATAACAGCGCCACCTATGGGCACATTAGGGCCCCCTTTGGTGCCTGGCATCAGGGGACCATGCTGAACAATTCGGCAGTGGTTTCATGTCAATGTGACTTGTGGTTATGGAGGAACAAATTTTCTGGATTAAAGTGCGCCACCTAGGGGCCAGCTGCACCAAATTTTGCACAGGCCCTCAGGGGCCCATCCCAACTGAGTGGTCCAAGTTTGGTGTCGATCGGCCATTCCAAACAGAAGTTATGCCCTCACTTCCTGTTAGTAGCGTTTTTCGCGAAATGTTTGTTAGCGTATAATTGCGCCAGTTTATGTTGGATCAAAATTTCCTCTACAAACTTTGTGAAGCTTGGTCCAGAGATTATCCGTGCCAAGTTTCGTGGCGATCGCGACTTGCGGGTTCGAGGAGTGCGTTCTAGGCGGTTTTGAGTTTTCGCGATGTAGCTCGAAAAAAGTTTAGGCGGAAATGGGCGTGGCCTATACCAGGAGATTCAGCTCGATCCCCGAACGCGTGGATATAAGGTTTTGGTATACGCCTTCGTAGTCGAGAGGTCCAAGCCCAAACGCGTTGACCTTGCTTACAGCGCCCTAGCGGTAGAAGTGTGCGAATTTTTGCGCCTGAGTTACTCTTGGGCCTGCGAAGGTACCCTATGAGTTTCAGCGTCCCTAGCAGTTACGGGGTATGCTGCAGTATGAGTTTTATACACGGAAGAAAAAGAATAATAATAATAATAAAAATCCTACACGAAAACAATAGGGTTCCCCGCCACTGTGGATATCGGAACCGCTGCTCTGCAAAGCGGGTTCCCTGCCCACTTCGAGCTTGGACCCCTAACTAGAACTGCGAGCAGTTGTAAACGGGTCCAAGCCACCCGTCGTCAGTCGCCCCTTCAGCTCGGAGGGCGCTGTGAAGTCGTCCGGCCCTGCCGATGTCCAGCGTAAGGTCCCGAAGTCAGGTCCCGACCGGACCTCCCGAACCGAGGCGAAACGCGGCGTGTTTGAAAATGCCATTGAAATGAATGGGCTTAGCGACGGCGTTTGAGCTTCGATTACGGCGCCGCCCTTTGGCCGAATCGCACCAAATTGCTCAGCTGTCATCAGGGCCCCTCGGTGAAGAAGTGACCCAAATTTGGTGTCGATCGGAGCTGTGGTAGTGGAGATATAAAATGCATGTAAGTGAATGGGACTTTTTTGATATATGATGAAGAGCGCCACCGTTTGGCCGATTGGCACCAAATTTGACACAGGCCTTCGGAAAGTCCAGCCGCATAAGGTCTCCAAGTTTGGTGTCGATCGGCCTTTCCAAGCCTGAGATATGTTATACCGCGTTTGTAGCATTTTTTGCTAAGATTTGTTAACCTGTAATTCGGCCGTTTTTTGTCGGATCAAAATTTCCTCTACAAACTTTCTTCGACTCGGTCCAGAGATGGTCTGTGCAAAGTTTCGGTGTCGATCGGACTTGGCGGCTTCGGAGGAGATGATTTCGGGCGGCTTGGCAGTTTTTGCAATTTCGTGCGAAAATAGTTAGGCGGAAATGGGCGGGGCCAACATCACGTGATTCAGCTGGATCCCCCGAACACGTAGACATAAGGTTTATGAATGTGCGATGTAGTTGGCCGTAGTTATGAAGAAAAATGTACTTTGTTAGAAAATCCCATTGAAATGAATGGGGCATTTGAGCTTCGATAACAGCGCCACCCTTTGGCCGATCTGCACCAAATTTTTGTGGTGTCATCAGTGGCCCATGGGGACGTATTGACCCAAATTTGGTTTAATTCGGACTTATGGTTCTGGAGATATAAAATGAATGTAAAGTCAATGGGATTTTTTTGGGGTAGCGCCAACTAGCGGCGAATTGCATGAAATTTTGCACAGGCCTTCAGGGGGGTCTCCTATATAAGGTACTGAAGTTTGGTGTTGATCGGCCACTCCTAACCTGAGATCTGACATCACTTCCTTTTGCTAGCGTTTTCGCAAACGTTTGTTAGCGTAAAATTGCGACATTTTTTGTCGTGATCAAAATTCCCTCTACAAAATTTGTAGAGCTCGGTCCAGAGATTATCCGTGCCAAGTTTCGTGTCGATCGGACTTACGGCTTCGGAGGAGATGATTTTGGTCGGCTTGTCAGTTTTCGCGATGTAGCTCGAAAAAGTTTAGGCGGAAATGGGCGTGGCCTATACCACGAGATTCAGTTCGATCCTCCGAACGCGTGGATATAAGGTTTGTGAATATGCGTGTTTGTATGCGGGAGTGAGAGGGCAAAACGTCGAGAATCTGTGTTACAGCGCCCCCTAGCGGTAGAAGTGTGCGAATTTTTGCGCCTGAGTTACTTGCAGGGGCTTGTACCTACCCTGTGAGTTTCGCGTCCCTAGCATTTACGGGGTATGCTGCAGTAGTGGAATTAGCGGAAGAAGAAAAAAATAACTAGAACTGGCGAAGCAGTTGTAAACGGGTCCAAGCCACCTGTCGCCAGTCGCCTCCACGCGCTGAGGTCGCTGAAGTCGTCCCGGCCTCCGCCGACGTCCAGCGTGGAGGTCCCCGAGCGAGGTGTTGACGGGCCGCCCGAAGCGGCTGAAACGCTCGCGTGTTTGAAAATGCCATTGAAATGAATGGGCTTAGCGACGGCGTTTGAGCTTCGATCACGGCGCCGCTTTTGGTCGAATTGCACCAAGTCGCTCAGCTGTCATCAGGGCACCTTGGTGAAGAACTGACCCAAATTTGGTGTCAATCGGAGCTGCGGTAGTGGAGATATAAAATGCATGTAAGTGAATGGGATTTTTTTTGATATGTGATGAACAGCGCCACCGTTTCGCCGATTGGCACCAAATTTGACACAGGCCTTCGGAAGTCCAGCCGCATAAGGTCACCAAGTTTAGTGCGGATCGGCCTTTCCAAGCCTGAGATATGTTATACTTCCTGTTTGTAGCGTTTTAGCAAAGATTTGTTAGCTTGTAATTCGGCCGTTTTAGGTCGGATCAAAATTCCGTCTACAAACTTTCTTCGGCTCGGTCCAGAGATGGTCTGTGCAAAGTTTCGTGGTCGATCGGACTTTCGGCTTCGGAGGAGTTAATTAAAATAGGTTTTCCAGTTTTGCGATTTCAGCAAAATGAAATCGTCATCGCACAGAGGCGTGTAATATACCATAGGAATCGACAGAATCCCCCAAACACGTAGACATAAGATTTATGAATGTGCGATGTAGTTGGCCGTAGTTATGAGGCAAAATGTGCTTTGGTTGAAATTCCCATTGAAATGAATGGGGCATTTGAGCTTAGATTACAGCGCCACCGTTAGGCCGAATTGCACCAAATTTTTGTGGTGTCATCAGGGCCCCATGGGTAACAACTGACCCAAATTTGGTGTCAATCGGACTTTCGGTTCTGGAGATATAAATTGCATGTAAGTCAATGGGAAAAATTTTTTCGTCTTTAAGCTGCAATAACAGCGCCACCTATGGGCACATTAGGGTCCCCTTTGGTGCCTGGCATCAGGGGACCATGCTGAACAATTCGGCACTAGATTCATGTCAATGTGAGTTGTGGTTATGGAGGAACAAATTTTCTGGATTAAAGAGCGCCACCTAGGGGCAAGTCGCACCAAATTTTGCAGGAGGCCCTCAGGGGGCGTCCCTAATGAGTGGTCCAAATTTGGTGTCGATCGGCCATTGTAATCCGAAGTTATGACCTCACTTCCTGTTAGTAGCGTTTTTTGCAAACGTTTGTTAGCGTATAATTGCGACATTTTTTGTGATATCAAAATTCCCTCTACAAACTTTGTAGAGCTCGGTCCAGAGATTATCTGTGCAAAGTTTCGTGTCGATCGGACTTCGCGGCTTCGGAGGAGTTAATTAAAATAGGTTTTCAGTTTTGCGACGTAGCTCGAAAAAAGTTTAGGCGGAAATGGGCGTGGCCTATACCATGAGATTCAGCGTGATCCCCAGAACGCGTGGATATAAGGTTTTTGATATACGCCTTCGTAGTCGGGAGATCCAAGCCCAAACGCGTTGACCTTGCGTATAGCGCCCCCTAGCGGTAGAAGTGTGCGGATTTTTGCGCCTGAGGTACTCTTGGGGCTGTGAAGCTACGTTGAGAGTTGCGCGTTTCTAGGAGTTACAGCGACCGCTGCAGTATGCGTTTTATGCACGGAAGAAAAAAAATAATAAATAGAATAAAAATCCGAGCGAAAACAATAGGGTTCCATGCCACTTCGTGGTATGGGAACCGCGTTGCCATGCAAACGCGGGTTCCCAGCCCACTTCGGGCTTGGACCCCTAATAAAAATCTTAGCGAAAACAATAGGGTTCCTGCACCGCTGGTACAGGCAACCGCGATGCTTTGCATTCGCGGTTCCCAGCCCACTCGGGCTTGGACCCCTAACTAGAACTGCGAGCAGTTGTAAACGGGGTCCAAGCCACCTGTCGCCAGTCGCCTCGCCTCGCGGAGGGCGCGCAAGTCGTCCCGGGCCCGCCATGATTAATTGTGCCATAATCACGGGCCCCAGAGCCAAGACGGGGCCTGTGGAGCAGAAAAGACCATAGTTGTAAATGAAAGTGGCTTGCAGTTATGGAGATCTGAAATGAATGTAAGTCAATGGGAATTTTATTGGGTAGCGCCAACTAGCGGCTAACTGCACCAAATTTTGCACAGCCCTTCTAGGGGCAGGGCAGATAAGGTCGTCAAGTTTTGTGTTGATCAGCCTTTCAAGCCAGAGTTATGGTATACTTCGTGTTTTAGCGTTTTCGCAAATATTTGTTAGCCTGTAATTCGGCCGGTTTTGTCGAATCAAAATTCCCTCTACAAACTTTCTTCGGCTCGGTCCAGAGATGGTCTGTGCAAAGTTTCGTGTCGATCGGACTTGGGGCTTCGGAGGAGATGATTTTGGCCGGCTTGTCAGTTTTCGCGATTCTGCGCGAAAAAGGTTGAGCGGACATGGGCGTGGCCTACCTCACGTGATTCAGCTCAATCCCCGAACGCATAAACATAAGACTTATGAATGTGCGATGTAGTTGGCCTTAGTTATGAAGAAAAAATGTACTTTGTTTGAAAATCCCATTGAAATGAATGGGGCCTTTGAGCTTCGATTACAGCGCCACCTTTTGTCCGAACTGCACCAAATTTTTGTGGTGTCATCAGGGGCCCATGGGGAAGAATTGGCCCAAATTTGGTTTGATTCGGACTTGTGGTTCTGGAGATATAAAATGAATGTAAAGTCAATGGGAATTTTTTGAGTAGCGCCAACTAGCGGCGAATTGCACGAAATTTGGCAGAGGCCCTCATGGGGGTCTCCTATATAAGGTACTGAAGTTTGGTGTTGATGGGCCACTGCTAACCTGAGATCTGACATCACTTCCTTTTATTAGCGTTTTCGCAAACGTTTGTTAACGTATAATTGCGACATTTTTGTCGTATCAAAATTCCCTCTACAAACTTTGTAGAGCTCGGTCCAGAGATTATCCGTGCCAAGTTTCGTGGTCGATCGGACTTGCGGCTTCGGAGGAGATGATTTTGGCCGGCATGTCAGTTTTCGCTGTAGCTCGAAAAAGTTTAGGCGGAAATGGGCGTGGCCTATACCACGAGATTCAGCTTGATCCCCGAACGCGTGGATATAAGGTTTGTGAATATGCGTTTTGTATGCGGGGAGAGAGGGCAAAATGTCGAAAATCTTTGTTACAGCGCCCCTAGCGGTAGAAGTGTGCGAATTTTTGCGCCTGAGTTACTTGCGGGGCTTGTACCTACCCTGTGAGTTTCAGCGTCCCTAGCATTTACGGGGTATGCTGCAGTAGTGGAATTAGCGGCGGAAGAAAAAAATAATAATAACTAGAACTGCGAGCAGTTGTAAGCGGGTCCAAGCCACCTGTCGCCAGTCAGCCCCCAGCCCGCTGAGGGCGCTGAATCGTCCAGGCCCGCCGACGTCCAGCGTGAGGTCCCCGAAGCGAGGTCTCGACGGGCCACTGTGAACCGAGGTGAAATGCTGCGTGTTTGAAAATGCCATTGAAATGAATGGGCTTAGCGGCGGCGTTTGAGGGTTGTGGAGATATAAAATGCATGTAAGTGAATGGGAGTTTTTTTGATATATGATGAAGAGCGCCACCGTTTGGCCGATTGGCACCAAATTTGACACAGGCCTTCGGGAAGTCAAGCCGCATAAGGTCCCCAAGTTTGGTGTTGATCGGGCATTGCAAACCTTGTGAAAATGTGTGGTGGTTCGAAATCCCATTCATTTCAATGGGCTTTTTGACTGCATTTGAGCTTCGATTATAGCGCCACCTTTTGGCCGAACTGCACCAAATGTTTGTGGTGTGATGAGGAGCCCATAGGGAAGAATTGACCCAAATTTGGTGTGAATCGGACTTGCGGTTCTGGAGATATAAAATGAATGTAAGTCAATGGGATTTTTTGGGGGTAGCGCCAACTATCGGCGAATTACATGAAATTTTGCACAGCCCTTCAGGGGGGTCTCCTACATAAGGTACTCAAGTTTGGTGTTGATTGGCCACTACTAACCTGAGATCTGACATCACTTCCTTTTATTAGCGTTTTTTGCAAATGTTTGTTAGCGTAAAGTTGCGACATTTCTTGTCGTATCAAAATTCCCTCTACAAACTTTGTAGAGCTCGGTCCAGAGATTATCCGTGCCAAGTTTCGTGTCGATCGGACTTCGCGGCTTCGGAGGAGATGATTTCAGCCAGCTTGTCAGTTTTGAGATTTTTCGCGAAAAAAGGTTGGGCGGAAATGGGCGTGGCCTACATCACGAGATTCAGCTCAATCCCCGAACGCGGGGACATAAGATTTATAAATGTGCGATGTAATTGGCCTTAGTTATGAAGAAAAATGTACTTTGTTTGAAATTCCCATTGAAATGAATGGGGCATTTGAGCTTTGATAACAGCGCCACCTTTTGGCCGAAGTGCACCAAATTGTTATGGTGTCATCAGGGCCCCATGGGTAACAATTGACCCAAATTTGGTGTCAATCGGATTTGTGGTTATGGAGATATAAATTGCATGTAAGTCAATGGGATGAAAATTTTCGTCTTTAAGCTGCAATAACAGCGCCACCTATGGGCACATTAGGGTGTATTTTGGTGCATGGCATCAGGGGACCAGGCTGAACAATTCGGCACTGGTTTGAAGTCAATGTGACTTGTGGTTATAGAGGAACTAATTTTCTGGATTAAAGAGCGCCACCTAGGGGCGAGATGCACCTAAATTTTCTGAGGCCCTCGAGGGGACGTCACAAGTTAATGGTCCAAATTTGGTGTCGATCGGCCATTGTAAACCAAAGATATGACCTCACTTCCTGTTAGTAGCGTTTTTTGCAAATGTTTGTTAACGTATAATTGCGACATTTTTTGTCAGATCAAAATTTCCTCTACAAACTTTGTAGACCTTGGTCCAGAGATTATCTGTGCCAAGTTTCGTGGCGATCGGACTTGCGGTTTCGGAGGAGATGATTTTGGGTGGAGTTTCAGTTTTTGCGCTGTAGCTCGAAAAAAGTCTAGGCGGAAATGGGCGTGGCCTATACCACGAGATTCAGCTCGATCCCCCGAACGCGTGGATATAAGGTTTTTGATATATTCCTTCGTAGTCGAGAGGTCCAAGCCAAAACGCGTTGACCTTGTGTATAGCGCCCCCTAGCGGTAGAAGTGTGCGGATTTTTGAGCCTGAGTTACGTGCAGTGAATGTGACGTACCTTGGGAGTTTGGCGTTCCTAGGAGTTACAGCGACCGCTGCAGTATGCGTTTTATGCACGGAAGAAAAAAAAAAATAACTAGAACTGCGAGCAGTTGTAAACGAGGTCCAAGCCACCTGTCGCCAGTCGCCCCTTCAGCCGCTGAGGCTGCTGAAGTCGTCCAGGCCCGCGGACGTCCTGCGTGAAGGCCCCGAGTGAGGTCCCGACTGGCCTCCCGAACCGAGGTGAAGCGGCGTGTTTGAAAATGCCATTGAAATGAATGGGCTCAGCAACGGCGTTTGAGCTTCGATTACGGCGCCGCCTTTTGGCCGAATCGCACCAAATCGCTCAGCTGTCATCAGGGCCCCTTGGTGAAGAAGTGACCCAAATTTGGTGTCAATCGGAGCTCGCGGTACTGGAGATATAAAATGCATGTAAGTGAATGGCAGTTTTTTTGATATATGATGAACAGCGCCACCATTTGGCCGATTGGCACCAAATTTGACACAGGCCTTCAGGAGGTCATGCCGCATAAGGTCCCCAAGTTTGGTGTTGATCGGCCATTCCAAACCTTGTGAAAAAGTGTGCTGGTTTGAAATCCCATTCATTTCAATGGGACATCTGACCGGATTTGAGCTCCGATTGCAGCGCCACCTTTAGGCCGATCTGCACAAAATTTTTGTGGTGTTATCAGGGGCCCATGGCTAACGATTGACCCAAATTTGGTGTCAATCGGAGTTGCGGTTATGGAGATATAAAATGAATGTAAAGTCAATGGGGGTTTTTAGAGCAGCGCCAACTAGCGGCGTTCTGCACCAAATTTGGCACAGCCCTTCAGAGGGGCCTCCTACATAAGGTCCTGAAGTTTGGTGTTGATTGGCCACTCCTAACCTGAGATCTGAAATCACTTCCTTTTAGTAGCATTTTTCGCAAACGTTTGTTAGCGTATAATTGCGACATTTTTTGTCAAATCAAAATTCTGTACACAAAATTTGATCAGCTTGCTCCAGAGATTATCCGTGCCAAGTTTCGTGGCGATCGGACTTGCGGCTTCGGAGGAGATGATTTTGGGCGGGTTATCAGTTTTTGCGATGTAGCTCGAAAAAAGTTTAGGCGGAAATGGGCGTGGCCTATACCACGAGATTCAGCTTGATCCCCCGAACGCGTAGATATAAGGTTTGTGAATATGCGTGTTTGTGTGCGGGAGTGAGAGGGCAAAACGTCGAAAATCTGTGTTACAGCGCCCCCTAGCGGTAGAAGTGTGCAAATTTTTTTGTCTGCGGTCGCTGCGCTTTTTTGGACCTACCCTGTGAGTTTCGCGTCCCTAGCAATTACGGGGTATGCTGCAGTATGCGTTTTCTTCACGGAAGAATAATAATAATAACTAGAACTGCGAGCAGTTGTAAGCGGGGTCCAAGCCCCCTGGCGAAACTCGCCCCCAGCCCCGCGGAGGGCGCGCGAGTCGTCCCGATTGACACCAAAATTCACACAGCAGTTCCAGAAGTCATGCCGCATAAGATCCTGAAGT
The DNA here is from genome assembly GCA_024633595.2 of Lepomis macrochirus. Classification (NCBI taxonomy): domain Eukaryota; kingdom Metazoa; phylum Chordata; class Actinopteri; order Centrarchiformes; family Centrarchidae; genus Lepomis; species Lepomis macrochirus. The sequence goes on along the minus strand of JALXJV020000036.1, from coordinate 69,578 downwards.
TTAGTGCTGGTCAGCCATTCCTAACCTAGGCAAATTGTGGTATGGTTCTGAAATCCCATTCATTTTAATGGACTTTTTACGTGGCATTTGAGCTTCAATTATAGCGCCACCGTTTGGCCGAATTGTACCAAATTTTCAGGTATCATCAGGGGACCCATAGGTGAACAATTGACTCCAAATCTGAAGTGTCAATCGGACCTCGCGGTTCCGGAGATATAGAATGAATGTAAGTCAATTGTGGAGTGTTTACTGGACATTCCAGCTTCCATTATAAGCGCTACCTTTTGGCGAATTGTACCAAATTTTTCAGGTATCATCAGGGCCCCATGGGGAAGATTTGACCCAAGTTTGGTGTCAATTGGACCTGCGGTTCTGGAGATATAAAATGAATGGGAGTGAATGGGAGTGTTTTTTCATAAATTATTTATATATTCACCTTCTGGCCGATTGACACCAAATTTCACACAGCAGTTCCAGAAGTGATGCCGCATAAGATCCTGAAGTTTGGTGTTGATCGGCTATTCCTAAGCTAGGCAAATTGTGGCATGGTTTGAAATCCCATTCATTTCAATGGGACATTTTTGGCATTCCAGCTTCCATTATAGCGCCACCTTTTGGCCGAATTTCACCAAATTTGTCAGGTGTCATCAGGGCCCCATGGGGAAGCCGTGACCCAAATTTGGTGTCAATTGGACCTCGCGGTTCCGGAGATATAAAATGAATGTAAGTCAATGGGACTATTTTGTTCGTGTTTAACAGCGCCACCTATGGGCACATTAGGATGCACTTTGGTACATGAGGTCAGGGGACCATCCTGAACAATTTGGCACAAAGTTCACGTCAATGCGACTTGCGGTTATACCAGAACTAATTTCTTGCGTTAAACAGCGCCACCTAGAGGCTAGTTGCACCAAATTTTGCAAAGGCCCTCAGGGGGGCATCGCACATAAGTGCTCCGAGTTTGGTGTCGATCGGCCATTCCAAAGCAAAGATATGACATCAGTTAGCATTAGTAGCGTTTTGCGTGAATATTCGTTAGCTTATAGCCGGAAGAGTTTTTGCGTATCGATCTGGGGAGCACAAGCCAGTATGATGTGTGTCCAGAGATGATCCATGCCAAATTTGGTGTCGATCGGACTTGCGGTTTCGGAGGAGTTAATTCTGAGCGGTGTTTCAGTTTTCGCGATGTATCTCGAAAAAAATCCAGGCGGAAATGGGCGTGGCCTACACCCAGCGATTCAGCATGATCCCCCGAACGCGTGGATATAAAGTTTTTGAAAATGCGCTTTCGTATGTGGGAGTTATTGCGACTTGAATGAAAAAAGTGTTGGACGTTGCGTGTAGCGCCCCCTAGCGGTAGAAGTGTGCGAATTTTTGTGCCTGCGGTCGGTGCGGTGAACTTGACCAACCCTGTGAGTTTCGGCGTCCCTGGCATTTACAGGGTATGCTGCAGTAGTGGAACTAGCGGCGGAAGATAAAAAGAATAATAATAATAAAAATCCTAACGAAAACAATAGGGTTCCCTGCCACTTCGTGGTATGGGAACCGCGTTACTACTAACGCGGGTTCCCAGCCCACCGGGCTTGGACCCCTAATAAAAATCTAACGATTACAATAGGGTTCCCTGCCACTCGTGGTATGGGAACAGCGTTACCTGCAACGCGGGTTCCCAGCCCGCCGGCTTGGACCCCTAACTAGAACTGCAAGCAGTTGTAAGCGGGGTCCAAGCCCCTGGCGAAACTTCGCCCCAGCCCTGCTGAGGTGGCGAAGTTGTCCAGGCACCGCACCGATGCCGCATAATGTCCCGAGTTAGGTCTCGACGGGCCTTTCCAAACAGAGGCGAAACGTCCTGCGTTTGAAAATGCCATCGGAACGAATGGGATTTATCGATACATTTCAGCATCGATTACAGCGCCATCTTTGGGCCGATTTGCACCAAATTTGTCAGGTGTCATAAGGGACACAGTGGGAACATTTGACCCAAATTTGATATGAATCGGACTTGTGGTTACGGAGATATAAAATGCATGTAAGTGGATGGCAGTGTTTTTTGATAATTTATTAGCAGAGTCACCTTTTAGCCTACTGACACCAAATTTCCCACAGCAGTTCCAGAAGTCATGCCGCATAAGATCTCCAAGTTTGGTCTTGATCGGCCATTCCTAACCTAGACAAATTGTGGCATGGTATGAAATCCCATTCATTTTAATGGGCTTTTTCGTGGCATTTGAGCTTCAATTATAGCGCCACCGTTTGGCCGAATTGTACCGAATTTTTCAGGTATCATCAGGGCCCCATGGGGAGGATTTGACCCGAGTTTGGTGTCAATTGGACCTGAGGTTCTGGAGATATAAAATGAATGGGAGTGAATGGGAGTGATTTTTCATAAATTATTTATATAGTCACCTTTTAGCCAATTGACACCAAATTTCACAAAGCATTTCCAGAAGTCATGCCGCATAATATCCTGAAGTTTGGTGTTGGTCGGCCATTCCTAACCTAGGGAAATTGTGGTGTGGTTTTAAAACCCATTCATTTCAATGGGACTTTTTACGGCATTCCAGCTTCCATTATAGCGCCACCTTTTGGCCAAATATCACAAAATTTGTCAGGTGTCATCACGGGCCCAGAGGGAAGAATTGACCCGAATTTGGTGTCAATTGGACCTGTGGTTCCGGAGATATAAAATGAATGTAAGTCAATGGGATTTTTTTGATCGCCAATAACAGCGCCACCTATGGGCACATTACGATGCACTTTGGTGCCTGAGGTCAGGGGACCATGCTGAACAATTTGGCACAAACATCACGTCAATGCGACTTGCGGTTATACCAGAACTAATTTTCTGGATTAAAGAGCGCCACCTAGAGGCTAGTTGCACCAAATTTCGCAAAGGCCCTCAGGGGACCGTCCCACATAAGTCCTCCGAGTTTGGTGTCGATCGGCCATTGCAAAGCGAAGATATGACTTCGCTTAGCGTTACTACCGTTTTGCGTGAATATTCGTTAGCTTATAGCCGGAAGAGGTTTACGCGTATCAATCTGGGGAGCACAAGCCAGTATGATGTGTGTCCAGAGATGGTTCATGCCAAATTTGGTGTCGATTGGACTTGCGGTTTCGGAGGAGTTAATTCTGGCGGCTAGTCAGTTTTCGCGATGTAGCTCGAAAAAAGTCTAGGCGGAAATGGGCGTGGCCTACACCCGGCGATTCAGCATGTTCCCCCAAACGCGTGGATATAAGGTTTTTGAATATGCGCTTTCGTATGTGGGAGTTATTGCGACTTGAATGTAAAAAGTGTTGGACGTTGCTTGTAGCGCCCCCTAGCGGTAGACTTGTGCGTTCTTTTGTGCCTGCAGTCGATGCGGTGACCTTGACTAATTTTGTGAGTTTCGCGTCCCTAGCACTTACGGGGTATGCTGCAGTAGTGGAACTAGCGGCGGAAGAATAAAAAGAAAACGCGTTTGAAAATGCCATTGGAATGAATGGGATTTACCGATAAATGTCAGCATCGATTACAGCGCCATCTTTTGGCCGATTTGCACCAAATTTGTCAGGTGTCATCAGGGACCCAGTGGGGAACATTTGACCCAAATTTGGTATGAATCGGACTTGTGGTTACTGGAGGTATAAAATGCATGTAAGTGAATGGCAGTGTTTTTTCATAAATTATTTATATAGTCACCTTTTGGCCGATAGACACCAAAATTCACACAGCAGTTTCAGCAGTCATGCCGCATAAGATCCCCAAGTTTAGTGTTGGTCAGCCATTCCTAACCTAGGCAAAATGTGTCATAGTTGAAAATCCCATTAAGTTCAATGGGCTTTCTGAAGGCCTTTCAGCTTCAATTATAGCGCCACCTTTAGGCTGAATTTCACCAAATTTATCAGGTATCATCATGGGCCCATGGGGAAGATTTGACCCAAATTTGGTGTCAATCGGACCTGCGGTTCTGGAGATATAAAATGAATGTAAGTGAATGGGGGTGTTTTTTCAACAATTATTAATAGAGTCACCTTTTAGCCGATTGACACCAAATTTCACACAGCAGTTCCAGAAGTGATGCCGCATAAGATCCTGAAGTTTGGTGTTGATCGGCCATTCCTAACATAGGCAAATTGTGGGATGGTTTTAGAACCCATTCATTTCAATGGGACTTTTTTGGCGTTCCAGCTTCCATTATAGCGCCGCCTTTAGGCTGAATTTCACCAAATTTATCAGGTATCGTCATGGGCCCATGGGGAAGATTTGACCCAAATTTGGTGTCAATCGGACCTGCGGTTCTGGAGATATAAAATGAATGTAAGTGAATGGCAGTGTTTTTTCATAAATTATTAATATAGTCACCTGTTGGCCGATTGACACCAAATTTCACACAGCAGTTCCAGACGTGATGCCGCATAAGATCCTGAAGTTTGGTGTTGATCTGCCATTCCTAACCTAGGCAACTTGTGGCTTGGTTTGAAATCCCATTCATTTCAATGGGCTTTCTGAAGGGCTTTGAGCTTCAATTATAGCACCACCGTTTGGCCGAATTGTACCAAATTTTTCAAGTATCATCAGGGCCCCATGGGGAAGATTTGACCCAAGTTTGGTGTCAATTGGACCTGCGGTTCTGGAGATATAAAATGAATGGGAGTGAATGGGAGTGATTTTTAATAAATTATTTATATAGTCACCTTTTAGCCCATTGACACCAAATTTCACACAGCATTTCCAGAAGTCATGCCGCATAAGATCCTGAAGTTTGGTGTTGATCGGCCATTCCTAACCTAGGGAAATTGTGGTGTGGTTTTAAAACCCATTCATTTCAATGGGACTTTTTCGGCATTCTAGCTTCCATTATAGCGCCACCTTTAGGCCGAATTTCACCAAATTTGTCAGGTGTCATCATGGTCCCATGGGGAAGATATGACCGAAATTTGGTGTCAATTGGACCTGCGGTTCCGGAGATATAAAATGAATGTAAGTCAATGGGATTTTTTTTTTCGTGTTTAATCGCCAATAACAGCGCCACCTATGGGCACATTAGGATGCACTTTGGTGTCTGAGGTCAGGGGACCATGCTGAACAATTTGGCACAAAGTTCACGTCAATGCGACTTGCGGTTATACCAGAACTAATTTTTCGCGTTAAACAGCGCCACCTAGAGGCTAGTTGCACCAAATTTTGCACAGGCCTTCGGGGGGGCGTCCCACATAAGTCCTCCGAGTTTGGTGTCGATCGGCCATTGCAAAGCGAAGATATGACATCAGTTAGCATCACTAGCGTTTTGCGTGAATATTCGTTAGCTTATAGCCGGAAGAGTTTTTCGTGTATCGATCTGGGGAGCACAAGCCAGTATGATGTGTGTCCAGAGATGGTCCATGCCAAATTTGGTGTCGATCGGACTTGCGGTTTCGGAGGAGTTAATTCTGAGCGGCTAGTCAGTTTTCGCGATTTTGCGCGAAAAAAGTTTAGGCGGAAATGGGCGTGGCCTATACCACGTGATTCAGCAGGATCCCCCGAATGCGTGGATATAAGGTTTTCCATATATTCCTTCGTAGGCGGGAGTGCCAAGCCCAAACGCGAAAAATTTGTCACAGCGCCACCTAGTGGTAGACGTGTGCGAATTTCTGCGCCTGAGTTACGTGCAGTGAACTTGACCTACACCGCGAACTTCGTGTCTCCAGCACTTACCGTCTAGGCTGCAGTAGTGGAATCGTGCACGGAAGAAAAAAAATAATAATAAAAACGAGAACGATTACAATAGGGTTCCATGCCACTTCGTGGTATGGCACCCGCGATGCCTTGCAATCGCGGGTTCCATGCCCACTTCGGGCTTGGACCCCTAACTAGAACTGCGAGCAGTTGTAAACGGTGTCCAAGCCCCCCGGCGCAAGTCGCCCTCGCCTGAGGGCGCATGAAGTCGTCCCGGCGCTCGCCGACGTCCCGCGTAAGGCCCCCGAGTCAGGTCCCGACCGGCCTTTCCGAACCGAGAAGAAATGCGGCGTGTTTTAAAATGCCATTGAAATGAATGGGGTTAGCGACGGCGTTTGAGCTTCGATTACGGCGCCGCCTTTTGGTCGAATCGCACCAAGTCGCTCATCTGTCATCGGGGCCCCTTGGTGAAGAAATGACCCAAATTTGGTGTCGATCGGAGCTGCGGTAGTGGAGATATAAATTGCATGTAAGTGAATGGGAGTTTTTTTGATGTATGATGAACAGCGCCACCGTTTGGCCGATTGGCACCAATTTGACACAGGCCTTCGGGAGGTCATGCCGCATAAGGTCACCAAGTTTAGTGCGGATCGGCCTTCGAAGCCTGAGATATGTTATACTTCCTGTTTGTAGCGTTTCAAGCAAAGATTTGTTAGCTTGTAATTCGGCCGTTTTTGTCGGATCAAAATTCCCTCTACAAACTTTCTTCGGCTTGGTCCAGAGATGGTCTGTGCAAAGTTTGGTGTCGATCGGACTTGCGGCTTTGGAGGAGATGATTTCAGCCGGCTTGTCAGTTTTTGCGATATTGCGCGATAAAAATGTAGGCGGAGTGGGCGTGGCTTACATCACGTGATTCACCTCAATCCCCCAAACACGTAGCAATAAGATGTATGAATGTGCGATGTATTTTGCCGTAGTTATGAGGAAAAATGTGCTTTGGTTGAAATTCCCATTGAAATGAATGGGGCATTTGAGCTTCGATTACAGCGCCACCGTTAGGCCGAACTGCACCAAATTTTTGTGGTGTCATCAGGGGCCCATGGGGAGGTATTGACCCAAATTTGGTTTGATTCGGACTTGTGGTTCTGGAGATATAAAATGAATGTAAAGTCAATGGGATTTTTTTGGGTAGCGCCAACTAGCGGCGAATTGCATGAAATTTTGCACAGGCCTTCAGGGGGTCTCCTATATAAGGTACTCAAGTTTGGTGTTGATCGCCACTCCTAACCTGAGATCTGACATCACTTCCTTTCTTCGCTTTTCGCGAAATGTTTGTTAGCGTATAATTGCGACATTTTTGTCGTATCGAAATTCCTCTACAAAATTTGTAGAGCTCGGTCCAGAGATTATCCGTGCCAAGTTTCGTGTCGATCGGACTTACGGCTTCGGAGGAGATGATTTTGGCCGGCTTGTCAGTTTTTGCGATGTAGCTCGAAAAAAGTTTAGGCGGAAATGGGCGTGGCCTATACCACAAGATTCAGCTCGATCCCCCGAACGCGTGGATATAAGGTTTGTGAATATGCGTGTTTGTATGCGGGAGTGAGAGGGCAAAATGTCGAAAATCTGTGTTACAGCGCCCCCTAGTGGTAGAAGTGTGCGAATTTTTGCGCCTGAGTTACTTGCAGGGGCTTGTACCTACCCTGTGAGTTTCAGCGTCCCTAGCATTTACGGGTATGCTGCAGTAGTGGAATTAGCGGCGGAAGAAAAAAATAATAACTAGAACTGGCGAAGCAGTTGTAAACGGGTCCAAGCCACCTGTCGCCAGTCGCCTCCACGCTCGCTGAGAGCGCGCTGAAGTCGTCCCGGCGACCTGCCGACGTCCCGCGTGAGATCCCCGAGTGAGGTCTCGAAAGGCCGCTCCGAACCGAGGCGAAGTGCGGCGTGTTTGAAAATGCCATTGAAATGAATGGGCTTAGCGACGGCGTTTGATCTTCGATTACGGCGCCGCCTTTTGGCCGAATCGCACCAAATCGCTCAGCTGTCATCGGGGGCCCCTCGGTGAAGAAGTGACCCAAATTTGGTGTCGATCGGAGCTGCGGTACTGGAGATATAAAATGCATGTAAGTGAATGGGAGTTTTTTTGATATATGATGAAGAGCGCCACCGTTTGGCCGATTGGCACCAAATTTGACACAGGCCTTCGGGAAGTCATGTCGGATAAGGTCTCCAAGTTTGGTGTTGATCGGCCATTCCAAACCTTGTGAAAATGTGTGCTGGTTTGAAATCCCATTCATTTCAATGGGGCTTCTGACCGGATTTGAGCTTCGATTACAGCGCCACCTTTAGGCCGAAGTGCACCAAATTGTTGTGGTGTGATCAGGGCCCCATGGGTAACAAATGACCCAAATTTGGTGTCAATCGGATTTGTGGTTCTGGAGATATAAAATGAATGTAAGTCAATGGGAAAAAAAAATTCGTGTTTAAGCTGCAATAACAGCGCCACCTATGGGCACATTAGGGCCCCCTTTGGTGCCTGGCATCAGGGGACCATGCTGAACAATTCGGCAGTGGTTTCATGTCAATGTGACTTGTGGTTATGGAGGAACAAATTTTCTGGATTAAAGTGCGCCACCTAGGGGCCAGCTGCACCAAATTTTGCACAGGCCCTCAGGGGCCCATCCCAACTGAGTGGTCCAAGTTTGGTGTCGATCGGCCATTCCAAACTGAAGTTATGCCCTCACTTCCTGTTAGTAGCGTTTTTCGCAAACGTTTGATAGCATATAATTGCGGCATTTTATGTCGGATCAAAATTTCCTCTACAAACTTTGTAGAGCTTGGATCAGAGATTATCCGTGCCAAGTTTCGTGGCGATCGGACTTGCGGTTTCGGAGGAGTACGTTTGAGGTGGTTTTTCAGTTTTCGCGCTGTAGCTCGAAAAAAGTTTAGGCGGAAATGGGCGTGGCCTATACCAGGAGATTCAGCTCGATCCCCCGAACGCGTGGATATAAGGTTTTTGATATACGACTTCGTAGTCGAGAGGTCCAAGCCCAAACGCGTTGACCTTGCTTACAGCGCCCCCTAGCGGTAGAAGTGTGCGAATCTTTGCGCCTGAGTTACTCTTGAGGCTGTGAAGCTACGTTGAGAGTTGCGCGTTTCTAGGAGTTACAGCGACCGCTGCAGTATGAGTTTTATACACGGAAGAAAAAGAATAATAATAATAATAAAAATCCTAACGAAAACAATAGGGTTCCCCGCCACTTCGTGGTACGGGAACCGCGTTGCCTTGCAAACGCGGGTTCCCTGCCCACTTCGGGCTTGGACCCCTAACTAGAACTGCGAGCAGTTGTAAACGGGGTCCAAGCCACCTGTCGCCAGTCGCCCCACCGCTGAGGGCTGCTGAAGTCGTCCCGGCGCCCTGCCGACGTCCGCGTAAAGGCCCCGAGTGAGGTCCCGACGGGCAGCTCGAACCAGGTGAAATGCGGCGTGTTTGAAAATGCCATTGAAACGAATGGGCTTAGCGACGGCGTTTGAACTTCGATTACGGCGCCGCCTTTTGGCGGAATCGCACCAAATCGCTCAGCTGTCATCGGGGCCCCTCGGTGAAGAAGTGGCCCAAATTTGGTGTCGATCGGAGCTGCGGTAGTGGAGATATAAAATGCATGTAAGCGAATGGGTGTTTTTTTAATATATGATGAACAGCGCCACCGTTTGGCCGATTGGCACCAAATTTGACACAGGCCTTCGGGAAGTCCAGCAGCATAAGGTCCCCAAGATTGGTGTTGATCGGCCTTTCTAAGCCAGAGATATGTTATACTTCGTGTTTGTAGCGTTTTCGCAAAGATTTGTTAGCCTGTAATTCGGGCGTTTTTTGTCGGATCAAAATTCCCTCTACAAACTTTCTTCGGCTGGGTCCAGAGATGGTCCGTGCAAAGTTTCGTGTCGATCGGACTTTCGGCTTCGGAGGAGTTAATTAAAACAGGTTTTCCAGTTTTCGCGATTCAGCGAAATTAAAACGCATCGCACAGAGGCGTGTCATATACCATAGAAATCGACAGAATCCCCCAAACACGTAGACATAAGATTTATGAATGTACGATGTAGTAGCCTGAAGTTATGAGGGAAAATGTGCTTTGGTTGAAAATCCCATTGAAATGAATGGGGCATTTGAGCTTAGATTACAGCGCCACCGTAAGGCCGAAGTGCACAAAATTTTTGTGGTGTCATCAGGGGCCCATGGGAAAGTATTGACCCAAATTTGGTTTGATTCGGACTTGTGGTTCTGGAGATATAAAATGAATGTAAGTCAATGGGATTATTTTGGGGTAGCGCCAACTAGCGGCGAATTGCATGAAATTTTGTAGAGGCCTTCAGGGGGTTCTCCGATATAAGGTACTCAAGTTTGGTGTTGATCGGCCACTCCTAACCTGAGATCTGACATCACTTCCTTTTATTAGCGTTTCGCAAACGTTTGTTAGCGTATAATTGCGACATTTTTTGTCGTATCAAAATTCCCTCTACAAACTTTGTAGAGCTCGGTCCAGAGATTATCCGTGCCAAGTTTCGTGTCGATCGGACTTGCGGCTTCGGAGGAGATGATTTTGGCCGGCATGTCAGTTTTCGCGCTGTAGCTCGAAAAAAGTTTAAGGCGGAAATGGGCGTGGCCTATACCACGAGATTCAGCTTGATCCCCGAACGCGTGGATATAAGGTTTGTGAATATGCGTTTTTGTATGCGGGAGAGATAGGGCAAAATGTCGAAAATCTTTGTTACAGCGCCCCCTAGCGGTAGAAGTGTGCGAATTTTTGCGCCTGAGTTACTTGCGGGGCTTGTACCTACCCTGTGAGTTTCGCGTCCCTAGCATTTCACGGGTATGCTGCAGTAGTGGAATTAGCGGCGAAGAAAAAATAATAATAAAAAATCTTAGCTGAAAACAATAGGGTTCCTGCACGCTGGTACAGGGAACCGCGATGCCTTGCATTCAGCGGTTCCCAGTTTCACTCGGCTTGGACCCCTAACTAGAACTGCGAGCAGTTGTAAACGGGGTCCAAGCCACCTGTTGCCAGTCGCCCCCCTCGCCCCGTGGAGGGCGCGCGAGTCGTCCCGGGCGCCCCGTCGACGTCCCGCGTGAGGTCCCCGAGCGAGGTCCCGACGGGCCGCTCGAACCGGTAGCAAACGCTGTCGTGTTTGAAAATGCCATTGAAATGCGTTTGAGCTTCGATTACGGCGCCGCCTTTTGGCCGAATTGCACCAAATCGCTCAGCTGTCATCGGGGCCCCTTGGTGAAGAAGTGACCCAAATTTTGTGTAAATCGGAGCTGCGGTTGTGGAGATATAAAATGCATGTAAGTCAATGGGAGTTTTTTGATATATGTTGAACAGCGCCACCGTTTGGCCGATTGGCACCAAATTTGACACAGGCCTTCGGGAGGTCATGTCGGAAAAGGTCCCCAAGTTTGGTGTTGATCGGCCATTCCAAAGCTTGTGAAAAGTGTGCTGGTTTGAAATCCCATTCATTTCAATGGGGCTTCTGACGGCATTTCAGCTTCGATTGTAGCGCCACCTTTAGGCCGAACTACACCAAATTTTTATGGTATCATCAGGGCCCCATGGGGAACATTTGACCCAAATTTGGTGTCAATCGGACCTGCGGTTCTGGAGATATAAAATGAATGTAAGTGAATGGGAAAAAAAATTCGTGTTTAAGCTGCAATAACAGCGCCACCTATGGGCACATTAGGGTCCCCTTTGGTGCCTGGCATCAGGGGACCATGCTGAACAATTCGGCACTGGATTCATGTCAATGTGACTTGTGGTTATGGAGGAACTAATTTTCTGGATTAAAGAGCGCCACCTAGGGGCCAGCCACACAAAATTTTGCACAGGCCCTCAGGGTCCCATCCCAACTGAGTGTTCCAAGTTTGGTGTCGATCGGCCATTCCAAACAGAAGTTATGCCCTCACTTCCTGTTAGTAGCGTTTTTCGCAAACGTTTGTTAGCGTATAATTGCGACAGTTTTTTTCGGATCAAAATTTCCTCTACAAACTTTGTAGAGCTCGGTCCAGAGATTATCCGTGCCAAGTTTCGTGTCGATCGGACTTGCGGTTTCGGAGGAGTTAATTAAAATAGGTTTTTCAGTTTTCGCGATGTAGCTCGAAAAGTTTAGGCGGAAATGGGCGTGGCCTATACCAGGAGATTCAGCTGGATCCCCGAACGCGTGGATATAAGGTTTTGGTATACCTTCGTAGTCGAGAGTTCCAAGCCCAAACGCGTTGACCTTGCTTACAGCGCCCCTAGCGGTAGAAGTGTGCGAGTTTTGGGGCTGAGTTACGTGCAGTGAATGTGACGTACCCTGGGAGTATCGCGTTCCTAGGAGTTACAGCGACCGCTGCAGTATGCGTTTATGCACGGAAGAAAAAAATAATAAAACTAGAACTGCGAAGCAGTTGTAAACGGGTCCAAGCCACCTGTCGCCAGTCGCCTCCACTCGCTGAGGTCGCTGAAGTCGTCCCGGCCCTGCCGACGTCCGCGGAGGTCCCCGAGCGAGGTGTTGACGGGTCAGCTCCGGCGGCGTAAACGCTCCGTGTTTGAAAATGCCATTGAAATGAATGGGCTTAGCGACGGCGTTTGAGCTTCGATACGGCGCCGCCTTTGGCGAATTGCACCAAGTCAGCTCAGCTGTCATCAGGGCACCTTGGTGAAGAACTGACCCAAATTTGGTGTCAATGGGAGCTGCGGTAGTGGAGATATAAAATGCATGTAAGTGAATGGGATTTTTTTTGATATGTGATGAACAGCGCCACCGTTTAGCCGATTGGCACCAAATTTGACACAGGCCTTCGGAAGTCCAGCCGCATAAGGTCACCAAGTTTAGTGCGGATCGGCCTTTCCAAGCTTGAGATATGTTATACTTCCTGTTTGTCGCTTTTCGCAAAGATTTGTTAGCTTGTAATTCGGCCGTTTTAGGTCGGATCAAAATTCCGTCTACAAACTTTCTTCGGCTCGGTCCAGAGATGGTCTGTGCAAAGTTTCGTGGTCGATCGGACTTTCGGCTTCGGAGGAGTTAATTAAAATAGGTTTTCCAGTTTTGCGATTTCGCGAAAATGAAATCGTCATCGCACAGAGGCGTGTAATATACCATAGGAATCGACAGAATCCCCAAACACGTAGACATAAGATTTATGAATGTGCGATGTAGTTGGTCAGTAGTTATGAGGCAAAATGTGCTTTGGTTGAAATTCCCATTGAAATGAATGGGGCATTTGAGCTTAGATTACAGCGCCACCGTTAGGCCGAATTGCACCAAATTTTTGTGGTGTCATCAGGGCCCCATGGGTAACAACTGACCCAAATTTGGTGTCAATCGGACTTTCGGTTCTGGAGATATAAATTGCATGTAAGTCAATGGGAAAAAATTTTTCGTCTTTAAGCTGCAATAACAGCGCCACCTATGGGCACATTAGGGTCCCCTTTGGTGCCTGGCATCAGGGGACCATGCTGAACAATTCGGCACTAGATTCATGTCAATGTGAGTTGTGGTTATGGAGGAACAAATTTTCTGGATTAAAGAGCGCCACCTAGGGGCAAGTCGCACCAAATTTTGCAGAGGCCCTCAGGGGGCGTCCCTAATGAGTGGTCCAAATTTGGTGTCGATCGGCCATTGTAATCCGGAAGTTATGACCTCACTTCCTGTTAGTAGGGTTTTTCGCAAACGTTTGTTAGCGTATAATTGCGACATTTTTTGTGATATCAAAATTCCCTCTACAAACTTTGTAGAGCTCGGTCCAGAGATTATCTGTGCAAAGTTTCGTGTCGATCGGACTTGCGGCTTCGGAGGAGTTAATTAAAATAGGTTTTTCAGTTTTCGCGACGTAGCTCGAAAAAAGTTTAGGCGGAAATGGGCGTGGCCTATACCATGAGATTCAGCGTGATCCCCAGAACGCGTGGATATAAGGTTTTTGATATACGCCTTCGTAGTCGGGAGATCCAAGCCCAAACGCGTTGACCTTGCGTATAGCGCCCCCTAGCGGTAGAAGTGTGCGGATTTTTTGCGCCTGAGGTACTCTTGGGGCTGTGAAGCTACGCTGAGAGTTGCGCCGTTTCTAGGAGTTACAGCGACCGCTGCAGTATGCGTTTATGCACGGAAGAAAAAAATAATAAATAGAATAAAAATCGGAACGAAAACAATAGGGTTCCATGCCACTGTGGTATGGGAACCGCGTACCTTGCAAACGCGGTTCCCAGCCCACTTCGGGCTTGGACCCCTAATAAAAATCTTAGCGAAAACAATAGGGTTCCCAGCCACTTCGCGGTATGGGAACCGCTGTCTATGCAAACGCTGGGTTCCCAGCCCACTTCGGGCTTGGACCCCTAACTAGAACTGCAAGCAGTTGTAGCAGGGTCCAAGCCCCTGGCTGAAACTCGCCTCCAGCCCTGCGGAGGGTGCGCTGAAGTCGTCCCGGCTTCCGCACTGCTGCGTAAGGTCCCCAGTCAGGTCTCGACGGGCCGCTCAAAACAGAGGCAAAGCGTCCGCGTGTTTCAAAATGCCATCGGAATGAATGGGATTTAGCGATAAATTTCAGCATCGATTACAGCGCCATCTTTAGGCCGATTTGCACCAAATTTGTCAGGTGTCATCGGGGACGCAGTGGGAACATTTGACCCAAATTTGGTATGAATCGCACTTGTGGTTACGGAGATATAGAATGCATGTAAGTGAATGGGAGTGTTTTTCATAAATTATTTATATAGTCACCTGTTGGCCGATTGACACCAAATTTCACACAGCAGTTCCAGAAGTCATGCAGCATAAGGTCCTCAAGTTTGGTGTTGATCGGCCATTCCTAACATAGGCAAATTGTGGCATGGTTTTAGAACCCATTCATTTCAATGGGACTTTTTCGGCGTTCCAGCTTCCATTATAGCGCCACCTTTAGGCTGAATTTCACCAAATTTATCAGGTATCATCAGGGGCCCATGGGGAAGATTTGACCCAAGTTTGGTGTCAATCGGACCTGCGGTTCTGGAGATATAAAATGAATGGGAGTGAATGGGAGTGATTTTTCAACAATTATTAATAGAGTCACCTTTAGCCGATTGACACCAAATTTCACACAGCAGTTCCAGAAGTGATGCCGCATAAGATCCTGAAGTTTGGTGTTGATCGGCCATTCCTAACATAGGCAAATTGTGGCATGGTTTTAGACCCCATTCATTTCAATGGGACTTTTCGGCATTCCAGCTTCCATTATAGCGCCACCTTTAGGCCGAATTTCACCAAATTTGTCAGGTGTCATCAGGGACCCATGGGGAAGAATTGACCCAAATTTGGTGTCAATCGGACCTGCGGTTCCGGAGATATAAAATGAATGTAAGTCAATGGGATGAATTTTTTCGTGTTTAATCGCCAATAACAGCGCCACCTATGGGCACATTAGGATGCACTTTGGTACATGAGGTCAGGGGACCATCCTGAACAATTTGGCACAAAGTTCACATCAATGCGACTTGCGGTTATACCAGAACTAATTTTTCGCGTTAAACAGCGCCACCTAGAGGCTAGTTGCACCAAATTTTGCACAGGCCTTCAGGGGGGCTTCCCACATAAGTGCTCCGAGTTTGGTGTCGATCGCCCATTCCAAACCGAAGATATGACATCAGTTAGCATTAGTAGCGTTTTGCGTGAATATTCGTTAGCTTATATCCGGAAGAGTTTTTTCGCGTATCGATCTGGGAGCACAAGCTCAGTATGATGTCTAGTCCAGAGATGGTCCATGCCAAATTTGGTGTCGATCGGACTTGCGGTTTCGGAGGAGTTAATTATAGGTGGTTTTCAGTTTTCGCGATTTTGCGCGAAAAAAGTCTAGGCGGAAATGGGCGTGGCCTATACCATGAGATGCAGCATGATCCCCGAACGCGTGCATATAAGGTTTTTGAATATGCGCCTTAGTATGTGGGAGTTACGAGACTTGAATGCGCAAATTTTGGACCTTGCTTGTAGCGCCCCTAGCAGTAGAAGTGTGCGCATTTTTTGCCTGAGGTCGGTGCGGTGAACTTGACCAACCCTGTGAGTTTCGCGTCTCCTAGCATTTACAGGGTATGCTGCAGTAGTGGAACTAGCGGCGGAAGAATAAAAAGAATAATAATAATAATAACTAGAACTGCGAGCAGTTGTAAACGGGTCCAAGCCCCTGGCGCAAGTCGCCCCTCGCCTGCGAGGGCTGCTGAAGTCGTCCCGGCGCCCGCCGACGTCCCGCGTAAGGCCCCCGAAGTCAGGTCCCGACCGGCCTTCCGAACCGAAGAAATGCGCGTGTTTGAAAATGCCATTGAAATGAATGGGGTTAGCGACGGCGTTTGAGCTTCGATACGGCGCCGCTTTGGTCGAATCGCACCAAGTCGCTCATCTGTCATCGGGGCCCTTGGTGAAGAAATGACCCAAATTTGGTGTCGATCGAGCTGCGGTAGTGGAGATATAAATTGCATGTAAGTGAATGGGAGTTTTTTGATGTATGATGAACAGCGCCACCGTTTGGCCGATTGGCACCAATTTGACACAGGCCTTCGGGAGGTCATGCCGCATAAGGTCACCAAGTTTAGTGCGGATCGGCCTTTCGAAGCCTGAGATATGTTATACTTCCTGTTTGTAGCGTTTCGCAAAGATTTGTTAGCTTGTAATTCGGCCGTTTTTGTCGGATCAAAATTCCCTCTACAAACTTTCTTCGGCTTGGTCCAGAGATGGTCTGTGCAAAGTTTGGTGTCGATCGGACTTGGCGGCTTTGGAGGAGATGATTTCAGCCGGCTTGTCAGTTTTAGCGATATTGCGCGATAAAAATGTAGGCGGAGTGGGCGTGGCTTACATCACGTGATTCACCTCAATCCCCAAACACGTAGAAATAAGATGTATGAATGTGCGATGTATTTTGCCGTAGTTATGAGGAAAAAATGTGCTTTGGTTGAAATTCCCATTGAAATGAATGGGGCATTTGAGCTTCGATTACAGCGCCACCGTTAGGCCGAACTGCACCAAATTTTTGTGGTGTCATCAGGGGCCCATGGGGAGGTATTGACCCAAATTTGGTTTGATTCGGACTTGTGGTTCTGGAGATATAAAATGAATGTAAAGTCAATGGGATTTTTTTTGGGGTAGCGCCAACTAGCGGCGAATTGCATGAAATTTTGCACAGGCCTTCAGGGGGGTCTCCTATATAAGGTACTCAAGTTTGGTGTTGATCGCCACTCCTAACCTGAGATCTGACATCACTTCCTTTCTTAGCGTTTTCGCGAAATGTTTGTTAGCGTATAATTGCGACATTTTTGTCGTATCGAAATTCCCTCTACAAAATTTGTAGAGCTCGGTCCAGAGATTATCCGTGCCAAGTTTCGTGTCGATCGGACTTACGGCTTCGGAGGAGATGATTTTGGCCGGCTTGTCAGTTTTGCGATGTAGCTCGAAAAAGTTTAGGCGGAAATGGGCGTGGCCTATACCACAAGATTCAGCTCGATCCCCGAACGCGTGGATATAAGGTTTGTGAATATGCGTGTTTGTATGCGGGAGTGAGAGGGCAAAATGTCGAAAATCTGTGTTACAGCGCCCCTAGTGGTAGAAGTGTGCGAATTTTTGCGCCTGAGTTACTTGCAGGGGCTTGTACCTACCCTGTGAGTTTCAGCGTCCCTAGCATTTACGGGTATGCTGCAGTAGTGGAATTAGCGGCGGAAGAAAAAATAATAACTAGAACTGCGAGCAGTTGTAAACGGGTCCAAGCCACCTGTCGCCAGTCGCCTCTTCGCCCGCTGAGGGTGTGCTGAAGTCGTCCCGGCGTCCCGCCGACGTCCTCGTGAAGGTCTCCGAAAGTGAGGTCTCGACGGGTCAGCTCGAACCGAGGCTTAAATGCGGCGTGTTTGAAAATGCCATTGAAATGAATAGGCTTAGCGATGGCGTTTGAGCTTGGATTACGGCGCCGCCTTTTGGCCGAATCGCACCAAATTGCTCAGCTGTCATCAGGGCCCGTCGGTGAAGAAGTGACCCAAATTTGGTGTCGATCGGAGCTGCGGTAGTGGAGATATAAAATGCATGTAAGTGAATGGGACTTTTTTTTGATATATGATGAAGAGCGCCACCGTTTGGCCGATTGGCACCAAATTTGACACAGGCCTTCGGGAAGTCCAGCCGCATAAGGTCGCCAAGTTTGGTGTTGATCGGGCATTGCAAACCTTGTGAAAATGTGTGGTGGTTGGAAATCCCATTCATTTCAATGGGCTTTTTGACGGAATTTGAGCTTCGATTATAGCGCCACCTTTTGGCCGAACTGCATCAAATTTTTGTGGTGTGACGAGGGGCCCATGTGTAACAATTGACCCAAATTTGGTGTTAATCGGACATGCGGTTCTGGAGATATAAAATGAATGTAATTCAATGGGATTTTTTTGGGGTAGCGCCAACTAGCGGCGAATTGCACGATATTTTGCACAGCCCTTCAGGGGGGGTGTCTTACATAAGGTACTCAAGTTTGGTGTTGATCGGCCACTCCTAACCTGAGATCTGACATCACTTCCTTTTATTAGCGTTTTTCGCAAACGTTTGTTAGCGTAAAATTGCGACATTTTTTGTCGTATCAAAATTCCCTCTACAAACTTTGTAGAGCTCGGTCCAGAGATTATCCGTGCCAAGTTTCGTGTCGATCGGACTTGCGGCTTCGGAGAAGATGATTTCAGCCGGCTTGTCAGTTTTTGCAATTTTGCGCGAAAAAGGTAAGGCGGAAATGGGCGTGGCCAAATCACGTGATTCGGCTCAATCACCCGAACGAGTAGACATAAGATTTATGAATGTGCGATGTAGTTGGCCTTAGTTATGAAGAAAAATGTACTTTGTTTGAAAATCCCATTGAAATGAATGGGGCATTTGAGCTTCGATTACAGCGCCACCTTTTGGCCGATCTGCACCAATTTTTTGTGGTATCATCAGGGCCCCATGGGTAACAATTGACCCAAATTTGGTGTCAATCGGATTTGTGGTTATGGAGATATAAAATGAATGTAAGTCAATGGGATTTTTGAAAACATTTTTAATTTGCCATAGCAGCGCCACCTATGGGTACATTAGGTTCCCCTTTGGTGCCTGGCATCAGGGGACCATGCTGAACAATTCGTCACTGGTTTCATGTCAATGTGACTTGTGGTTATAGAGGAACTAATTTTCTGGATTAAAGAGCGCCACCTAAGGGCGAGTTGCACCAAATTTTGCACAGGCCCTCAGGGGGGCGTCCCAAATGAGTGGTCTAAATTTGGTGTCGATCGGCCATTCCAATCCGAAGTTATGCCCTCAGTTCGTGCTAGTAGCGTTTTTCGCAAATATTTGTTAGCGCATAATTGCGACATTTTTAGTCGTATCAAAATTCCCTCTACAAAATTTATAGAGCTCGGTCCAGAGATTATCCGTGCCAAGTTTCGTGGCGATCGGACTTGCGGTTTCGGAGGAGATGATTTTGGGTGGAGTTTCAGTTTTCGCGATGTAGCTCGAAAAAAGTTTAGGCGGAAATGGGCGTGGCCTATACCAGGAGATTCAGCTTGATCCCCCGAACGCGTGGATATAAGGTTTTTGATATACGCCCTCATAGGCGGGAGATCCAAGCCCAAACGCGTTGACCTTGCTTATAGCGCCCCCTAGCAGTAGAAGTGTGCGGATTTTTGCGCCTGAGGTACGTGCAGTGAATGTGACCTACCCTGTGAGTTTCGCGTCCCTAGCAGTTACGGGGTATGCTGCAGTAGTGGAATTACGGGCGAAGAATAATAATAAAAGCGAGAACGATTCCAATAGGGTTCCCAGCCACCGCTGGTACTGGGAACCGCTGATGCCTTCGTAGCTGGTTCCCAGCCCGCCGGGCTTGGACCCCTAATAAAAATCTTAGCTGAAAACAATAGGGTTCCTGCACGCTGGTACAGGGAACCGCTGATGCCTTGCATTCAGCGGTTCCCAGCCCACTCGGCTTGGACCCCTAAAAATCTTAGCTGAAAACAATAGGGTTCCTGCACGTTGGTACAGGGAACCGCGATGCCTTGCATTCGCGGTTCCCAGCCCACTCGGCTTGGACCCCTAACTAGAACTGCGAAGCAGTTGTAAACGGGTCCAAGCCACCTGTCGCCAGTCGCCTTCACCTCGCTGGAGGTCGCTGCGGAGTCGTCCCGGCGTCCGCTGACGCTCGCCTGAGGTCCCCGAGTCAGGTCTCGACGGGCCGCTCCGAACCGAGACGAAACGCGGCGTGTTTGAAAATGCCATTGAAATGAATGGGCTTAGCGACGGCGTTTGAGCTTCGATTACGGCGCCGCCTTTTTGCCGAATTGCACCAAATCGCTCAGCTGTCATCGGGGCCCCTCGGTGAAGAAGTGACCCAAATTTTGTGTCGATCGGAGCTGCGGTAGTGGAGATAGAAAATGCATGTAAGTGAATGGGAGTATTTTGATTTATGATGAACAGCGCCACCGTTTGGCCGATTGGCACCAAATTTGACACAGGCCTTCGGGAAGTCATGTCGGATAAGGTCTCCAAGTTTGGTGTTGATCGGCCATTCCAAACCTTGTGAAAATGTGTGCTGGTTTGAAATCCCATTCATTTCAATGGGGCTTCTGACCGGATTTGAGCTTCGATTACAGCGCCACCTTTAGGCCGATCTGCACCAAATTTATGTGGTGTCATCAGGGCCCCATGGGGAACAATTGACCCAAATTTGGTGTCAATCGGACCTGCGGTTCTGGAGATATAAAATGAATGTAAGTCAATGGGAAAAAAAAATTCGTCTTTAATTTGCAATAGCAGCGCCACCTATGGGCATATTAGGGTCCCCTTTGGTGCCTGCCATCAGGGGACCATGCTGAACAATTCGGCACTGGATTCATGTCAATGGGACTTGTGGTTATAGAGGAACTAATTTTCTGGATTAAAGAGCGCCACCTAGGGGCCAGCTGCACCAAATTTTGCACAGGCCCTCAGGGGCCCATCCCAACTGAGTGGTCCAAATTTGGTGTCGATCGGCCATTCCAAACCGAAGTTATGACCTTACTTCCTGTTAGTAGCATTTTTCGCAAACGTTTGTTAGTGTATAATTGCGACAGTTTTTTTCGGATTAAAATTTCCTCTGCAAACTTTGTAGAGCTCGGTCCAGAGATTATCCGTGCCAAGTTTCGTGGCGATCGTACTTGCGGCTTCGGAGGAGTTAATTAAAATAGGTTTTTCAGTTTTTGCGATGTAGCTCGAAAAAAGTTTAGGCGGAAATGGGCGTGGCCTATACCAGGAGATTCAGCTCGATCCCCCGAACGCGTGGATATAAGGTTTTTGATATACGCCTTTGCAGTCGAGAGGTCCAAGCCAAAACGCGTTGACCTTTGCTGATAGCGCCCCTAGCAGTAGAAGTGTGCGAATTTTTGCGCCTGAGGTACTTTGCAGTGAATGTGACCTACCCTATGAGTTTCAGCGTCCCTAGCAGTTACGGGTATGCTGCAGTATGAGTTTTAAGCGGAAGAATAATAATAATAATAAAAGCGAACGATTACAATAGGGTTCCATGCCACTGTGGTATGGGAACCGCTGTTCTGCAAACGCTGGTTCCCAGCTCACTTCGGGCTTGGACCCTTAACTAGAACTGGCGAAGCAGTTGTAAACGGGTCCAAGCCACCTGTCGCCAGTCGCCCCCAGCCCCGCTGAGGGCGCTACGAAGTCGTCCCGGCCTCACCGACGTCCCGCTGGAGGTCCCCGAAGTGAAGTCTCGACGGGTCAGCCCGGCTGAGGCCAAACGCTGACGCGGTTTGAAAATGCCATTGAAATGAATGGGCTTAGCGACGGCGTTTGAGCTTCGACACGGGCCGCTTTTGGCCGAATTGCACCAAGTCGCCAGCTGTCATCGGGCCCCTCGGTGAAGAAGTGACCTAAATTTGGTGTCGATCGGAGCTGGGGTACTGGAGATATAAAATGCATGTAAATGAATGGGATTTTTTTAATATATGATGAACAGCGCCACCGCTTAGCCGATTGACACCAAATTTGACACAGGCCTTCGAGCTCATGTCGGATAAGGTCTCCAAGTTTGGTGTTGATCGGGCATTGCAAACCTTGTGAAAATGTGTGGTGGTTTGAAATCCCATTCATTTCAATGGGCTTTTGACGGCATTTGAGCTTCGATTATAGCGCCACCTTTTGCCTAACTGCACCAAATATTTGTGGTGTGATGAGGGGCCCATGGGGAAGAATTGACCCAAATTTGGTGTGAATCGGACTTGGCGGTTCTGGAGATATAAAATGAATGTATGTCAATGGGATTTTTGGGGTAGCGCCAACTAGTGGCGAATTGCACGAAATTTTGCACAGCCCTTCAGGGGGTCTCGTACATAAGGTACTCAAGTTTGGCGTTGATCGCCACTCCTAACCTGGGATCTGACATCACTTCCTTTTATTAGCGCTTTTTGCAAACGCTTGTTAGCGTATAATTGCGACATTTTTGTCATATCAAAATTCTGTACACAAACTTTGTAGAGCTCGGTCCAGAGATTATCCGCGCTAAGTTTCGTGGTCGATCGGACTTAGCGGCTTCGAGGAGATGATTTCAGCCGGCTTGTCAGTTTTGAGATTTTGCGCAAAAAGGTTGAGCGGAAATGGGCGTGGCCTACATCACGAGATTCAGCTCAACTCCCCGAACGCGGGGACATAAGATTTATAAATGTGCGATGTAATTGGCCTTAGTTATGAAGAAAAATGTACTTTGTTTGAAATTCCCATTGAAATGAATGGGGCATTTGAGCTTTGATAACAGCGCCACCTTTTGGCCGAAGTGCACCAAATTTTTATGGTGTCATCAGGGCCCCATGGGTAACAATTGACCCAAATTTGGTGTCAATCGGATTTGTGGTTATGGAGATATAAAATGAATGTAAGTCAATGGGATTTTGAAATTTGCAATAACAGCGCCACCTATGGGCACATTAGGGTCCCCTCTGGTGCCTGGCATCAAGGAACCATGCTGAACAAATCGGCACTGGTTTCATGTCAATGTGACTTGTGGTTATAGAGGAACTAATTTTCTGGATTAAAGAGCGCCACCTGGGGCGAGTTACACCAAATTTTGCACAGGCCCTCAGGGGCCCGTCCCAACTTAGTGGTCCAAGTTTGGTGTCGATCGCCATTCCAATCCGAAGTTATGCCCTCACTTCCTGTTAATAGCGTTGCCAGAAATATTTGTTAGCGTATAATTGCGACATTTTTAGTCGGATCAAAATTTCCTCTACAAACTTTGTAGAGCTCGGTCCAGAGATTATCCGTGCCAAGTTTCGTGGCGATCGGACTTAGCGGCTTCGAGGAGATGATTTTGGCGGCTCTTCAGTTTTGGCGATGTAGCTCGAAAAAGTCTAGGCGGAAATGGGCGTGGCCTATACCAGGAGATTCAGCTGGATCCCCGAACGCGTGGATATAAGGTTTTGATATGCTACCAGTAGTCGAGAGATCCAAGCCCAAACGCGTTGACCTTGGCGTATAGCGCCCCTAGCGATAGAAGTGTGCGAATTTTTGCGCCTGAGGTCATCGACAAAGACGCGACCTACCTTGTGAGTTTCGCGTCCCTAGCAGTTACGGGTATGCTGCAGTATGCGTTTTGTTCAAGAAGAATAAAATAACTAGAACTGCGAAGCAGTTGTAAACGGGTCCAAGCCACCTGTCGCCAGTCGCCTCCAGCCTCGCTGGAGGGCGCTACGAAGTCGTCCCGGCTACCGACGTCCCGCGTGAGGTCCCCGAGCGAGGTCTCGACGGGCCGCTCCGAAGCGAGGCCAAACGCGGCATGTTTGAAAATGCCATTGAAATGAATGGGCTTAGCGACGGCGTTTGAGGTTCGATTACGGTGGCGCCTTTTGGCCGAATTGCACCAAGTCGCTCAGCTGTCATCGGGGCCCCTCGGTGAAGAAGTGACCCAAATTTGGTGTCGATCGGAGCTGCGGTACTGGAGATATAAAATGCATGTAAGTGAATGGGAGTTTTTTGATATATGATGAAGAGCGCCACCGCTTGACCGATTGGCACCAAATTAGACACAGGCCTTCGGAGGTCATGTGGCATAAGGTCCCCAAGTTTGGTGTTGATCGGGCATTCCAAAGCTTATGAAAATGTGTGCTGGTTTGAAATCTAATTCATTTCAATGGGGCTTCGGACGGGATTAGAGCTTCGATTACAGCGCCACCTTGAGGCCGAAGTTTACCAAATTTTGTGGTGTCATCAGGGCCCCATCAGAAACAATTGACCCAAATTTGGTTAGAATCAGACTTGTGGTTATGGAGATATGAGATGAATGTAAGTCAATGGGAATTTTTTTGGTAGCCACCTGTCGCCAGTCGCTCCAGCCAAATTTTTCCAATTTTGAACCTAATTTTTCCGAGGCCTTCTAGGGTCAGGGCAGATAAGGTCGTCAAGTTTTGTGTTGATCAGCCTTCCAAGCCAGAGTTATGGTATACTTCGTGTTTTTAGCGCTTCGCAAATATTTGTTAGCCTGTAATTCGGCCGTTTTTGTCGAATCAAAATTCCTCTACAAACTTTCTTCGGCTCGGTCCAGAGATGGTCTGTGCAAAGTTTCGTGGTCGATCGGACTTGGCGGCTTCGAGGAGATGATTTTGGCCGGCTTGTCAGTTTTTGCGATTCTGCGCGAAAAAGGTTGGGCGGACATGGGCGTGGCCTACCTCACGTGATTCAGCTCAATCCCCCGAACGCATAGACATAAGACTTATGAATGTGCGATGTAGTTGGCCTTAGTTATGAAGAAAAATGTACTTTGTTTGAAAATCCCATTGAAATGAATGGGGCATTTGAGCTTCGATTACAGCGCCATCCTTTGTCCGAACTGCACCAAATTTTTGTGGTGTCATCAGGGGCCCATGGGGAAGAATTGGCCCAAATTTGGTTTGATTCGGACTTGTGGTTCTGGAGATATAAAATGAATGTAAAGTCAATGGGAATTTTTTGAGTAGCGCCAACTAGCGGCGAATTGCACGAAATTTGGCACAGGCCCTCATGGGGGTCTCCTATATAAGGTACTGAAGTTTGGTGTTGATGGGCCACTCCTAACCTGAGATCTGACATCACTTCCTTTTATTAGCTGCTTCGCAAACGTTTGTTAACGTATAATTGCGACATTTTTTGTCGTGATCAAAATTCCTCTACAAACTTTGTAGAGCTCGGTCCAGAGATTATCCGTGCCAAGTTTCGTGTCGATCGGACTTGGCGGCTTCGAGGAGATGATTTTGGCCGGCATGTCAGTTTTCGCTGTAGCTCGAAAAAAGTTTAGGCGGAAATGGGCGTGGCCTATACCACGAGATTCAGCTTGATCCCCCGAACGCGTGGATATAAGGTTTGTGAATATGCGTCTTTGTATGCGGGAGTGAGAGGGCAAAACGTCGAAAATCTTTGTTACAGCGCCCCCTAGTGGTAGAAGTGTGCGAATTTTTGCGCCTGAGTTACTCTTGGGCCTGTGAAGCTACCCTGTGAGTTTCGCGTCCCTAGCATTTACGGGGTATGCTGCAGTATGCGTTTTATGCACGGAAGAAAAAAAATAATAACTAGAACTGGCGAAGCAGTTGTAAACGGGTCCAAGCCCCCGGCGCCAGTCGCTCTCCGCCTCGCTGGAGGGCGTACGAAGTCGCTCCGGCGCTCCAGCCGACGTCCCGCCGTAAGGTCCCCGAAAGTGAGGTCCCGACGGGCCAGCTCGAACCGAGGCTTAAATGCGCGCGGTTTGAAAATGGCATTGAAATGAATGGGCTTAGCGACTGGCGCTTGAGCTTCGACACGGCGCCGCCTTTGTGGCCAATTAGTCACGAAATCGCTCAGGTGTCATAACGGGTCCCGTGGGGAAGAAGTGACCCAAATTTGGTGTCGATCGGAGCTGGCGGTAGTGGAGATCTAAAATGCATGTAAGTGAATGGGAGTTTTTGATATATGATGAACAGCGCCACCGCTTGGCCGATTGGCACCAATTTGACACAGGCCTTCGAGAAGTCCAGCCGCATAAGGTCACCAAGTTCAGTGCTGATCGGCCTTTCCAAGCCTGGAGATATGTTATACTTCCTGTTTGTAGCGTTGTCGCGAAAGATTTGTTAGCCTGTAATTCAGCCGCTTTTGGTCGGATCAAAATTCCTCTACAAACTTTCTTCGGCTCGGTCCATAGATGGTCTGTGCAAAGTTTCGTGGTCGATCGGACTTGGCGGCTTCGAGGAGTTAATTAAAATAGGTTTTCCAGTTTTTGCGATTTCGCGAAATGAAAACGTCATCGCACATGAGGCGTGTAATATACCATAGGAATCGACAGAATCCCCAAACACGTAGACATAAGATTTATGAATGTGCGATGTAGTAGGCCGTAGTTATGAGGCAAAATGTGCTTTGGTTGAAATTCCCATTGAAATGAATGGGGCATTTGAGCTTATATTACAGCGCCACCGTTAGGCCGAATTGCACCAAATTTTTGTGGTGTCATCAGGGCCCCATGGGTAACAAGTGACCCAAATTTGGTGTCAATCGGACTTGTGGTTCTGGAGATATAAATTGAATGTAAGTCAATGGGAAATTTTTTTTCGTCTTTAAGCTGCAATAACAGCGCCACCTATGGGCACATTAGGGTCCCCGTGGGTGCCTGGCATCAGGGGACCATGCTGAACAATTCGGCACTAGATTCATGTCAATGTGACTTGTGGTTATGGAGGAACAAATTTTCTGGATTAAAGAGCGCCACCTAGGGGCGAGTCGCACCAAATTTTGCAGAGGCCCTCAAAGGGGCGTCCCTAATGAGTGGTCCAAGTTTGGTGTCGATCGGCCATTCTAATCCGAAGTTATGCCCTCACTTCCTGTTAGTAGCTGCTGCAAACGTTTGTTAGCGTATAATTGCGCCAATTTTTGTGATATCAAAATTCCTCTACAAACTTTGTAGAGCTCGGTCCAGAGATCATCCGTGCTAAGTTTCGTGGTCGATCGGACTTTGCGGCTTCGAGGAGTTAATTAAAATAGGTTTTTCAGTTTTCGCGATGTAGCTCGAAAAAAGTTTAGGCGGAAATGGGCGTGGCCTATACCAGGAGATTCAGCTAGATCCCCGAACGCGTGGATATAAGGTTTTGATATATGCCTTCGTAGGCGGGAGATCCAAGCCCAAACGCGTTGACCTTTGATTAGAGCGCCCCTAGCGGTAGAAGTGTGCGAATTTTGCGCCTGAGTTACTATGCAGGGCTTGTACCTACCCTCTGAGTTACGCGTCCCTAGCATTTATGGGGTATGCTGCAGTACTCGAATTAGCGCGGAAGAAAAAAATAATAATAACTAGAACTGGCGAGCAGTTGTAAACGGGTCCAAGCCACCTGTCGCCAGTCGCCTCTTCACCGCTGAGGGCTGCTGAAGTCGTCCCGGCTCACCGACGCCCCGCTGAAGGTCCCCGAAGTGAGGTCTCGACGGCCGCCCGAACCGAGGCGTAAACGCGGCGCGGTTTGAAAATGCCATTGAAATGAATGGGCTTAGCGACGGCGCTTTGAGCTTCGACACGGCGCCGCCTTTGGCCGAATCGCACCAAATCGCTCAGCTGTCATCAGGGCCCCTCGGTGAAGAAGTGACCCAAATTTGGTGTCGATCGGAGCTGCGGTACTGGAGATATAAAATGCATGTAAGTCAATGGGAGTTTTTTGATATATGATGAACAGCGCCACCGTTTGGCCGATTGGCACCAAATTTGACACAGGCCTTCGGAAGTCCATGCCGCATAAGGTCCCCAAGTTTGGTGTTGATCGGCCTTTCTAAGCTACGAGATATGTTATACTTCCTGTTTGTAGCTGTCAAGAAATATCTGTTAGCCTGTAATTAGGCCGTCTTTTTTGTCGAATCAAAATTCCTACAAACTTTCTTCGGCTTCTGGTCCAGAGATGCTCTGTGCAAAGTTTGCAGTCAATCGGACTTGCGGCTTCGAGGAGTTAATTAAAAATAGGTTTTCCATTTTTCTTGCATTTCGCAAAATGAAATCGCCATCGCGACAGAGGCGCGGTCCTATACCATCGAATCGGCTGCATCCCCAAAACACGCAGACATAATACTTATGAATGTGCTGGACGTAGTAGGCCACGCTATGAGGCAAAATGTAATTGACTGAAAAATCCTATTGAAATGAATGGGACATT